>QRFJ01000005.1:2417167-2690870 GCA_006176705.1 Cocos nucifera | reverse complement strand
GGAGGCTCAAAGAAGAAGAACTTAATCACACAGGTAGCTACACCAAGTAAGTTATGCCATTCAGCTCGATGGGGTTGCGCACCCATTATACTGCTATGGTGTCACTTGTGATTTGGGAGCAATTAGAATGATTTAGATGATCGATCATTCTAGCTATTCGAATCAGAAGAGTTCTGATCCATCGAAAGGAGTTTTGATGATGTCGATGATAGAGATCATGACATATCCAATTACCATACAAAATTGAACCTAACTGAGCCACACAAATAATGGTTTAAATCTGATGATCATCAATTGAACTAATCCAGTTCAATTGATCTGAATGAGATTCAATTAGGTTCAAAAAAATCATGCTAGCACTCGATTGAACCTAACATTCTTCTTTTACTATCCTAATTAGTTATCCTGACTGAGCTAAAGAAGTTTGTGCTCGATCAGAGGCCTTCACTTGATCTGACAAGAGCTTGTCCAGATCAAAAAAGGGTTGTCTTATTTTGTAAGACAATACCTGCCATTTTTGGTCACCTACCATTTCTCGTCCTTTGACTTTGGTCAAAAGTTGACCTTTGACTGGTCAAATGTTGACCATTGACACTTTGACTTTTGTCCACGTGTCACACACCTATTGGAGAGCTGGTGGGGGCTTATCTCCCTACCAAAATCTGATAAGGAGGAGGGTGCACGCCATCCTTGGCGTGTGCCCAAGCTAGAGGCGCTCAGGAGTCCCTATTGGGTAGGGACTCCATCTCCTTTTTGGATTCCAATTTAGACTCCTCCTAAGAACTCCAAGTTTGACTTGGTTTTGTAAGACCTACCATTTTTGGTCACCTCCATTTCTCGACTTTGGTCAAAAAGTTGACCTTGACTGGTCAAATGTTGACCATTGATACTTTGACTTCTGTCCACGTAGTCACGCACCTATTGGAGAGCTTGGGGGCTGTCCCCTATCAGAACCTGGCAAGGAGGAGGGCGCACGCCACCCTTGGCGTGTGCCCAAGCTAGGAGGCCCTAGGAGTCCCTATTGGATAGGGACTCCATCTCCTTTTGGATTCCAATTAGACTCCTCCTAAGAACCAAGTTTTGACTGGTCTTAGGCACCATCTAAGAGGAATCCAAGGGACTCTATTCCCACCAATCAGATTTAGATCTGATTTTCACAAAGATTGTGATGGTTGGGAAGAAGAGGAGTTGGATCACGCATAGTCTATAAATAAGACCCTACGCCCAACCAAATTGAATTTGAAAAAATTTCCATGCCCCAAGGCTGGTTCTCCTCTCCTCCTCCATGCCAAGCCATCTTCTCCCTCTCCTCTCCATGCCCAAAGTGGTTTGGGATCTTGGTTGGTGCAATCCAGACAGAGAAAGGCGACAGAAAGCTAGAAGGCTGCGCTGCTGCAAAGGACAACTGCTGATCTTTCGAAAGATGTTTTGAAGATCCTCAAATCAGATCCAGATCTAATTTTTGGAGATATGATAGAGAAGAAGAGGATCTTCCAGATCCAGTCGAGTGGATACGGTAGAGTCTAGGCACTTGCGTGGCTAGATTCAAAACCTTTCGCTGCTTACAGGATCATCAATGAGTAATAGGATTACCCTACATCAAGATAAATTAAATTTAATTTAATTTATCTAAATTTATTTTAATTATTAAAATAATAAGACTCAGATCTGAAATATTTTAAATCTGATCTGGATTAAAGAGAAAATATTTAAAATATAACTCTTGATCCGATCAGATTTGAACGAACGTCATCCAAAAAATTAGAATTTTTTCTTCAGAACCATTGCTTCCTCCTTCACCATTATAAGGCCACCATTGTTGATTGGTTTTGAGCCGGTCGATGGCCGGATTTCCTTTGGATTCCTTTGAATCCTAGCCTCTCTCTATTTCCTTCCTTTTCTTTCTTCCATTGGACCGGCCATCGTCAGGCAAATTAGGCTGTGCTTTGGTTACCAAAGGTCGAGCCAAGTCACTAGAAGGTCCTAATAGTGTCGCTACCACTATTGTCGGGAGCTACGGCATGGGGGTGGCCAGCTTAAAGCCCCTTCCCCTTCCCCTTTTTTCATGGAAAAAAATGAAACAAGAAAAGGAAAGAGGATAAAAAGAAAATAGAAAAAAAAATTAAAAAAGGAAAAAAAGAAGATAATTTCTTCTATTTTTTTCCTATCTTTCTCTCTCTACTATACTCTTTCTTTCTCTAGTTTCTTTTTTCTCTCTACGAGTTTTCCTCCCTTTTTCTCTCTCTTCATGAATTTTTTCTTCAAAATTCATCTGAGGGTTAAGATATTTAGTATATCAGATTGACCAATTGATCTTGGGAGGTATTCTGGACTTATAATATTTAGATATTTTTTCATAAAATTCTCCATCCTTAATCATATATGATTTTTATGATCTTAATTATGTAGAGATGTAATTGTCTGCACAAGAAGCTATCAAGCAGAATATCTTGATTTCGAGTTCGTAAATTAGAGATTAATCAATAGAGGTACTTGGTCTGAGATGGTAAAGATAAAAATCATTGTATTTGAATATATGATTCTTATATATATATATATATATATATATTATTGATTATTTTGATTGTTGGAAATATGATATATGATATTTTGAAATTGAATAAAAAATATAATACAAATTATCGAATGATATATTCATTGTGTAAGAGGATTTAGACTAGCCTGATATGGATTGTCGATCTTAGGCTGAATCATGACACCTTAAATTACTAGTTATGAGTCAAATTATGACATGCTGATTTGTCATCGTGGGCTGAAGTGTAGATATTTTAGTTTGCCATCGTAAGTTCAAACTTGGATATTCTGATTTGCCACTATGGACTAAAATATGGTTATTATGGATTGCTACCATGGGCTGAAGCATGGTTTATAATTTATCAGTTATGGACCGAAGCATGACCATGATTAGTCTAATATCGAAAGATAACTATTGATTGAGATCATGTTAATGTAACGTGAATTACAAGTGATATAAATCTACTGATGATAATTACAATGGATTGGCGATAATACATAATTTGTGATATATATTTATATAACTATTTAATTATATAGGATGTCTAATATGAGATTTTATGGTTTATAATTTCTTTTTAATATCGCTCATTAATTATTTTTAAAATTTATTATTATTATATTGGTGTATATATGATAGGATTCTTGTTGAGTTATAAAGTTTATAAATCTAATTCTTTCTTTCTTTTCAGAGTTGCAAGATGCATAATAATGGATGAAGTTGATTGTAAAGTTCGAGTGATAGAGTCATCTTATAAGCTTTGTGATCTCTAGAGCTTACTTTAAAGTTCATGCAACCATATTACGTAGTTGACATAAATAATGGGTTAGAGGTGTGATAGATAAATTTGGTAATTAAGTTCCTCTTCATCTTTCAAGATTCCAGTTGAAAAGTTGTCAATTCTCAATTCAACCATTGTTACTTGGTCTGCTCATTTAGAAGTGCTGGACAAAAGATTTTTCAATTTAGTTTGCTTCTATTGGTATATTAATCTTTGAAGGGGGGTGGGGGTGTGTTTTGGTTTAGGTTAGGGATAGGAAAGGGAAGCGGTTGTAACCCCTTCAAAAATAATAAGATCATATAATTAATAAGCTATATAAGAATTTTAAAGAGTGTAGTAGTAAAATTATAATATTATATTACTAGTATTGAAGGCATGATGCAAGAGAAGTATAAATTTTCTCTCCCTTCCCCCCTCTCTCTCTCACATGCTTACATGAACTCATGTGCACATAAGCGTGCATGCAAAAACAAAAAAAAAGGGGGAGGTGGGGGGGGGGGAGTTTCATATTATAAAAATAAATATCTATAAATCATATTAGGATTCATTTTGGGTCGTGTATGCTTTTGCTGGATCTAGATCACAACTCGCTTTTGACTCATGCTAAACTCAATGGAATCTATGGGCTATGATGAGGTTCAAGTAGGTCTAATTAGATAATTCTTGGTGATAGCCCTATTTTGTATATATCTTCTAGAGAAATTCTTTGTGCACCACATGCAGTGCAGGAAGAGAGAGGGGGAGGAAATGAGGGAGTGCGTAGTGACCAATCACTGCACGTAGTGCAAAAAAAATTTCTCATATCCTCTAGGGTAATGTTTTTTTTTTTGGTCAAACTTCTAGGGTATTGTTTATTATCATATTTCAATTTAATAGTTGAGATGTTTACTAATTAGTAAACATTACAAATTCATTTAGAATTGCCATCATATACTAAATTTTTTTTATAAAAATATTTTAATATTTAATATGTAAATATAAAAATGGATCTCAATTAACTCACAACAAAATCGAATTAAGTAAAATTCAAGCTTCTGTCAAATTAAATGAGGTAAATTTGAACTTTTTGTTCTATTATACTAGGCGCAAATTATATGCTCAGATCTAGCTCATTTACATATTGAATGACCTTCTATCAAATTAGAAAACAAAAAGAATTTAGAAGCAGCTAGCCTAACCACTTTTGTGAAAATATTTCTACCATTTGTATGTGCATCAAGATTCTGATATATAAATCTCATCCTGCTGATAGATGATAATGGGCAATTGTACTAGAGATTTGACTTACCATGTAGGAGCTTCAACAATATATTTGACCGACCATGTAGGAAAGTTGGACTTTCCTTGGAAAGTTTGCTACCTCTCTGAGGCTGATGCCATTGATATTATCTTTTATTAGGCCCTGGGGATGGTCCCTTTCCCTGCCACGAGAGAGAGAAGAAGATGAATAGGAGATAGCCCTTGCACGCTCTAGTTAAACCCATGTATTTGACATTATCATTGCTGGATGATGGAAGCAAGGTGGGCTTTAATGGCCCGCAAAAATTACAGTACTTTGCATACAGTGCATGTAAATTTGCCTTCGGGTACATTCTAAGGAGACATGGGATCAAAATTTATCGTTAGGCAGCGTGCATTTTGAGATATTTTTATTTACATCATGAGACAACTTTAGCCGTGCTAACATGGTGGAAACTAAGGTATCAAATCCATAGAACGGGACTATCGGAAACACCGCCATCCCATCCCATCCTCATGCTTGGGATAGATTATGTTTCAAGATGTCTTGATTGGAATGTTGAGATGCTGTCCAAATGATCCTATTCCGATATATGGGATGGTACTTCAACTCGGTGTCCAATGGAATGTCTCATCGGAACCAAATTTCTTGATAGAAATGGAGGACTTCATTTGAAGCAGGATACAATTAATACACGGCGAACATTGAAATCTGTTTTCAATAATGATTAATTGTGTGGGCTTACTACAACTTACATCATCTATTAAATGCATCTCAAAATCTACTAGGCACTGAATCAGGCTACAATGGAAATTCTTTTTTCCCCATTCTTTGTAATACAAGAGACCTAGAGAGCATTTGTACGGTAATGATATTATTAGCTTGTTGGGTTTTACCGAAGAAGATCTATACGCCGACAAGATTTATCAAAATACTCGTTTGGTTGCAAAATTTATCTATAACGATTTATAAAATTTTAAAAAAATAATATATGTATTTTAAATAAATATATGGAAAAAGCTATATTACGAGGAGTAGAGAAGCAACGGTCCCAATTACGTTGTCAGCGAATCACTAAACCACTTAAACCTGTTTCGTCCTATGAAACCGGTGTTTTGGACATAATAGAAAGAAAAGCTTGCTAACTAAAATGGAATTTCCATAGAATATGAATCAAGGGACAAGTTGGACCACTAGCTG
This sequence comes from Cocos nucifera, assembly GCA_006176705.1. Classification (NCBI taxonomy): domain Eukaryota; kingdom Viridiplantae; phylum Streptophyta; class Magnoliopsida; order Arecales; family Arecaceae; genus Cocos; species Cocos nucifera. The sequence goes on along the minus strand of QRFJ01000005.1, from coordinate 2,685,113 downwards.
TTCTTCCATGATTCCTATCAGGGGAAGAGGCCTCTATTGTAAGGATGTTAACCGAGCTCCTCTTTTCTCATGATGTTTAATTAAAATGCACGTCTCTCTCTCTCTCTCTTAAAATATATTTGTGCATAAGGATGCTAATACATGTAAATTAATAACTTATGGATAATAACAAAACTAAAAGAAGATACATGTTATATAATATTGCAACAACCCTAATGCAATATTATATTATAAGGTTTAAGTAACACAAATGCCTCATGATAATAAACCTCATCAAGAATATTGTAATGGAAAAAATATAATAGTCGTTAGAAAACAATGAACAATAGTCATGTATAATATCAATATCATCCGATAATGTCACTATATATAGAATAAGATATTAATTTTAAACAATTACGTTGGTTTAATTGAAAAGTAATCTAATTTATTTAAAACAATCAAAAAATCTCATTCGTTTATATGATACTTGTTATAACGAGATAATACAAATCATGACCAAGCATTAATTTAATTATTCAATCAGTATATTGCATGTTCAACATAATAGGAGACTAGCTCTGAATAGTGGTACAACGGCTATTGTAAAGCTACAATGATCTTTCTTAAATTATATTATTTTATGCTATGATAAGGTTGCTACATATATTATAACACCAGAAAAATGGCTTAAAATTATTAACATACTCAGAGCATGGAGGACTAATGCTCCATTTACTGGGACTTGGAACTTATGGGCGGATGCTAGATGGGGACAGAGGGAAACGACGCAGTCTCAACACGGGAACGAAGGCTTGTTTGCATGGATGGTTGGATACGCCACTCGTAGGACAAAGGAGACATAGCCTTGGTTGGTATCTACTAGAATGAAACTGACTGCTTTAGAGGATCCGAGTTGTCTGATCGATGCTGTTGGGACTTGGGACGGTGGGGTGATGTGTTTGAGAGTGAAATCACAACTAGAAGCGTTGACATAATTAGGAACAAATTCGTTGTTTCTGCTGCATTTAGAACATGCCTACCTACCGGGCTCCCTAAAGACAATGACCACCAAAACAATGATTCAAGAGCTAATGTTTCCATAATATGTATTAAATTGTGAGTTAATCAAAAAGAAATAGCATATTTTGAGGGAAGAAAAGATGTAAGGATGCATTTGGTTCATGATTAAAATCAAAATTAGAAGAATGGATTAAAATGTAAATCGGAATGGTCATATTCTTCGACGCTTTTGATTTGTAATTGAATTTAAAATTAAAATCAGAATGTGATTTGAATATTAGGAGAAAATTGGGATTGAGCTTTAGGGGATTGAAGTGCTCTCTTTTAAAATTGGAATCGAAACGAGACTCTTCCTAATCGAATGGATGGAGTATGGGTTATTTATTTTTATTCCCATCTCATTCTAGCACTCAACTCCCTCCAACCAAACATGTTATAAATGTAAATCAAGAAAATATTATGCAGGTGGACATGGGAATTATATCTTCAAAATAAGATGACAAGATTTAATATAATTAGGAACAAATTCGTTGTTTCTGCTGCATTTAGAACATGCCGACCTACCGGGCTCCCTAAAGATGATGACCCAAAACAATGATTCAAGAGCTAATGTTTCCATAATATGTATTAAATTATGAGTTAATCAAAAAGAAATAGCATGTTTTGAGGGAAGAAAAGATGCAAGGATGCATTTTGTTCATGATCAAAAACAAAATTAAAATTAGAATGGATTAAAATATAAATTAGAATGGCTATATTCTTCGACGTATTTAATTTGTAATTGAATTTAGAATCAAAATTAGAATGTAATTTGAATATTAGAAGAAGGTTGGGATTAGAGTGCTCTCTTTTAAAGTCAGAATCGAAATGTCCCTAATCGAATCGGTATAGTATGAGTTATTTATTTTTATTCTCATCTCGTTCTAGTGCTCAACTTTCTTCGATCAAACATGTTATGAATGTAAATTAAAAAAATATTATGCAGATGGACATGAGAATTATATCTTCAAAATAAGATGGCAAGATTTAATATAATTAACTTTAAAGTTCCCAATCATGCTATTATAAATTGCACCCCAACCCCACCCAAATATATATATATATATATAAAATTTTACTACCCCCCTCCTAACGCATAAAGAAGAAAGTTTTCTCCACAGGATTAAAAAGAAAAAAAGATTTTTTTTTTTACTATTTGATAACTTAATTATGACTTAACTGATGGATTTTGAAGGGTTTCTTGAGCAACAAAAAAGAAATACCTTTTCATTTCAAAAACCACCTCTTTAGTTACTTATGAATGCTACTAGCATCGTTTGATCTAATGATTATTTGTCGATTGGATCCTTCACCGTGCAGACGAGAAGGACAGAGCAACTAAGGCTGGATTGACACATTACCATGTTACAAGCACATAGTGGATTTTTTATGTGCTTATTTATTTATTTATATTTTTCTAGTAAATATAGTCAACTATATATGGGTTACTTATCTTACCATGAGATATTTGGCATGATATTAGATTACTAAGGATTATGTTTTCTGAAAATTTTTGTCAATGCTTCCATTGTTTTTAGGGATGAGTAAGGGTGACTAATCACTGCTTATGGTTGTTATAGCCAAATCCCTAATGTGTCTGACTCTGATTGAAAGAGTGTCCACACTGACCAAAATTATTTCTGGTAGAACCCTCCGATATTTAAGTTAGAGATGAAAGTTGATCAAATAGGTAAGTAGAATTTAGAATGATAAAATATAGCCCAAAAATATCTTATCAGTCCTGTTCATTTATCTCTTTTTTTTATAGATAGAGTGTTGGTAACCATTTATAATGATTAGGTATGTAGGTCCCGCTTATTTTGGCATTATTTGATCATGGGGTGAGTAGTTAATATCCAAGAATAATCGTTATTCGTGTTTTGTACTGGCAATTTATGATATGCCAACTGTATGTCGGTGAACGCTATACCGACTATATGTCGGTGTTACTATCTTATCGATTGATCATCGAATGATAATTCTAGTATTCCGATTGGTCAGCAGTTGTACAGTTGTCAAAATCATCATTGTTGGCGCAGAAAATGGCTTCTACCGAAGTTTTGTAGGGTGTTTGATTTCGGCATAGTTTCGGACGAAATTGTGATGATCATAGCCAAACTTCAGTCAAGCTGTGGGCAAGATGATCCTCCCAACTATAATTACCAGCTTCCTTGTTAATTGCAGAACTCGCAAGGCGTGATGAACTTTATCTAGGCTAACTTGAATAATGAAGAAAATTGCCGTCCGATCGACTATGACCCATGATGTGAGGCAGACAGTAGGACTTTGAGTAGCGACATAGTCCAATCTGTCCGACCTTGGAGATAATCGAACTCCTCTCTGATTGAATTTTCTTCTGATTTTATCTCTCCACTACAGTTGGCAGATTCTATCAGACCCGCGTTCAAGACCTCGGATTGGCAGAACTCTTCCTCAGTCGAATCTTTGTACCCCACTCTATGAATTACAGACTTTGATAGTCCTACGTCAAGAGTTAGTTGTATAAACTTGAGTCGGCAAAAAGGACCTTGGTGCTAACATGCACCCAAGCTTCTCCCAAGAGAACCTAGCCACAATCCTAATTAACAAATTCATTATTCTCTTTGACCTTCAATCCATTACCAACTTGTGGACGACCTTGAAGGTAGTAAGATTCTTGAGAACCATCAAGAGCAAAGCTAGTTGAACTCCACCAAATACCAAATCCCAACACCTTCCGATTTTGCTTATGGCAAATCTTGAATGCAGCCAAATTTCTTTGCAGCTGATAAGCATATCTTGTCGACCTTATGCTAGGAACCTGGTCCAGTTGAATTCATCTCCAGATGAATTTCCTAGTGGCCGAACTCCTCAATGCTATTGCAAGCAGCACCAGTAGGCTTTAACCGATTGCTAATTCACCACTTGCCACTCAAAGATTAATCCCCAAGTTTGGTCTGTTTAACCTCATACTCTTCGCCTCAGCTCGTACAGCTCTATAATAGAGGCAGAAACTGCATCCAAACCCAACAAATCAATCTCAACTGCCTACAAATTCCAACAAAATGATAGCTCATTCTCCATAACAAACTCGTAATGGTCCGAATGGTCCACTAGTAGATGGTTATAACCATCACGATCAATCTGTTACGAGCTCAGCCTATAAAAAGGATCCTTTAGATGTGCTTCTTCTCTCTTAAGCTCTCTTTCCTACTTTATTTCTCTTGAGTACTTTATTTTTTTTGGTCAGAGAACTGACTTGAGCATCAGAGAGTCTTGCCAGAGCCATCCACCTTCGATTTGGACTTCTTCTTTCAGATCTCGTTGGTGATCTTATCTCAACCAACTCTAGCGACTCTAGCACTAACACTATTTTTTACACCAATAGGATTGGCACTAGAGGAAAGAACTTTTGAGCCCTCAATTCTTAAAGGAGTATCCAGTCGAGTTCTTTTTCCTTTCATCTTCAATTCTTTAGCTTTTTTTCTTCTGATCTCTTTTTGAACTCGGCATAGCTTCGGCTGGTGCAGTCCCTTTGGCGGCAATAGGGACAGATGTAGTAGGGTTGGTGGCAGCAGCTTCGTTCAGAGGAAGTTCGATTTCATCTTCAAAGAATTTTCTCGACAAAAAGCCAAGCTTCAACTTTGGGAACTTCTCCACAACCTTCAACTGGCAGAGGTCGTATCCCTTGATGAAAGCCTCCTAAGCAAAGGCCACCTTGATGTCCCTTAATTCCTTCAAAGATTTGAAGGTAGAGACAACCTCTTCCATTGCTCGTCTCTTCTCTTCAGCGAAGTTCACCTCGACCTCCTTCCTTCTTCCCTCCTTCGAAGCCAAGGCTGCCCTCAAATCAATAGACATCTGCTCCTCCCTTTTAAGTGCCTCTTGTAGGCGCCCAACTTCGATCGAGAGATGACTTACTTCGGCCTTATGCCCTTGGGTCACCTCAGCGGCTTTTGAGGCCTTGGCTTTTTCAACCTTGATCATCTCGAAGTTGGCCATCAATTGATGACCGATTTGCAAAATGACAATACCATTTGTACAGTCAAAGAATACATAATTGAACTGAAAAAATAAAGTAGGAAACCATTGCCTCGAGGAACACCCCAAAGGAATCCTTGACCCGCTGGTCAAGGTCGGTACAGGTAATTCTTTTGATGATATGTGGAAGCATACATCCGTCAACCAGGACCTAATGACCCTCCAATCATCAAAGGAGGCATTCTCCCAATCGATGCCGTCTTCATTACTTCCTCTAGAATTTCGTTGGGGGCGAGCTCTTCTAGAGACCTTTTTCTTCTTCCTCCCTGCCTTCTCTCTAGAAGAAGGAGCCAGAGCAGGAACCTCGAAGGGCGGACTCAAGCTCGTCAGCAGCACTATAGCCTCCGAGGTGGAGACTTCTTCTACAGGAGCGGCAGAGCTCAGGCCCCCAACCTTTATTCACTTTGATGGTTCCCTAGGGGCCTTCTTCTTCCACTTTTAGGCCTAAAGTCCTTTCTCCAACATTTCCATTTCTTTTGGAGTCATGTTTGCAATAATCACAAAACTAAGATTAGAAGGGAGATAGAAAGAATAAAAGAAGATGAATATAAATACCTCTGGGATCGAGCGAACTTAGGCCAAGATTAAATAAAGTCTGATTATCGATGAGTTCAGATAGCAAGAAAATCTTATAATCCTTCAACCTATTAACAGAATCAAGATCCGACCTCTCTAGCCTAGGGGCTCGATTTGATTGAATCTCTTAAGTGCCCCCAGGAAGGAAGCCCTAATCTTAGGTTTGGACAAGAGATGAAGAAAATTTTTTTCTTCCAATTATGAATGAAAGAAGGGGCACCCTTCAGTAACCCCTTCTTGCCGAATTGGAAGGAAAGATACCACCAATCCTTGGTCGTAAGATAGTGTTTGAAAGTAAAGTAATTATGAAATAGTAAAATAGTAGGTCGGACCTCAGCGGAGATGCAGAGAGAAAGGAATCCTATGATAAACCTAAAGAAACTCGGCACCATAGAAGCTAAGAAGATATTTAAAAATTAAAAAAAGTATCACTACAAAAGGAAAAAGTGAAAGTGTTAACCCAGCACAGAAGGCCTCTGAATACAAATAAAAGCAACCTAGAGGAGGGGCACAAGCCTAGTTACTCGGTCCAGGAAGCTCAAGTTCGTACTTGGAAGGAATACCATACTGGACTCAGATTAACGACAAGTCCTTAGGACACAAAGAGCAGGGGATAGTCTTAGGGGCAAAGGCAGGCCGAGATGCTTCTGTGGGTTCGGTGGTTTCCCTAAGGTTAAGGTCTAGCAAGTTTGGACCAGCCGAACTCCTAGAACCAAATGATCAATATATTTTGGAAGACATGTGGATTGAATTAAATTCAAAAAATTTCTCAAAAGTTAGAGAAAAAAGATGGCAACATTTTGAAAGAACTAAGGATGAATAGTAAAATCTTATGAAGAGTTTGAGAAGATGAGAGCAAGAAAGAAGTAAAGAAACACACGGGAAGGTCGGAAAACTAACCTAGACCGGACGGAGAACTCAAGGAGATGGTCGGAAAAGCAGGAAGCCGATGAGAGAAGCATTGGCATTTGGGGAGGCTATAGTGGAGGAAAGATGGGCGCTTGGAGAAGATAAAGAATAGAAGAAGAAGGAGAACACTAGCCAAGGTAAAGAGTCAGAGGAAAAGATAAGCTTAAATACTTGGAAGAAGTCAGGGAAGGTCATGATTCCAGATCTTCTCCACCTAGCCATAGCCTACCACATGTCCAACATCTGCCAAAATAATAATGGAGCTATACTTAGAGTGCCATGCCAGGAAGAATTTTAAATACTACGGTCATTTCAAATCATTCAGTTATTAGGAAAGCCTCGGTGTCGGTTGAAAAAAACCAAAACTTTTCGTCTTTCAAAAGGCAAGAAAATAGTGGAGAACTTCGGTGGTTGCAATTTTGGTACTATCTTCATTTGATTTCGAACTCGAAAGTAGGGAGACATATGTTGGAGATAAAATAGTTTCTGTCGAAGTTCTGTAGGGTGTTCGATTTGGATATAGTTCTAGATAAAATTATGGCGATCATAGCCGAACTTCAGTTAAGCTGTGGGCAAGATGATCCTTCCAACTATAATTACTAGCTTTTCCATTAATTGCAGAACCTGCAAGGCATGATGAACTTCATCTAGGCGAACTGAATAATGAAGAAAGTCGCCATCCAATCGACTATGACCCAAGACATGAGCTAGACAGTAGGATTTTGAGTAGCAACATAGTCCAATCTGATCGACCTTAGAGATAACCAAACTTCTCTTCGATTGAACTTCCTTCTAGCCTTATCTCTCCACTATAGTTGACAGATTCTACCAAACTCATGTTCAAGACCTCGGATTGGTAGAACTCTTCCTCAGCCGAACCTCTGTACCCCACTCTATGAATGACATACTTTGATATTCTTGTGTCAAAAGTTAGTTGTGCAAACTTGAGTCGACAAAAAGAACCTCGACGCTAACATGCATCCGAGCTTCTCCTCAGAGAACCTAGCCACAGTCCTAATTAACAAATTCATTATTCTTTTTGATCTTCAATCCATTACCAACTTGTGGACAACCTTGAAGATGGTAAGATCCTTGAGAACCATCAAGAGCAAAGCCAGTTGAATTCCATTGAATACCAAATCCCAATACCTTCCAACTTTGCTTATGGCAGACCTTAAATGCAGTCAAATTCCTTCATAGTTGATAAGCATATCCTATCGATCTTATGCCAAAAACCTGATCCAACTGAATTCATCTCCAGATGAATTTCCTAGCAGCTGAACTCCTCGATGCTATTGCAAGCAGCACCAACAGGCTTTAATCGATTGCTAATTCGTCACTTGCCACTCAAAGGTTAATCCTCAAGTTCGACCTATTTAACCTCATACTCTCCGCCCCAGCTCGCACAGCTCTATAATAAAGGCAGAAACTGCATCCAAACTCTAATAAATCAATCTCAACTGCCTACAAGTCCCAACAGAATAACAATTCATTCTCCATAATAAACTCGTAATGATCCGAACAACCCACTAGTGGATGGTTATAAGCTCGACTTATATAAAGGACCCTCTAGATACGCTTCTTTTCTCTTAAGCTCTTCTTTCTACTCTAATTTTTTTAAGTACTCTATTCTTGTTGGCCAAAGAATTGACTTGAGCGTTAGAGGATCCTGTCGGAGCCACCTGCCTTCGATTTGAACTTCTTTTTTCAGATCTTGTCGATAACCTTATCTCAACCAACTCCAGCGACTCCGACGTCAATGCCATTTTCTACACCAACAATTATGTTCATTAAAAGCTGATTAAGAGTTACCGACTATCAATTGACAAGCCAATTGATAGTTGGCTGTTAATCTTATCACCGACTATGAGTCAGGCATCGAGACCAGTTGATAGTTGGCTTATCCAGTTGGAAGTTGTCCAATCTTCTATCTCCAACTCATAGTCAGAGAAATCGATTATTAGTCGAGAGTTTGATGTTGCCACCGCACAGTTGGTGATGCCGACTATAAGTCAGAATGTCGATATTAAATTAGGAAGAGTAGATTCAATGGTCCCTATAGTTGCCTCCCACTCTCGAGTTCAAAATGGAATGGCACGTGACTTGACACGTGAGTTGATACTTTGATCGATGAGAGTTTTTACGTGTTATCTTGAGCCCCAAGCTGTTTTATTTTTAGGTATTGATGATTACTTCATGAGTCAAATAGTTTTTGATTATTTTGTTGTTTTGATAATCATGCAACCATCATTAGCATGTTTAGTCGAAAAGATGATTCAACGGTAGACAATCTGGTGGATTTAATTTTAGATCATTCAGTTGTTGCCACGTGTCAAGCAGTTATTAGATTCTAACTGTTATCACGGATAGTGATGATGTGGCTCGATCTGATGATAGGTGTGTCAAAATGTTCAATCGATGGTCAGTCCATATGTTGCCATGTCAAGATCTGGATGATCTGAATTTAAACGAAGTCATCCTAACCATCAGTGGATCCTATATATAGGGTTACCTTCTTTTCTTCTGGAATTCCTATTGCAACTGAGAGTTCCTGTAGGTGCCCAGAGCTTTCTTTCATTCTTCCTTGTCTTTGCAATTTTTCATGTTCCTTTCAGTTCTCAGGTTAGATCTCTTCTCCTTCACTTGTTTCCTTGAGCCTTTCTTCATCATTAACAATGGCGGATAGGAGTAGAGTAAGGATAGGAGAAGGAAGTTCTATAGATAGATAGTTTAACCCGCAACCTTCTAGAGGTAGTCGGTCGACTGGGTCGGCCGATGTTTCTTCTCTGAGTTCAGCAGTGGAGGTCTCTTCTTTGATCGACTCTGCCATTGACTGTCTCCAAGAATAGTACTATATCCCATAGCAGTTTTAGATGTCTGCGCTTGGTCCGGATGGTCTGGTGATTTCTCCACTTTTGAGTTAGATCACATTTTATGTAGAGATCTTAGGTCAGGCCTTTGCTTTTCCATCTCGAAGTTCATTCGGAATGTCTTGGATTACTATTGGATTTGTCTAGCCCAACTTACGCCAAATTTCATTTAGCTTATTGTTTTCTTTGCACTGTTGTGTAATTCAATCCTGATCGTCCCTCGGCTTTTTCTCTTCCGACCTTTCTTTGTCCTTCGTCCACACCCTAAAGCCGAGGGTTGATGGTTCTTTACTCCAAGGAGGGGTCTATCTTTTATTACGGGTCTTCTTTCTTCTATTCACGATTGAAAGATTCGGTTTTTCTTTACTTCTTCTTTACCCTGGGATTTTTCTTTCACCTAGGGCAATCCAAACACTAGTCCGAACAACAACAATCAGGTTGATGCTGTCAATAGAGAAAGCTTCCTCAAGCTGAAAGATATGGAAGTCCCGACGCAAAAGGATCTATTGATAGATCAAGCCTTATATGACACAGGACTTGGTTTGATGCCAGTCGTAGGTATAGTTTAACATAGCTTCCTTTTACATTTTTCCTTCTTGTTTGATTTCAAACTTGTAATAAATCGTATTTTTTTGGTTTTCAGCTATGCAACCTATAGCACCCATTTTGGCAGTTGATGTTTGTTGATTTGCCATCAAAAAGAGGCATGCTGTCGGTGTTGGGTTGTCGTGAGCATCGAAGAAAAGTTGGTCTGATATGCCATCGGTAGCTGTTCGTCCAGTCAGTGCACCATCGATGGTTATCAATCAAATCAATGCTTTACTGGCCACAATTCTTGGGATTGTCCTGAGATGGTCATCGCCTTATCGGCTCCTAAGGTCCTTCCACCAGTCCAAGCACCAGTTGAAGCTTCTCCGATAGTTGAAGAGCTGGATGATGTCGTCGTCATCATGGAAGTGCCAAGTGGTCATGTAGAGCCGATGATATCTTGGTCTCCTTCAATGTCCGAAGTAGGATTGGCTAAATAGCAACCAACAGTATCTCAGACACTACTCACACTTGAATGGATGTTGGCCCCAATTGAATGGCCATCGAGTCAAAGGCGTGGGAAGGCCCCCGTAGCCTCCATTGGAAATGAAGCTCCAAGTAGTTCTATGGAGCATTTAGATATCAGAATTCTTGTCAGGAAGTCGGCTTTGGCAAACCCGACATTAACGAAGCAGCTTATCGAAGTTGCACTTCTCCCGACTGATAGGGAGAATGGGAGGAGTCGGATGGTGTTCAAGATGTTCTCTTCCTTTTACCCAACGATCCTTAGCATAAGTTGGTTAGAACTTTTTGATTATTCTTCTTTTGTTCATTTTTATGACTAAAATTCTTGTTTTCTTCAGCTAGTGTATGACATGTCAGTGCTAGAGAAGGGGTACCAATCTTTTACTGACCTGCATCAAGCTTGGTTTGACAAGATCACGACAACCAATGCCAAGAAGAATGCTACTCTGAAATGTCTCCAAGTGGCAATTGATCTGAAAAAAGAAGCAATGGAGTAGGAGAAAATGCAAGAGGAAGAGATCTCCCGACTGAAGAATGTGCTAGAGTCACCCATGCTGATATAGAGTCGGCCCATATTGAATTACAGTTGGCTCATTTTGAGTTAGAGTTGGCACAGTGGATAGTCAAGACCCAAGAGTCTTAAATAAGAAAGAAGAGATGCAAAGTCAGTCGGCTCCAAAAGGAACATGGCGGTTGAATCAAAGAACTAGAGAAGGAGCGGAAGAAGCTCTAGATTGCTGAAGTAGAGTCAGCATCCACTAAAGAGGAGGTGAAGTTGGCTCAAGCAGCTTTCAGTCTGGCATGGGAGTAAGCCATCAAGGATTATCAGAGTTTAGAGGATTTCAAGAATGCAATCCTCGAGGGTGGCAGCATATCTTACTGGACCAGATATGAAGACAATCAGGATGCGATCGAGAAGTTTTATCCAAACTTGGATTTGAGCTACATTACTATCCCAGAAGTTGACAAAGAGGATGAGCCGACTAAAGTGGTAGCCGCTCTAGGTGAAGAAGAAGCATCGACTATCGTAGAGCTTGCTCCACCCTTTGAGGAGGCCACACTAGTATTAGAGTCGGTTGTTGTTAGAGAAGAAGCCGATTGATTATTGATCGATAAAAATGTCATAGGCTTTTTTTCTCTTTTCTTTTGTTATCGGACGAAGATCTGGCTTTGTAATCAAGCCTTGGCCTGATTTTGTAATGCTTTTGAATATGAATGAAAGAAGAATTTTTTCTAAGTATTGGTCTTGTATTTATCGCAGATGCTTGTTATTAGTTAATCTGATTTTTAATCAGTAATTGAATATCGGTCTGCTTACCAAATATTGAATGGTAGTAGTAGTTATAGAATTTGCTAGCTAGTCGGATATTAACCAACTAGACTTTAGGCAAATAGTTTTTAAATATTTAGTAAATGGGGGTTAGTCGAATATCCTTCGACTGGTTGTGGTCGAGTCGATATATATTGAAATAGTATAGACATAAAATTCTTCTCAATCTTGGTTGAGTCGGTATAATATTCCGCTCAGCCATAACTAAGTCAGCATAATATTTCACGCTGCCATAGCTGAGTCAGCTTGATGTTCAGCCATAGCTGAATCGACTTGTTGAGTCACCCAACTGGAGTCGATGTGAAAAATCATCTGACTTTGAGTTGGTTTTAAATTTATCCGACTATAAATTAGTTCATAAAATCATCGAATTGACTGTTAATCGGTTTATATATCATTGTTTGACTATTAGTCAGTTTGTAGGATTATCCGACTACAAGTCGGCTGGTAGAATCACTTATCGATGTTCAGTCAGTATACATTTTAGATAATAGATCATTGATCAAGTCTTATTTGTACTTAGTCGAATATTCGAGAAAAGTTACAATTCCATCATTTCATTTCATGAATGTTTGTAACATATGGATAACTTTACTGATAATACATTTTCAAGTTGTCCACATTCTATATTCATAGGATAATTGTTCCATCAATAGTCTTAGACGGTATGCACTTGGATGAAAGATTTCAATTATTCTGTAAGGTGCTTTCTAGTTTGGAGATAATTTTTCTTGGTCTAATAGTTTTGATACTTTCGTCTTTCTATAAACCAAGTCTCCAAGAAAAAATGCCTTTGGCTTAACCCTTGCGTTGTGATATCGAGCGACTCTTTGTCGATTTGCGGCCATCCAAACTTGAGCTTGCTGCCGAATTTCCAAAAGCAAATCTAAATTGGCTCTTCGAGATTCAAAATTACTTGGCTTCACATAGTATTCGACTCTCATTGATGGCAAACCGATCTCCACTGAAATTACCACCTTAGGTACGTAGGCTAGGTTGAATGGCGACTCTCCCATTAGATTATGAGTTGTCCGCCTTTGACTTCATTCAGTCGTATCTTAAGCTCAAGTAGGATCATCTAATTCGTGATCTCCACTTCACCGTTAGATTGGGGATGGTCGATAGAAGTAAGTTTGTGCATAATATAAAATTTTGCATAAAACTTTTTGAAGTTTTGATTGTCGAACTGATGACTACTGTTGTTGGTGGTTATAGTATATGGTAATCCAAATCTATTTATGATTGATTTTTGAATGAAATCTTCCATCTTGTTTTCTATGATTTATGTTAGGTGTTCGACCTCCATCTATTTGGTGAAGTAGTCTATGGCAACCACTAGAAATTTTCTCTAACCAGATGCTGGAGGAAAAGGATTAAGAATATCCATCCCCATTATGCAAATGGCCATGGTGTAACGATCGATGTCAACTAACTAGTCAGTTGATGTTGAATATTGGCATATTTCTGGCATGGTTCATACATCTGAACAAGTTCAGTTGCATCTTTTTTCATGGTAGGCCAATAGTATCTTGTCGTAGAACCTTGTAGGCCAACGACTTGCCCCTGAAATGATTTCCACAAATCCTTTCATGGACTTCTCGAAGAGCATAGTCGGCGTCGATTGTTCCCAAACATTTGAGTAGTGGAAGTGAGAATGATCTTTTGTAAAATCATCCGTTCATTAGGACATACTATGAAGCTATCCACCTTAAGCATTTGGCTTCTGAAGGATCCTCAGATAAAGTTCTGTCGGTCAAGTATTAGATAATAAGGTTCATCCAACTTTGTTCATCATTTATTTGTAGCACTTTATCGATCTTATCGATACTTAGCTGTTTGAGATATTCGATAAAGGTTCGACCAAAAAAGTTGGAAGAAATAGTTGCAAGTTGAGAGAGTACATTAGTTCAAGTATTTTTCATTCTTAGAATGTAGGAGATCTCCAAATGCTCAAAAGTTGGTGTGAGATCTTTCACCTTCTGAAGATATTTCACTATAGTTGGATCTCGGACTTCATACTTGCCCTTAACTTATCCAGTTATTAGCCGTGAGTCGGTGAAAATCTTTAGGTTATTTATGTCGAGCTCTTTAGCAATTTTCAAGCTAGCTAAAAATGCTTTGTATTCGACTTGATTATTTGATGCTTTAATATTAAAACGAAGGACATATTCGGTGATACTCCCTTCAAAGTTGATGAGGATGAGACTAGTTCCACTTCCATGGGCATTAGATGCTTTTTCAACATGAAGTATCCATGCTGACTCTAGCTTAGCCTTAGGATTTGTAGCTTGTCCTGACTCATTATCAGATTCATGCTTTGGTTTGTCCTCTGGTACTATACATTTGATGATAAAGTCAACTAATACTTGAGCCTTTATTGATGGTCGTGGATGATATAGAATATCGAATTTGCTAAGTTTGATCATCATTTTGCCATTCGGTCGGAGGTATCTGGTTGGTGTAAGATTGCCTTCAACGATTGATCCATCAACATGATTACCGAATGAGCTTGAAAATATGATCAAAGTCATTGTATTGAAATGATCAAGGTGTAAATCATTTTTTCCACTTTCGAGTATGTTATCCTAGCATTATGAAGCACCTCACTAGTATAATAAATAGATCGTTAGATTTGGTTCTCATCTTCTCTGACAAGAACTGAACTGACCACTTTTATCGATGTGACCATGTAGAGATACAATGTTTCTCCTATCTTTGATTTTATAAGTAATGGAGAAGACATCAGGTATTTCTTTAGATCTTCGAAGGACTATCGGCATTCATCCGATCATGAAAAATTCTTCGTCTATCGTAGAGTTTTGAAGAAAGATAGACATCTTTCAGCCGACTTTAAGATGAATCAGCTAAGCATGGCAATTTTTTTATTTAGTTATTGTATCTCTTTCTTAGAGCATGGGTGCTTCATATCGATAATGATTTTGATCTTTTCTGGATTGGCTTCGATTTCTTGTTGTGATACAAAAAATCCAAGAAATTTTTTGGTGGTTACACCGAAGGTATACTTAGTCAGATTTAATTTTATCTGATATCATCAGAGTTCAAAGATTTTTTTCAAGTTTCGAACATGATCATGACTCTGGATACTTTTTATTAGCATGTCATCGATATAGACTTTTATATTTCATCTAATTCATTGTTTGAACATCTTATTGACCAATCGTTGGTAAGTCACTCTGATATTTTTTAAGTCAAAAGGCATTACTTTATAATAGTAAATATCTTTATTGGTTAGGAAGGTAGTATGCTCCTCGTCATCTAATGCCATTTGAATGTGATTGTAGCCTGCAAAGATGTCCATGAAGCTCAAGAGTCAATATCATGATATTGCATCGACTAATTTATCAATTTTTGGTAAAAAAAAGCTGTCTTTTGGACAAGCTTCATTTAAATTAGTGTAATCGATGTAGATTCGCCATTTTTTGTTGGCTTTTCTGACCATTGCGATATTAATGAGCTAGTCGAGATAGTTGGTTTCTCTGATGAAATCAGCAGTGAGAAGCTTATCAACTTTTTCATCAATGATCTTCTATCTTTCAGGGATAAAAGGCCTTTTTTTTAATCTTAGCAGCTTAACTTTTGAATCGATATTTAGTTGATAAATTATTTATCTCTGAAAGTATTTCAGGCATGTCAGTTGTTGACCAAGCGAAGACATCAGTATTTGCTTTTAGCAAGTCTATCAGTTGGCTTTGCTTTGGATCAGACAACCATGACCCAATTGAACAATTTTTATAGGGTCATCTTCTCTTAAGGAGATTGAAATTAGTTATTCTACTAGCTCAACCCTTTCTTCATTTTCTCTTTAATCGAGTTTCTCAATCGTCAGGGGGTCTTCGGACTTGGTTCCTTTAGCAAAAATCATGAAGCAATGTCGAGCTAATTGTTAATTCCCATGCATTTCTTCTTTCCCTTCTTTGGTTGGGAATTGGACAAGTAGATGGTAAATTGATATTATTGCTCTCAATACGTTGAGTTTCGATCGTCTGAGTTTGGCATTGTAAGTCAAAGAGACTCGGACAATTGCAAATATAAGGATAATTATACTTTATCATGGTTCAGTCCCTATAGTTAGGAAAAGAGTAATTTCTCTTTCCACATTAATTGTATTTTCAGTAAAATTGACTAAAGGCTTAGAGACTCTTCTGAGTCGGTCAGTCGGTAGTCATATTTTAAAAAAAGTCAAGTAAAATAAAATATCAATTGAACTTTCATTATTTATAAAAATTCTGTTTACATCATAATTTACTATCATTGTCGAGACAATGATAGCATCATTGTGGGAAGTTTGTACTCCTTGAACATCATCATCCAAAAAAAAAATATATTATCATGTCGTTGCTTTTTGGATGATTCTTCTTGGAAAGTTGCCTCCCAATTTCTCGATCATCTAAAAATCATGTTGATGACTCCTACCATCAGTCGGTTGTCACAGGTTGATGCTGAGGTTGTCGATCGATAGGAGGTTGGGTCGAAGGATTACGTCGTAATTTGCTGAGAAAGTTTCATCGAATTAGGGCCTCAATTTCATTCTTGAATTAGATGCACTATTGGATGTTGTGATCGTGATCATGATGAAACTGATAGTACTTCTTCCTATCGTGGCTTCTCGATGGTGCCTTCATTAGTGGGGGATGTCAGAAGTATTCTACTCCTTCATTTTCATCAGGATTTGCGTGCGAGAAGCAATAAGGGGTATATAGGAGTCATATTTAGTACCAAATTTATTCGGCCTTGGACTCCATCGGTGAGGTGAAACTCTTTTATCGATCGCTTGCTGACTTGGCTCAGTGGGAGCTCCATTCTTTTTATTTTTTTTTTCTGATCTTTTTTTTTGACTGATGCTGGTTAGTAGTACCTTTATCCATATGAATGTATCCATATGCATGCTCCAAAAGTTATGCATATGTCCATCTAGGGAGTAAGTAAATCTGAATCTTCTCAGACCTCTCTTCATGGCCGAAATGACCATATCTTCATTGAGGTCCTTGACCTCAAGTGTGACAGCATTGAAATACACCGCAAAGTTTCTTAACATTTCTCTTTTATTTTGTTTGATGGAGAAGGGACTGTTGGAGGTTTGTGGCATTCTTCGACTGGTGCTAAAATGGGCCGCAAACAAATCTTTTAGTTGCTTAAAGGAGTGTATGCTTCTTGGTTGGAGCCCGAAATACCGAGTTCGATCAACTTTCCAAATGATTATTGGAAAGCCTTTGTATAAGAGGGTGTCGAAAGCTTCCTGAATTATCATGAGAGTCTTGTAACTCTCCAGATGGTTAATTAGATCTGTGGAGCCATCATGGCTCCATCTATGGTATCTTGAACCGAGATGGATCGGTTCATCTAAGATGTGTTGAGAAAATGGAGGGATGGTATGGATGTCAAGGTTGCTAGGACCCCTCGATTATTCACTCGTAGCCGAGTGAGTTGGCAATCGATTTTCTTGAATTTGTGCTCGTAGTCATCGATGCATTATTGTTGTGAGATTTCAGGGATGGAACCCCCTAAAAAACTCGAGGATTGAGAAGTCAAAGGTAGACGTGGCCTATTCCATTTTTTGATGTTGCGATAGCGAGAAGGAGAAGACTGCCATGAATGATGGATGGCAGGATGAGAGTGTCGGAACAATAATATTCTGACATGATGGAAATATCGTGCTGATCGTCATTCCGATGATGAGGATGGAAATTATTGCGGAGCACGAGAATTATGCCTAGATGGCATTGTAAGTGCCACTAGCTCCTCCACCATCGGTTGCTATTGCTATTGAAAGCTATGCACTATCTTCATCAGCACCTTCATTTGCTGTATTAGTACAACAAGTTGTTAGGTTTGGGAGTCCGCTATGATGGCCGATGCGAAGAATTGGGCTCTGCCATTAAAGGTGGAGGAGGAAGGTCTTCTTAATAGAAAGACCGCTTGACAAAGTTGGTAGAATTTTGGATCCTTATTTTTGCCATAGTTGATTGCATATTCAGAATGTTCTTTTTTTTTCTACCTGATGTGCTAATCTATTGCGGCCAAATTTCTAACGCGCCTGGCTCTCGCTGAAGGCAACCAGCAAGACAGTGTCCATACTGACTGAAATTATTTCTGATGAAAATCTTCTATTGCTTAAGTTAGAGATGGACGTTAGTCGAACAGGTAAGTAGAATTTAGAATGGTAAAATATAGCCCAAAAGTATCTTATCAATGCTATTCATTTACCTCTTTTTTATAGATAGAGTATTGATAATCGTTTGTAAAGATTAGGCACGTGGATCCTATTTATTCCATCATTATTTTATTGTAGAGTGAGTAGTTAATATCCACGAATGATCGTTATATGCATTTTGTGCTATGCCAACTATATATTAGTAAGCACTATACCGACTATATGTCGGTGTTACTATTGTACCGACTAATCATCGGATGATGATTTTGGTATTCTAATTGGTCAGCAGTTACACAATTGTTAAAGTCATTATGTTTATTGAAAGTCGATTATGAGTTACCGACTGTCAATCGGTTTGTTGATTGACAGTCAGCTGTCAATCTTATTATCGGCCATGAGTTAGGCATTCAGACTGGTTGATAGTCGGCTTATTCGGTTGGGAGTCATTCAATCTTCTATCTCTAATTCATAGTCGAAGAAATCGATTATTAGTCGAGAGTTTGATATTGCCGCCACATAGTTGATGATGCTGACTATAAGTTGGAATGCCGATATTAAATCGAGAGGAGCAGATTCAATGGTCCCAAGAATGGTGATCAAAAGATGATCAAAGCCCTATTCTATTTGTTAGAAAAGTAATTTTAAGTAAATATCATATGTGGTTGTATATAACTGTTGCTAAGAATGCTTAAGATAAACATGTTTGGGATGTCCAAGAAATTCACTTCTTATTAAAAATAAAATAATTAATTAAAGATTATATGGATTGCTGATCCATGCTATTAGTGTATCAAAAATAATTTTGATAAACCTATTTTATCTAAAATAATCTTATCATAAAAATATATTTTATAAAATATTTATTAAAAAAATACTTTTTAAAATTTGACCTAACCATAAAAAATAAAATATTCTTGTAATGAGTCAAATATTATAATATTAATAGTTGCAATGATCAAATGCTACTTTTTTAGTAATAGGGATGTAAATATAAATAATCATATTATTAATGGAGCTTATTGCATGATATTTTATTATTTATTAAGTTTCTCAAAATATTGACTAATCTAAGTACAAGGATTGCACAAAGTATGATGTCTAGTTAGTTGAGTTTTTTTTATTATAAAATTAATAATTCTTTGTTTTGAATTCATTGCAGAACTAGAATTAGACCTATGCTGGCTGGCTAATGGTATGGTTTAGTGGCTCAAATCGATGCGACAAAAAAAGCTGAGGGGAGAGAGGATTGGAGCAGAAAAGGGAGAACAAAAGGGGAGGATGGAAGAGGAAGGGAAAGACGGGAGGTTGGCCGAGATACTGATGGCGATCATTACAAGATTGTGAAGGTTCTCGAATGACCAAACCGTGGAGGAAAAGAAGAGGATAAGAGAGAAAGAGAGGATGGGAGAGGGGAGGGGTGGGGTGAGCTGGAGAGCCACAAAGGTCTCCGGAAGGCCAGAATCCTCCTCCGGCTTCTACTAGTTCAAAATAGGGGTGATCTGTCAGGCTCCTCCTCCTTCCATTTCTCTCCTTCTCTCTCCCTTTCTTTATCTTTCTATTTTTATCTATTTGAACTTAGACAGGGCTTTGGAGGCTTTGGAGGGCCACCGGCGGCCATTGCTGGCCTTTTTCTTTTCTTCCTTTCTCTCTCTCTCTCTCTCTATCTTTCTCTCTTCCTCCATTTGCATCGGTGTTCTAAAATGAATGCTTGAATTACACCAATAGGCAGCTGGTATGGTTTGATATGATTCAAACAATCTAATTCAGGATGGTTCAGCAGCTTTCTCGTGAGTTTATGTATTCCTATTTTTCTCTTTTTTGCTTTAGAGTTTGGCATATTTTCATTTCAAAGCAACGTATACAATACTTACAATACTGAGTTCCGGCCAACCATTCTTTTAGCCGTGTGATTGGCATCCCTTTTTATTTAGGAGAGATCGGAATCCAAACCTTGGTGGTGGCATTCCCCATCTCACCCATCACCATATTTATAAGAAAAGTAGTAGATTTTAGCACAAGTAAAAAAATATATTAACCTCCGTTTGTCTCATCAGCAATCCAGGGTGAGCACCTAACCTTGCAAACAGGACAAGAGAGTGCTGACCACCTAACCCTATAACTTGCCCCACCACTATCTTCTCTCCCTCCCCTATTCCACGTGGATGATAAGAGAACTCCATTGAGACCCATCCATTTCTCCTCTGGTTAGCCGCCTGTATATTTGGCGGTTCATGAAGGACCAATAAACTATCACCACAGTAGTTGAGCTACTCTTTTGTGAGTGAAATATAATTATCTCTACCACAGCTTTTAATCTAACAACAGTCGTGTGGCTGTCAGTTCAGAAGAGGACCAATAGAATAGTACCATATTGGTTGAGGTGTACTCTTTTGAGTGAGACTTTGGAACAATGAGATCACAGTTCCTGTTGAAACCTTCTATAGCTATTGTACAACAATTGGGCTTTGCCCTGTGGTCTGTTCAATGGTCAATTGGAAGGTTTCTCCCTCCCAAGATTGCAAATTTCATAGAGAAGTGATAGCAGTGTTCTTACAAATCTTGTGGGAAATAGATGCTCTAGGGAGGGCCCTTCATGGATAAAGGAGAGGAGCTTTTTATGGCTTCTAACAAAAGAGCAAACAAGGCGTTAAATAAACAAGCATCCTTAGGAAGAAGAAACAGAGCACGAACCAACTATACTGTCATTAAGCTTTCAATGGATCATATAGAGTGGTTAGCTAAGATGATGGATGACGGCACAAAAGCTCAATGGATAACAAAGAACACAAGAATTTATGTTCATTCATATTAGTAGTGGAATATTTCCATAGAGTAGAAAAGGAATTACTATAAGGCACTACATTTTAGAATATAATCACAATACCTATCAGATATAGCTACCATTTTTTTATTCCTTTGTATCCATTTTCTTCTACTTCTGCATCGATGACTCATTTGAGTCCTTTTACCTTTCTCTTGCTGGAATTACTTGCCAAGCATTATGGGAGCTTGAAATCCACCCACAATGCAGTCTAGCTAGCTCCTCTTTTAGTTGTGTCTGGGTATTTCGTCCCTCTCTAACATCTTTCTATAAGAATCCAAAAGCTTGCTAGAATCGATCACATTGCACCTAGATTATCCTACTTAAGGTTCCTTTGATTCATAACAATTCACCACATAAAAAGCATTTGGTGCATTTTCCATCAAAAACCACTCAAGATACCCTCCTTGTTTTAAAAAGAAACAATAGAAAGGAAGAAGAGGAAAATTAACTCAATAGACTAGTGCAGCAATAATCAGCAAAAGATATTAAAAGATGACAAGTTAAATACCTCATTGGAGAAACCAGCCACCCAAGAGGAACTTCTTCTAGCTCTGCCTTAGCTTTCCTTGTTCTGTTGTGGCCTTGATTGCTAGAGAGCCAAAGCTTCTAAGACCAACAACACTTCAGCCAAAGGTAGCTATTATTTGCACTCTAAGCTTTGTGAATTGCCCCTTGTCATTGCACACACTCAAGTCCACATCACCCATTATTTTATTTTCTCCCACCCTCTTTGCTTTCAAGGAGGTTTTCCTCTCCTTTCCAAACATTCTACCTTTTGCCTCTGGGGTCCTATACCTACCCTTTTACAGATGTTCACAGGCCATCTACTTTTCCGACCACCTCCTCTTTTACAAAAAGATAGCAGATTGCCATGTTCCCATGTGGCATAAAAACCCCATGGTGGGCTCTTTTAATACTTTGTGTGGATTGGTACGATCTCACTTTTGTTGAAATCAGTGGAGTTCTTCCCCTGTGTCTGCATTGATCTCTATTCTAAGTTTTCACAAAGGCCTCAGGTACTAGGCTTAATGTTTTAAAATTGGATTGGTTTATTTGACTAGCTATTGGACATGGTTGTCATAATACCATGCCTTGCTATCATGGAAGTATTTGAATGATCCATTTGTGACACTCAAATTATTCCATCATGTATCAAATAATATTTTTATTTGTTTCATATGATCACAATGACCATGCTACATTAGATGTTATGTATGCGAGGAGCATAAACTGATTTTCTTGATACTGCCCATGCTTTGAATGCATGGAATAGTGGGAGAACAAGAGAAGCAAAAGGAAAAGAAAGTGTTTTGCAATTAGATCCTAATTGCATTCCAATTCATTCTAAATTATTTTATAGATTACTTGTAATGGCTTATTTAATACCTCAAAGGGACACTGTTGGTACTTAATAAGCAATGACCACTGAGTCTTCTCATATATGTTAGCCCAACTTGAAACATCTAGCAATATAGTTAGAGAAGTGACATGATGACCGAGCAAAAAAAAACCTTCTAACAAATTTCATCTTTTTTTTTTTAAAAAAAATTGTACTTATAATAATTTTCATTAAAAAAGAAAGAACCTTCTAACAACGTGAATGCGAACCATCAAATCAGATTTGATGCATGTTTGCCGCATAATGAAAAAGAGTAGCATCATGAAGGATGCTGTCAAGGTTGCACTCACGGACTACGCTTAAAAAATCACTAGAGAGCTCCAAAACTCATTTACCTCCTGTAAAAATTTTGAAGTTAAGAAACTTGAACAACTGGAGAGAGAGAGAGAGGGGGATATTTATTTGAGTAAAAAAAGTTGATGGCTTCTATTGGTATGTTGGATGCATCAAAACCAACAATATGATCCAGTTGGCCACACCCAGAACAGCTAAGAAACAAATGTCATGTCTTGGAAAAGGAAAAGCCCAGGGGGTTGTTGATTGAACGCACCAAGGGGAGGGACCCTTGAAACTTTAAGCCTTCAATGATAAGAGGAAAATAACTAGCAAAAGGAAGAATAAGAAGAGTAAGAAGTACAGTCTAGCAGTGGACGGGTAATCACAACGTTCACTGCCTTTTCCACATTACAATCGATTATGTTCTAAGTACAGCACAAAATTAAAGATTATTATCTGCAATGATGTATAGAATCACTAAATAATACAAAATACAGTGTGAGGAATCCCATTCATATTATAATTATGCATTTGGCTCATGGTTAGTTTCAATAAGCCCATGCTGTGTTGTTTCTTAGTTCATATAGATCATAGATCGAATCTACTCTGATACTATTTATCACCATAAGAATTTTATTTAATTTTTTGATTCTATATAAATATCAAGATCTATATCGTACGTAGTTGATATGAAACTAAATACATGTCTGCATAGATCCTCTCAAAATCTTTTAACATGGACTGGTGGATAACCTTCACTATAGGTATTTGTGTATTATGAAATAGCTGGTGGTTGGATGGGAGCATCATATACAAGTCCCAACTTGTTCGCTCACTAGCTTTCTATGACGAACAAACTCTACTTATTTGCACTAGACCACTTTTGCTCAAATGCCAATCGGAGAGGTATAGAAACATTGATCATATTCATATTACAATTTTAAATATATCTTTGTGAAAGTTACATGTTATAAGGGAAAAGTGCGTGAAGATTTAACGGCAATCTCAATCCTATTGCATTCCTGTCTGCCCAACTTTTGTAGCTTTTTCTGTCCCCCACCTAAAATTATATATATATATATATATATATATATATATATATATATATATATATATATATATATATATATATATATATATATGGGTAGATTTGGATAAAGTCGATCAAATTTGGGCTCGAATTCGGATTAGAACAAAACTGGATAATGAGGGTTCTATATCGATGATCTAAATTATTGAATGTAATCTACTGTCTTAAAATTGTTTGCACACCAAAAATTATATGATTGAAAAATTTTTAGCCTATACATCAAGTGATGATCAAAAAATATATCTAATTTAATTTTATTTAGATTATCTAATTTTTCGCTACTTGATTCATAAGCTAGGAATCTTTAAATTAAATTATTTTTTTTATGTATCAATAGTTTTGAGATTGTAGATCATATTCAACAGCTTCGATCATTGACGTAGGATCCTTATTATAGAGTTTGACTAGACTAGATTTAAATCTAAATTCGATTGATCTGATTCTAGTTTATTTCACTCTTATATATATCTATATATATATTACTAGCTGATTTTTAATGCTGTGAAATAGGTGATTTTTAAGAGTTTCTCCATGCAAAAGCAACTTAATAAGAAAGCTTTGGAAACTTGTTAAAGCTTGGCTTCTAGATCAATTTCTTTGCCCTCAATTAAGGTTCAATTCTTTAGCTACACTTCTTAACCAAAAGACATTTAATATGGAGCTTATCCAGGATATAGCTTAGTACTCACTCATTATGCCATGGTCCGCTAAGAATGTTTGTTATCTAAGCAGCCTTCATCGAAAGTGACTGGAAGCTTGCAAGAATGATTTTGTCCATGCTTCCACTTATGAAAGACCTTTGTTGCAAATTTTATTATTTTGGCAACGAATCACAAGACCAACAAGGCATGATGAGCTAGGGAACCCACTCTTCAATTTGACGGAAAAATGGAGTAAGCTAAAAGGTTCCTCAAATCGAGGCATCTTTACGTGCTTGTGAATTCTTAAAATGGATTATGATGTAGAAATGAATTAACATCAGCGATGAGTTTGCCATGCTAGGAAAGAAATTATGATGGTGATGAAGCAATAAAGATTGTCCATGATGGTCATCCATTAGGTTCCGAGTCTCTCTCTCTCTCTCTCTCTCTCTCGTTATTGACCTTTAACATCAGGTACCATGGCATAATTCCTACTATATTTTCACCTATCATTGAGTGCTTAGATTGCTCCACTTTCTTCCTATCCATTTATATTGTGTTCAGGTTTTAGAATTTAGATACTCTACGTTGCATAGGTACTATACAAGTTACGATAGTTGCCACATCATCCAAGATGGATATCTATCAATCAAATAAGCTTTATGCACCATGAATGAAGCATTTTATTGCTGTATATCTTATTGGTCTTTATGATTGGGTTATATGGTGGCCATCCAAGATTGTACAATTCTTTATAGAGCAAAATGCATACCACAAAGAATTTTAGGTTCATGTTTCATTGTAGCGTGGATGTCTGTCCTAGAAAATGTTAGGCCTACCATGAGAAGGTTGGCTAACTCAAGCAATCAAGGAAAGAAATATTCATGGCACATATGCAATTAAGATTCATGGAAACGTTATCTTCTATAATTTCATGAATTGTATTATATTCTCATCCACTTAAGAATTTTTTACAAAAAAAACTTTGGGCATAGAATTTTGTGCACAAAATTGGTACTTGATATGGCTAAACCATGTGATGACACGATAAACAGCAACGGTTGCCACCACACTAAGATATTTATAACATATCACATGATTTGGCCCTGAGTAACAGCCAGGAGCCACATCTTCGTAACGGTCAGGCCCAAACCTTCAGTCCCAAATTCAGTAGCTGAATCTGGAATTCACAATCTCGGTTCTAATCTAATATATATACTAGTTTTGAGCCCGTGTATTGCCCATAAATTCTAGATCCGATCATGTTAAAAAAAAAAAAATCTATAAATAGTAAAATAATATTCATTTTATTTTATATTCTCAACTATATTATAATTCTATCTATATAAATAAATTTTAATTATAAGAATGCAATAGTACCATGCATTAATAACATAATCTAATTCATATAAATAGGATTTAATATAGTTTTTTTATTAATCTAAGGCTTGAATTTAATGATTGAAGGATTGTTAGGCAGAAGGACACATGGCATAGAAATAATTGCTTACATGGATAATTTTAAATACTAAGAAACTTTTTCATAGTTTCTCCTTTCATATATATATATATATATATATATATATATATATATATATATATATATATATATATATATATATATATATATATATATATATATATTATATTAAAAAGCAGAAATAGAGAGAAAGTTTTTCAATATCTAAGATTATCCACGTAAGCCATTCTTTTATACCATGTATCTTCTTATTTAACAATCCTTCGAGCATTAAATTTAAGCTTTGAATTAATAAAACACTAGTTGGAGACCCGCATGTTTTACGGAATGGATAATTATGACTTATAGTTATTAAAATTTATTAATAATAAATATTTATAATAAATATTTTTTTTATTTTTTAATATTTTATTTGATTTATTATGTATATTATATATTTTTTTTATTATTTTATAAAATAATATTTTTTTTTCTTCTTTCTTCTTATTTTATACCTTCTATATGCCCGTTGGTGCCGCCGCACCCCCTGTTGTCCCACCATAGCTCCTCTTCTTTCTTGACAAACATCATTCCCGATCGCATTCTCGTCCTCTCTCTTCTTATCATATCTTCTCCGTGCCTGTCGACGCCGCTCCACCTCCTGCCGCTCACCATCGCTTTCCTTCTCTCTCGGTAAATACCGATTTTGATCGCATCCCTTAGCGCTCCTATCGGTACTATCGTCGAGGTGTCACCATTGAGGAAAGAGAAAAAAATTTTCTCTCTTCTTTTTTATTCTTTTTATTCTTTTCTTTTTTTTTTTATAAAATAATATTTATTATTATTATTATTTTCTTCTTCCTTCATGTTCTCATACCTTCTTTGTACCTGCTGGTGTCGCCCCACCCCCTGCCACCCCACTATAGCTTTCTTCTCTCTCTGTAAACGCTGATTCCAATTGCACCCTCCTCACTTTTTCTCATATCTTTTCTAAACTTTCGGAAGCTATTAAATGTAAAGATTTGGCCTTCAAATTGACAGAGTACCATACTTTATTTGCGGATAACTTATTAGATTTAATCTAATTTGATCCAATGGATCGATTCAAATTTTGAAATATATTATTTTTTTAAAAATAAATTAATATATCATTATTTTTAAAATTAAAAAATAATATATTATTTTTTAAAATAATAATAAATTAGTATTTTTTAAAAAATATTATTATTATTTTATAATATTTTATTTTTAAAATAATATTTTTTTTAAAAATAATTTTTATTTTTTATCCCTCTCTACTTTTATTTTTAAATATTATTTTTTTAATTTTTTTAAAATATTATTTTATTATTATTTAAAAATAATATTTTGATTTCATATAGCACAACTAAGGTCATCTGAGATGCTGGGGTGGCAACACTATAATACTTCTCCACAGAGTATTATTTTTTTTATATATAATAGATATTTTTTTAAAATAATATTTTTTTAAAAAAATATTATTCATCTCTTATCCCTTTCCTATGTTTATTTTTAAAATACTATTTTTTTTAATTTTTTAATAAAAATATAATTTTTAGAATAATAAATTAGTATGTTATTATTTTTAAAATTAGAAAATGATATGTTATTTTTTAAAATAATAGTAAATTAGTATTTTTAAAAAAATATTATTATTTTTATGATATTTTATTTTTTTTAAAATAGTTTTTTTTTAAAAAAATATTTTTCATCTCTTATCTCTCTCCTATTTTTATTTTTAAAATATTATTTTTAAATTTTTTTAAAAAAATATTATATTATTATTATTTAAAAATAATATTTTAGTTTTACGTGGCACAACTTAAGTCGTCTGAGTTGTTGAGGTGGCAACACCACAATACTCCTCCACAGAGTATTATTTTATATATATATAATAAATTATATTAAATTATATTCATATGAATTAAATTATGTTATTAATGTATGGTATTATTATATTCTTATAATTAAAACTATTTATATAGATAGTGAAGAATATAAAATAAAATAAATATAATTTTATTATTTATATAATCATTTTTTTTTTAATATGAAGAACCTGTGTGCAACGCACGGGCTCAAAGTATAATGCTAAAGCTAAAATCGAAAAACTTGAAAAAAAAAAGATAAGTATTTCAGACTCTCGACCGTCTTCTATGATAAATCCAATTTTTTTGTTTTCCATTTGGTTTGGTAGGAGGGGGCTGGAGCAGCAAAATCGACACATTTAGAGGCTAGCTAGGCACATATCATCGGCTTGGACCTTAAGCCTAACGTCGGTCATCATCATGTTCGGCAGGGCAGTAATTGCCGTCATCATCTAGATAACAACCCATATTAGGAAGACCCTCTGTGTGTGTCACTTGAGCATAGAAAATGACAGCCTAGGTCTAACCTTAGCTGCCGTCAAGAAGTGGCCCAGTAACCCCTTATTAAAAAACCAGTCCAGGGGGAGCTCAAAAGAGTGGATCCTCTGCCGTGCATAAGCGTAGAGTGCGGTGCACTCGTGGATGGCTCTGATTAGAGGATGCGCTAGCATGTTGTTTGATGGCTCTTAGAGAACTCAAAAAATGACAGGGCTGTGAACCTACGGAATAGAGTTGTTCGGTCTCCACGACAAGGTTAAGAGAGCAAAGGACTCATTGTGGATATAAACACCTAAGCCAAGTGCACAAGCAGGCCTCACCACCTCCCAGGTCATAGTCAAATTTCAGTGCTCCAAGATAGAAAAATTTTTGACCTTTCCTTGGAGCAAATGATGGTAAAAGAAAAATTCTGACAAATTTATTGAATTTTGGAAGGAAATCAGAATATCAAAAAATTTAGAAATAAAATAGTAAAGCTAAAAAGCATAAACTTTTTGAAATATTTTGCATACCTTTTGATTTAAAAAATAAGAATAGAAGAAACAAGAAATGGAAATGATAACAAAAAATATCACCTCATCGGTTTCTAATACATAAAGATTTATTAAATTGCTTAGACATAATTTATGATAAATCAAAAAATTATGTATAATTTGAGAATGATTATATATAACTTTGGGCTTGATTCCTTAATCGAGAATAATTCAAAGAATTATTAACCCAAGAGGAAAACCAAGAATAATTTAGGATTTTTTCAATAATTCTGTGAATATTGTTGCTATGCTCTTCTTTGCAAGCTTTCCTAAGCTTGCCAAGTAAGCAACTTAGGTTTTCGACTACAGGTTAGATCCTGAAAATGATGAGAAAAGTACGTCTGGTAGGTCATCTCACCCTACTGTTGATGTCCTTGTTGTCCGGACCATGCCCGGGACAAGGAGGCTGGCCTCAAACTCGCGAGAGCTGTTCATAGGCTGGGCCTCAGGCCTAAATTATAATTATTTTTAGTTGGGCTTCTAGCTGGGCTATTTACAATTGGACAATTTCTGTTCTCGAACCTAGCCCATCATCTGCCTTCCATAAGAAAGCCTGTACGCTAAGATGGGCCTCCACATTTGAATCCGTCTAATTGGGGAAGTTGGCTGATCGGTAGCTTTGCAGAAACTAGCAACATCAATTTGAGTATATTAGGGTTCATTTGATACTACTTTTGTTTTTGTTTTCAAAAATTTAATAAAAAGGAACTGGACTAAACAAAAATGTAACATGAACCCTTTTGTTTTTTCTGAATTATTTAAAAAACCCTTAAGAGCTTGCGGTAGTAAAGGTTTACTGCTTTAAGATTATCGACGCCACCACAATCTCATGTCGATGACTAACTGCTTTCAAAAGAAAGTGAAAATAGAAGCAAAGAATGGCAAAAGCTTTACACAAATTCTCTCTCCTCTTTCATAATTATTTAAGATTTGCAGCATTTGGCATCTATCACAAAGCACTGATCTGTTTGTCATACATTAGTAAGATAGATTTGCTACATTGCATTGCATCCCGCTAAAGATTACATTAGATGACCCAATGAGAGTATCCATAACAAACCATACATTTTAATACCCAGGTTTTGTTGCCCTCAGGTTAAATTGGTTTAATTCAATCACAGAAACAATATTGAAGCACTTTTAACTCAAAGAATATAGATTCGAATCTACAATCTGATACATGTCAAAGGGTCAATTTAAGTATTTTGGGTCATCTCATCATTTGAATTTGAGAAAAATAGGTCTTTATTTCATTCTTTTATTGACCGAGCCAAAAAAACTCTTAGGTTACCTTCTAAAATCCTATTGTCCAAAATTTATCTCGGCTTTATCAATTGTCTCACCACCAATTTCACACAACCTATTAGCTAGTCAAGCTCACTTGGTGCGAAAACACCAGTTCTTAAAAGATTGAGTATAACACAAAAAAAGGAAGAGAACCTCCAAATTAATTCTCTATCAAGCAAAACTTAGAATATTTTATGGTAAAATAATTAAAAAATAACAAGTTTTGTTGGCACATGATTATGATCCATCATTCATGGATAATATTGGGAAGTGAGTCATTCCGGTGAGCAATTTTTTGCCAACTAGGCCACTTCGGCCTGGAGCCAATGTGATTGAGACCATGATATTGATCCAATCAAAGAAGTAATAGCAGCAAAGACTATGACCACAAATGACAACCGAGCTTCCCATCAAATAAAAATCGATCCAGATACCGGATAACACCATTCTGAGGATTATGACCTCATATATAATCAATCTTATAATCAAACTAAGGTGACACTCTGGTGCCATGCTGACCTCAAGCTACTATCCATCTTAATAGCAAGATCAACTTGCTGTAATATCCTAACATCTTCTATAATGTGCATAACTGATGCTCACAACTAACAACTATGATTTATAGATCAGTGGATAGATTTCTTATCCCAATAGCCTACCAAATCAAGACCTAACAACCTAACAAGTTAGGGCTTAACAATCTATCGGATTTAGGTGTAACAGCCTACAACTTCGTTTTTATATAAAAAAGATAACTAGAGGACCCTAAGGTAAGCAAGCACACACATATAGAACAATGCCCACACCCCCACACTCACTTATCTCATCCTTCTTTTTTTCCTATTCTCAAGCTCCGACTAACTTAAGCATTAGAGGATTCCCTA
This sequence comes from Cocos nucifera, assembly GCA_006176705.1. Lineage (NCBI taxonomy): Eukaryota > Viridiplantae > Streptophyta > Magnoliopsida > Arecales > Arecaceae > Cocos > Cocos nucifera. The sequence continues at coordinate 2,654,362 of QRFJ01000005.1, read as the reverse complement.
TCAGAGTAACTTCGATGAGTGCAGACTCCCATTACAGGTTTCCCAAGGAGGAAGCGCCCTTTAACTAGGACTAAGCTTTATATTGGGGGATGATTGACGTCAGTTCCGAGACTTACAATAATAGATTGGCGTTAGAGGAAGGGCCACTTGTCACTCATTTTTTGAAGGAGGAAAAGATGGTAAGAACTTAGGTACAAGACACCTCCACCGCCTCTCGCCACCAGTCAACCCAGCAGAGCCACCAGAACTCAGCCTTCGATGGCGTACCCAATTTCACCCACTATGGTAGTAGACCTCCAGTAATTCAACATCCTAGTTTAGTAGGTCTATGCACTAACCACCGTCATCTAGTAGCTCTAGCAGGTGGTAAAAAGACAATCAGGGGGAGCTGACTCACCAAGTTGTCCCATTGCAGTATAGCTATCGAACCTATTTCGGAGCTTGAAGAAGCTCCCATGGCACTCTCATCATTTTGAGTTGGTTGTTCGCTAGTCCCTTTCCCCTAAGCGGAGCTTCGGGATAGAGGATCGATTGTGGTGAGCCTCAAAATCCTTGGAGGGAGGATGCCTTCTCTGGATATAATTGATTCGGATAGTGCTCGAGGATAAGGAGAAAATAACATTCATTACCGATAAAGATTTATATTATCACAAAGTAATACTATTTAGATTGAAAAATGCAGGTGTAATATATCAACGCTTCATTAATAAGATGTTCAAAAACTAGATCAACTACAATATGAAGTTGCATGTGGACAACATGCTAGTGAAGAGCATTGAGGCAGATTGATACATAACTGATCTGAAAGAAGTCCTTGGGGAACTAAGATGGAACCACATGAAGCTCAATCCCATGAAGTGAACTTTTGAAATCATCTTAGAAAAATTTTTGGAGTTCATGGTGATGCAATACGGGATTAGAGAAAATATAGAGAAGATCTAAGCGATCCTTGAAATGAAGCACTTAACCTCAAAAAAGGATATGCAATATTTTGTAAAGAGAATAGTCACCCTCAACCAGTTCATCTCAAAGTTAGCCTAGACGTGTCTCTCTTTCTTTAAAATTCTATGTTGGGTAAAAAACTTTGGTAGATGGAGGAATGTCAAGCTACGTTTGAAGACCTTAAGAGCTATCTTGGGTCACCACTATTGCTGTCTAAACCAAATGCAAGTGAAATTCTATACTTATATTTAGCCATCTCATCCTTTGCAGTGAGTTCGGTTTTGGTATGAGAAGGAGAAAAGATCTAAAAGCTAATCTACTATGTAAACAAAATACTATGAGATGCTAAGACTAGATACTCTAGATTAGAGAAGATTGTTCTCGCTCTTACGGCATGGCAACTTCAATCTTATTTTTAGGCTCATTCGATGGTTGTCCTTATTGACCAGCCATTGAAAGCTGTTTTGTAGAGGCTTGACATCTCAGGTTGAATGGCAAAATAGGCGATCAAGCTCAACAAGCTCGAGATTGAGTATTGACCTTGATCTGCTATAAAAGCACAAATCCTGGCAGACTTTATTGTTGAAAGCACCATCCTCGAGGAGGAAATAATTCTGAAGAAATTTGAAGAAAGGATCGATGGACCCCGGTGGATCTTATGCATCAATTGTGCCTCCAATTCTTAAGGCAGCAAAGTTGGACTTATTTTTACCAGCCTGGATGGGGTTGTGATAGAATACACACTACAGTTTGGTTTCAATATCTCTAATAATATAGCTGAATATGAGATGCTAATTGTCGATCTTAACATTGCTAGGAAGCTTGGGGTGGAGTGACTCAAGACCTTCACTGACTCCAATGAGTCCCCAACCATATTTAGAGGAAATATGAGGCTCGAAAACAAATAATGATCAAATATCTACAAAGAATTAAGGAGCTATCCTTGACTTTCAAAAAGTTTGAAGTTTAGTAGATACCGAGGACCAAAAATGTTCGAGCAGATTTATTATCCTGGCTAGCCACATTGGGGAACAATGAGCTTAACCACAAAGTGTTCCTCGAGCCCCTATAAAAATCCAGCATCTAAGAGCCATCCATAGTCATGTAGATTGATTATAAGCTGAGTTAGATGGATCCACTCGTGAGTTATCTCGCTACTGGCATCCTCCCTCCAAACCTTCTGGAAGTTTAGAGGATCAAACAACAGATCCCCTGGTACATTTCTCCTTCAAGAAAAACTATACAAGAGGTCGTACTCACTTTTCCTACTCAAATGCCTTCGGTCCTCTAAAGCCGACTATGCTCTTCGAGTGGTACATGAAAGAATCTATAGGAATTATTTAGAGGGCATTTGGTATAAGACGATATGGATGAAAGTGATGAGATCACCATAATTAGTTGCACCATAATAATCCTACGTGGCAATGATTTCAAATTATCCCCCCTCCTTAAATTATCCCCTAATCCAATGATGGGATACGCATCCTCAAGGTTGAAAATTTAAGATCACCCCCAGGCAGTAATCTTAAGCTAAAATATAAGGACAAAAATAATTCTCAATCTAGCAAATTATTATCATAAAAATATATTATTAATCATATTATTATTATATTATGATTCAATAATAATTTTAAATTAGAGTAAAAATATCTTATTATAATTTATATTTACATAATAAAAATATTTAATATATTACTTCTATTAATCATATTTTTTAATCAAAATAAATATTTATATTAATAAATAATATATTATAAGTATAAATAAGAATATTAATTCTATAATAATAATTAATATATTTTTATAGGATTAATAATTTATAAAATTAATAAATATATTTTTATATAATTTATTAATTATAAATATATTAATAAATATAATAATATTTTATTTATAATATATTATATATGATTAATAAATATATATTTATAAAATATATTATGGATAGTTTTGATATTATATGATCAGTGATCTTAGATTTTCATAGAATACCAAATAGGTTACTCGTGGATACCTAAGGATCCTTAGTCACTGGATCATAGCCTACCAATATAGTGATCTTAGATGACTGATGATCATATCACTATAGGATTTAGATCATTGGTGATCTTAGATCGTCGTGGTGATCCCATTTGGATCGCCAAATGCTACCTTAGGAGATAGATTATTGGCTTACAAAGCACTCCGATAGGGGTACTACTAGCTGACTTTGTAGAAAGATATTGTTGAGCTCATTAAAAAGTACGATCAATATCAAAGGTATGCTAACATTCAATGTCATCCTTCAGTCAAGCTCACACTGATCTCCATGTCTTGGCCATTTGCCTAATGGGGAAGCGACATCCTTGGCCCTTTTCTGCAGGCAATCGGACAAAGAAAGTTTCTCATCATCGTCATTGACTACTTTATGAAGTGGGTTGAAGCTGAGCCCTTGGCATAAATCATAGAAAAGAAGGTCTAGAACTTCATTTGAAAGTTAATCGTTTACCGATTTGGACTTCTCCGAGTAATCATCATCAACAACAAGTGTCAATTTGACAACTGAAAGTTCAAGAAGTTTTTCTTGATTTTCTTGGAGCTCTACATTAACCATAGGCTCACCTCAGTTGGACACCCGTAATCTAATAGAAAAGCCAAGGTAGCCGAACTATTTTTGCAGGGTCTGAAGATAAGACTAAGCTAAGATAAAGGATTCTGGGTGGAGGAACTCTATAAAGTTCATTGGGTCTACCGAACTACACCTCAGATACCTACTAGCGAGATGCCCTTTAGTCTTGCCTTTCGCATTAAGATGGTCATTTCGATTGAGATCAGCCTTCCATCAACCCGAGTAGAAAACTACAATGAGCAAGCTAATTCTAGTCAACTATGAGTAAATCTTGATCTGCTAGAAGAAATAGAAAAACAAGCTCAGATTAGGATGGCTTCATATCAACAGCAGATGGTTTGATACCACAATGCCAGAGTCAAGCTGAAAGCCTTTCGACTTGGCAACCTCATGCTCTATCGTGCCAAAGAGTCCAAGCCTACTGAATAGGACAAGTTATCCCCAAATTAAGAGGGAAGGTCCATATTGAATTTTAGAAGTTGCTTGACTAGGAGCCTATAGACTAGAGCAACTCAATGGCAGGACCCAAACTTGGAACATAAGAACCTAAGGATGTGTCATCGGTAAGATTTGAAGCTTGTATTACTACAAAATCAATATAATGTATATTGTTTTTCTCAATTCTCTTTTTAAAAAAAATTCAAGAACTTGAAATTAGATTTAACCGATCTAGAGACACTTTGGCCTTAGTCGGGACCTCTAAAGGAGAAAGGCTGGTGATGCGCCTGCCATAAGGAGACATCTGAGCGCCAACTTGGACCTCCATGACTAGATCGACGGATCGACCTCTAGAAGGTATCTCAGCTCTGACTAGGACCTCCAAAAATGTGCTTGATTGACAACTGACAGTGGAGAAACTTAAGCTTTAGCTTAGACCTTCACAACTAGGTCAATGGATCGACCTCTTGGAGACATCCCAACTCTAGCTAGAACCTTCAAACATGTGTTCAACAAATACCGACACGAGGAGACACCCCGACCTAAGTTGGGACATCCAAACTCAAAATCAAGAATCAACGACTGCCTCAAATTCAATCTCAGGTCTAGGTAATGCTTGAAAGCAACACATAGTTATGCAAAGGCCCTAGCCTTGGCTATGAGATCAACCTCGGGAGAATTGACAAAGATTACTTCAGCGACAAGCTCCAAAGAGCTAACTCCACCTCAACTACTTCGACGATTAGCCTCAGAGGGCTAATTCAGACCTGAATACTGCACCAAACATATGTCCGCTACTACCCTAAAGGGATAATTCAGGCTTCGACTCTATTTTGAATCCAAGTTTGCTTGGACGACTAGCTTTAAAAGGCTAAACTGGACTTCGGCTCCTTTCTAGACTAAAATTCACTTTAGCTATATGCTAAAAATCTAGCTATGATCTTAAAGATTTAAACATTTCAAGCAACAAAGAAGTTGTTGGAGATCTCGTACTAGAGTATTACGGTAGGAAGAAAGAACAAATAAAAAAAATATAATCAAGTACGTAGATTAGATCAAGGTCTACCTTCATGATGCATGCAAAGCTGCACTATAAGAAAGAAATAAATACAAGAGGAGATTACCAACTCTCAACACTCGTGTACCATTTTCTTAACTAGAAACTATCCTTACAAAGCTCTCTCTTGAAGATCTCCTAAAATGATCATTGTTCATTACCTAGCTATTTGCCCGGAGCCTCCTGCTCCTACTGTTCGCTAGCATCTTTCAGAATCTGACGACTGTTGCCCATCGAACCTGACTCTCGATTACTGTTGGGGATCTGTCGAACCATGGTTTCTACTCTTAGTCTACCATAGGCCTTTTATAAGCCTGAAATAGAGTTCATATCGAAGAACTATTTTCATTTGCAACACAAACATGCCTTTAACCATATCTGCAAGCCCTTAAGCCATTTAATCCTGATTGGAAGCGACGCTAGCCATCGAATTGCACAAATGGTTCACGAAAAATCCCAAGACCACATGAAATAGGGCGAAAAATGCCTCTGATCCATGGCCACATGTGGATCGCATCAAATTGGGCCCGCATGCGCATTCGTCCATGTTGGGCTGCACTCTCGCCTAGGCCACACGCTCGTGGTTGGCTTGTGGGCCTGCGCGCATAGTGCTGGGCCACGACCTTGCAGCTGGCCCATGCCATGCATTGGGCCTTGGTGGCCTGCAGGCCTTTGCCAGCTTATGGGTCGTACTAGCTTACTGCTAGTTTTTCTTCATGCATATCTCCTCCATCTGGACTCCATTGAAGTATTCTTGGGCTCGTTGGACTCCGTTCATCATCTTGAACCTTGTTATAGACTTATTATGGAAGAATTCAAGATATTTTTCTCAACAATCTCTATCTCAACTCGATATTTGATCTCCACCTATATGAGAGCTCGTCTCGTGCCCCTATGCCCTAGGGCAATCGTCTGTTGATTTATAGATGGACAAATATGAAAGTCGAGCCAGGCCGCTCGATCTCATTTCTATCGACTATTGTGATCCTCTTAACCTGAGACCTGCTCGGGATAGTCTTCTACAATAATAGGAGCTTCACTCCATGACATCGCATGTCGTCCTCTTAAGTCTTTTATTTTTGTGCCTGATCTACCTCCACTTGGAGCTCCATCTTACATTGGGCACCCTACCATGAGATAGTATCCTCCATATTTTTTTTCTTTAATCACCATCCTACTACTGTCCATGACCTCAGGATTTCTCTATCAGCTTTTTATCTGAAGTCGATCAAATTCAGTCTATTCAATAAGATTAAATTCTTCTTAAAGCTAAGTATGTATCGGACCTCACTCAATCTTTTTACTATTCCATCATAGAACTTTATGCTGACCATCTCGTTGTCCTTGATCTCACAATTCGATCCATCTGGTAGAAATACATTACCTGCACTGATCTCCAGGAAGTCAAACAGCTCTCTTTTTTGCAATATATATGATGAAAACCAGTAGAATTCATAATCTACTAAGAGAAAGAAGTAGATACCTTATCAGTTATTAAAAGAATATTGTTACTATCTTCTGTATCGCTATTGACCATCGTCATAGTAGCTTACGTCCGATCCTTAAGTTGTGGGCATCTCTAATATGATGTCCCAACTCGTCGCACCGATAGCATTTGATCTTTCTCTGATCCCTCATCCTAGACCTGGACCATCCACCTCGCAATCTTCTACTGCTTCATCTATTCCCACCTACTCCTCCAAAAATCGCCAAATCTGAGCTACTACTATTTGTGCTAGAAGCTAGATTTTTTCTCTTGAGAACCTCGCTTTGGAGAATTATTGCAGTGACTTCATCCATCTTAATGGTGCTTTTCTCTACTAGAAAAGCAGTCATGAAGGACTCATATGAAGAAAAACATAATGCTAGCAAGACCAATACCTTGATCTTCTCTTCAACTTTTCACTAATGCTAAGAATGTCGGTGAGGATCTTGTGAAAGTTGGATAGATGCTTCTGCACGCTCTGACTTTTATTCATCCGCAGTTGGTAGAATGCCTCCAAAAAAATAGGGTTTGGTGAGTGATGCCATGTACAACTCCTCGAGCTTCAACCACATTATCGTTAGAAAAATCTCATCAAGTACATGGATCACCACATCATTTGTTAGGTACAAGCGAATCATTCTAACCATCTGTATTTAGAGCCGCTTCCAATCCTTCGTCTCCATAGTAGCAGACATTTTCTCATACAAGAGAGCATCAATCAACTTATGTTGGATGAGCACGTCCTTCACCCTCGCTTGCCATAAGGAGAAATTATTTTTTTCGTCGTACCGATTGATCTCTATCTTGATTGCACTTATTTTCTCCATCTTCTTCAATCTTGATCACCACTACCATAATCTACGCTTTGGTACCGCTAAGCTCTGATACCAATTATTTGAAATCTCGTACCAAAATATTGCGATAGGAATAAAGAATGAATAAAAAAATACAATCAAGTACATGTATTAGACCAAGATTTATCTCCATGGGGCATGCAAAGCTTCACTATGAGAAAAAAATAAATACAAGAGAAGATCATCCACTCAACACTTATTTACAATCCTCTCAACTAGAAGCTATACTTATAAAGCTCTCTCTTAAAGACTCTCTAAAATGACCACTATTCGCTGCCTAACTATTTGCCCAGAGCCCCCTACTCCTACTATCCGCTGGCATCCTTTAGGGTCTGACAACTATTGCCTGCCGAACTTGACTCTCAGCTGCTGATAGGGATCCACTTAACTATGCCTTTTGCTCTCAGTCTGTCATAGGCTTTTTATAAGCCTGAAATAGAGTTCATATTGGAGAACTATCTCCGTCTACAACTCAAACATGCCTTTGACCACTCTGCAAGCCCCTAAGCTGCTTGATCTTGATCAGGAGTGACACTAGCCATCGTATCGCACAAACAATCCATTAAAATTCTCGAGACTGTATGAAACGAGGTGGAAAATGTGCTTGATCCATGGTGGACCATGTGAAATAGGGTGGGAAATGCCCCCAGTCCATGGCCACACGTGGACTGCATCAAATCGAGCCCACACGCACGTGTTTGCCTGCGCTGGGCCGTGCTCATGTGCACCTGCCTGGGTCGCATGCCCGTGGCCGACCCATGCCATCACAGTCGACCTGCACTGCATGTGGGGCTCTAACAGCCCGCCAGCCTTTGCCAGCCTATGGGCCCTACTAGCAATCTATGAACCATACCGATCTGATATTGGTCTTTCTTCGTACGTATCTCCTCCATCTAGACTCTGATTATAATGTTCTTGGGCTCGTTGAATTTCATTCATCATCCTAGACCTTGCTATGGGCTTATTGTGAAAGAATTCAAGGCATTTTCCTCAATAGAAGCAAAACAACAACAAAGTATAGAAAATAAAATTCTTTTCATTAAGATGATTCATGTTACATCCACTTTGATTATAAGTCTGAGGTATAAAAAGAAAGCAAAAAGATGCAAGTTTGAAAAGCTTCAACCTCAACTTTGGACTCAAGGACCATCTCAAAGGGATCTTCAACTGTTGGGCTCTACCTTGATCCAAAGTTTTTTTTATCTAAGGAGTTATGATTTCTACATTTGTGGGGGTGGTCGGCACCATCGGATGACATTAGGCCAGCTCGACATGATGGTTCCCAATTAATGATCTACAAGAACATCAGTTGTGATGATGGGCTCAGCAGCTAGTGTGGCATCTAAAGCTGAACTGATGTTTGCCTTTGCCTCACTAACCTTGGCCTTATCTTTTGAATTCATCTCTAACAGTGCTGTCGAGTTAGGAGCAATATCTTTCTTACCATCCTCTGTCTCATCCACCCTAGGTGCCACTGAGGGAGTGGCACCAACAATCGCACCATCCTTATTGGTCACATCTTCACTCTCCTCGAGGTTCAGACGATCTATATCGACTCCAAAGAAGAGCCAGGCCACCTGTGCCTTGTAGAGGTCAAAGCGCATGGTGAAGGCCGAGGTCGAGCCCTCTATGATCTCTACTCGAATACCTCTAAGGTCTTGTACTTCTCCATAGCTCGAAGCCTGGCCTTAGTGACAATCGATGATTTCTCCTCAGCTACCTTCTTCTTGCTTATCGTAAGCTCCACCTTAGCTATCCTCCAAGCTGCTACGGCTGCTACTAGCTTCCTCTCCAGTTTAGTCATCTTCTTCCATTAGATGTCGATTGCTGCCTTCTCGTAAGCAACCTTTCCTTAAGGATCCCGATCTCATCATGGGCCTCCTGAAGCTCAAATAAGGCTTGAGAAGTCCTTTTCTTGGTAGCTTAGGCTCGACCTTCGATAGCATGGGCCTCATTCTCCAGCTCCCATATTAGGTCATGAAAGCCTAAGATCCCTTCGCCAAGCATGATAAAGTCATGGAGAAGCTAAAAAAAGGAAAGGAGACAAAATGTTAAGTTATGAAGGATGGAGAAGAGTAAAAAAAAATAGAGAGAGAGAGAGAGAAGGAGAAGACTCACTACAAGGAGCCTAGAGAAGTCTGAGCTTAGTACGTCCTCGACATGATAGGTCTTGCTCATTGACTAGTCCACCAACAAAAGGATCATCTACATTAGCTCTCGGATGAGTTGAGCATCCAGAAGTCCGGAGTTAGATCTCCAAACCACCTTCATCAGAATGAGAAGCTCCTCCTTGATCTCAAATAAGAAGGGCCCAGCCTTGGCCCTCACTGCAGAAGAGTTTAGGGTGAATGGAGATGGTGCAAACCTTAGTGTTGGATCCGGCACTGAGAGAAGAGAAGGGTCGCAGCATGTTGCTGGACTATGAGCTCGACCCATCTTTGGGGAGGCTGGTGGAGCCAACCTTAGCAGCATTGCGGTGATGACCTTCAACTTGTTGTTAATATCTAGCGGCTCATTGCTAGAAGTCCTTGAGGTCAGCATTGACTCGGGCAGAGGAGTAGCCACCCGCTCCTTCTTTGATGACGAGGTCTTGCCACTGGAAGAGCCCAACCTCTACTTCAGGGATAACCTCAAGGACTCCAAGATTGGCCTCATCACTATGACAACAAGCAAAGTTAGTATTTTGCCAAATATAAAAAAAAAACATAAACAAAAGGCTCAAGTCAAGAAAATTAGCCATGCATAGCCTAAGGATTGACCGAGATGATACCAGCATTGTACAGAGCCTACTCGGCCAAGAGCTCCTTCAGTAGTCGAATCTCCTCATCCTTAGGGAGCGGCTCTATATGCTTGTTTTAGAAAGTCTGTGGGTGCCTCCAGATCCAATTGAAGCCCCATGGGAGATCGGAAGAGATAAAAAAGAAACCTGCTTTTCCATCCATGAATAAAGGAAGGCAACTCCTTGATGAATTGGTAGCCTTTATGAGGAGTAAAATACCACCAATCCTTACTTCGAAGGTGCCTCTTCAAAATAAAAAATGCTTGAAATGGTGAGCACCTCGGCTCAATCTTAATAAGAACACAGAGAACAATAAAAGCTATGATCATCTAAATACTATTCCATTTGAGCATGAATGAGTCGATAAAATCAAGATGACTAGAAATTAAAGGATGAAGGAGAAATCAGAGTATGGCTTGGAGGAACTCCTTATAAATTATGAGGCACCCTTTAGGAGCATCAGTCACCTGACTATCTCAACTAGACAGCTCCAATTGAAATCGAGTAGAGAACTGATATTGAGCCTAGATCCTTTTCAGGTCGAACTCAATAAGAGTGGACCTCTCTACATCTGGCCTGTGCTCAGAAGCATCCGAACTAGAGGATTCGGCCTAGGCTGGAAGGTTTGAGGGGGTTCCATCCCAGACCTGACCCAAGGAGGATTGATAAAGAGCCTTGGTCAGCTTGATGGTTTTCTCCCTAGGTCTCACTATCGTTAGATTCCATTTAGATCAAAGAAAAGACCAAAATGGAATAAAATTACAAGGAAAATGAGAATAAAGGAAAGAAAGAGAACTAGATGAAAGTTCTATAGGAAGAAGCCCTAACAGCTACAGGAAAGGACCAAGAAAATGTAAAAAGAGAGGAACAGATCATAACAAGTCCATCAAATGATTGATGGTGGCCTTGAAAGCAATCATTGGAAGCTTTGAAAGTGGTGGATGGCGATGGAAAACCCTCCTAGTGGCTATAGAAATAGGATGTCTAGTGAAGGAGCAGTCGAAGGTGAAAAGTAAGTAGGAAGAGAAGCTAGAATTTATAGTGACGCCAATGGCTCTGATCAATCCGATGGTTCAATGCACCCTCCTAAGATGCTGATACGTGTCAGCCTCTCATCGCCATAGTAATTTGTAATGATTACAGAAAACATGCACTTTGCCACATGTCAACCTTGGGTACGATGCGCATCAAGAAATCCTTGGAATCAAATGTTTTAAATAATCTTGGTATACTGCCTCAATTCCCATTCTTTCATAATTATAGTACTTCAACTGAAGCATCACCATAGGAATTGGGGTTCAAAAAATTCCACACAGTAATAATGGCACAAGTCCTAACATCAGCTCGAAGTCAATCTTGGATATGCCCAATGACTGAACATGGCTCCTTTGACAAGCTACTCCCATCATCTGAAGTCTGCAAACTACTTCGGACTCAAAAGTAAGAGCCAAGTGTTGGCGAGTAAGTCATTCCTATGAGCCATTTTTCACTAACTAGGGCACTTGGACTTGGAGTCGAAGTGATCAAGACCATGATGTTGATCCAATCAATGGAGAAATAGCAGCAAAGACTATGACCTTGGATGACGACCGAGCTTTCCATCAGATAGAAATCGATCCAAATGTCGATAACACGGTCTTGAGGATTATGACCTCATACATGTTCAATTAATCTCGTATTCAAACTGAGGCGATACTTTGGTGCCATGCTGACCTCAAGCTACCATCCATCTTAACGATGAGGTCAACTTGCTAGAATCTCCCAATGGCTTCTAAAATATGGATAATTGGGGCTCACGACTAATAACTATGATCTACAAGTTAATGAATGGATTTTCTATCCGATCTACTAGCTCATAGCCTAACAACCTAACAAGTTACAGCATAACGACTTATCAGATTAAGGCATAATAGTCTATAGCTTTATTTTTATATAAAAAGATAACTAGGGGACCCTAAGGTTAGCAATAATATAAATATAGAATGGTGCCCATACTTCCACACTCGCCCATCTCTTCTTTTTTTTTCTTCCCTATTCTTAAGCTCCGGTTAACTTAAATATCAGAGGATTCCCCACTAGAGCACCTTCAGTGAGTGCAGCCTTCTATTGTAGGTTCCACAAGGAGTAAGTGCCCTTTAAGTAGGGCCAAGCTCCATGTCGGTTGGCGGACAACTGACATTAGCCCGAAAACTTTTAGAAATATATGAAAATTTAATCAGAGCTAACCAACCATTTTATCTAATATCTATTGTCTAAAGAAACTCTGACAAAAGTATATAGGAAAAAAACGTTGGCAAAATATGTTATAGCAAAAGTCTCAGCAATCCTTTATAGTTCTAGCATGGCACCTCAATGATCAAAGTTGTCGGATCATTGTTCATATAAAAAAAAAAAATCCATAGCTCAAATCTTGCGGTGACAACAGTCGCACCGAACAACGATATAAATAAAAAAGAATGTTGGAAGTAGATTCCCACCGGCCACTCATATACCATTGACTTTACTTCCAATAGTCTATAACAGCATCAAGCCAAACTTATCCCAGGTGCTCAAAATGGTACCATAGTAGTGTTACAACACTCAGAACATGGGCTAACATAATCCAAATGATGCAAATGCTCAAAACACGCTGGTGGAGAGCATAAAGCAAAACAACACCATTTTCCTTTCCCTCCTTTATTTGTCACTTAAATAAGTTGAAAGCCAATAGAAAAATCATAATATCAAACACCAGAAATGCGACTTCACCAAGAAGGATTATCCGAATGTTTAAGAAACAAAAGAGCCCATGGAGAGATGGAACAAAGGAAAACAGGGAAGAAGGATAAGATGAAAATAAGAGAAATAGGAGAGTTTTCCTTCCATCACCACAGCGATATAATTCAAAGCCCCTGCGGGATATCCAAGAGAGAAAGCTTCCATTTTCCTCTTGTTTTCTTCGTCTAGTATTTCTTATAGAATGGAGAGACCTAAAGATTACATAAAAAATCACGGTGATGTGTAGCCTATTTGGCATGCTAGCTGCTGCTGGTGAATATGATATAAATACGACATTGGTCAGATGATTAAACTTTGTAAATTAAATATATCTTATTTTGAAAAGATAAATTAAATTAAATTTTATAAATTAAATATATTAAATAAAAGATAAATTAAGTCAGATCATATTTTTTCTTTTAAAAATTTTAAAAATAAAATATAAAATTAAATATGATTATAAATAAAATCATAATTTTGGATACAAATCAAATAATTTTTTATTAAATTATTCTTTTTTTTTTTGATCTGGCATAATGGATGCTATTAGTTGTTATAAAGCCAGAGGAGATAGTTCCATATTATGTTTAAATAATGTTGTTGAAAAAAAAATCATAAAAATAACTAAAATATTATCTTAAATTTATATCAAATTCATTTTGTCAAATAATAACTAATATGACCACAATAGATTGCAAAAATGATAGTCATAGCATGTACATGACTTATATTCGTAAGATATTTTACATGTTTATGACAATTAAATCCTTATAATGTCATAAGCTGTTATTTTAAGCTAGCTGACAGGGTGCAAATGTAAGAAGCCATGAGGAGGAGAATATAGTTCCTAGATGAGATAGAAATCAAAGTTAAGCTTGTTGATGGGTGGTTTAAAAGCCCACCAAATTTAGCCTCTTAGAATAAGGACAGGCTAAAAATGTACAACAGAATTTTTAAATTTGGTCAAGGATTTGCTGAATTATTAGGCTGATTTTATGTATAGTTTTGGACTTTTACATATGTATATGTTATTCACTACCGGATTAGGCATTCTTCCAGCCCGTTGGCTTGTGCTAATTATTTTTTGGGTAGGACATTTCCTATTGGGCTTTCATAACGGGCTCAATTCAATGAGGCTTGAGGTCCATAGGCGAGATTTGTTTCAAGAGAAGAATGATTCGGACCTAACCTAGTTAGGTCCGAATCATGCTTGTATGGTAGATTTAATTCATTGAGTAATTCTTTCTGCACTGCATTGACGTGGAGTGCACCGGATGGTCTCATTGGAACATGTAGCCACATTTTCCAACGTGTATTTAAAGCCTCACACTACTTAAAATTTTGAATGATGAAAATATCTTTTTTCTAAAAATTATGATATCCATTCATAAAAATTATGATATCCTGCAGAAAATACAATATTTTATTCAGAATGTCATAATTTTTATGAATGAGTGCCATAATTTTTGTAAAGGAATGTCATAATACGACATGGAGAAAAAAATAATGAATATGTGTGGAAAGAGTATTATAACATTCTTTCATAAAAATTATGATATTTCTTCATAAAAATTATGACACCTTGAATAAAATATTATATTTCTATATAGGTGTCATAATTTTTGTGAAGGAATGTTATAATTTTTATAAAGGGATATCATAACACGGCATGAAAAAAAATAATGAATATATATGAAAAGTGTATTATAATATTCTTTCACAAAAATTATGATATTTCTCATAAAAAATTATGATATCATAAATAAAATAATATATTTTCTATAGAGGTGTCATGATTTTTGTGAAGAGATGTCATAATTTTTCTATATGGATGTCATAATTTTTAGAAAAGAATATTTTCATCATTCAAAATTTTAAGCGCTGCGGGATATTAAATGCATGTTAAGAAGCATGGCTATGTATTTCAATGGAGTTGCCACTCCACATCAATTTTTCTGCACCGCACGTGGTGCAGAAAGAATTTCTCCTAATCCATTTATTAACCAAGTTAGGTTTTATGGAAATTTTTGACGCATCATATCGTTCAAGCCAAGAAGGGTCAATCATCACCCAGATCCAAAATAATGCATTCAGACCCAGTTCGATTTGCTCTAGGTTAGGATTCAACAAGTCAATCTAATCCATTTACTAACCAATTTAGGTATGTGGAAATTTTTTTAAGCCCATCATATTGTTCAAACCAAGATGCATTCATCATGACCCATATACAAACCAATGCATTTAGGACCTTATTGGATTTGCTATAGATTAGAATTCAATGCAAAATAGAAAAAATTATAGTATTTTTCTACATTTATGGATAATAGTTGGAGAGTTTAAAATGAAATTAACATGGGTTGCTACCACTAAAATGATTGATGAAGAAGCAGTTCAAGCTTAATTGAGCCTTTTATCTCAGAATAATGAGCCTTGATGCATAACCTACAAACCTAAACTGTGCGAAGAGAGCGAGTGAAAAGGTATCAAAGATTTCAAAGTCATGAGTTTTGGTGAATTTTGGATTTGAATTGGATCAAGTGAAGGCAGATCAGGTCATGTAATATTTGTTTTACCAATTCTAATCACAAACTTTTCGGAAAGGTCATCTTTCCAATCCAAAACCCAACCGTTAGTCTAAAAACCATATCAAACCAGTCCTAACCTGATGCGGTGACAGGTTAACCCGATCCATTTGTAGCCCTACAATCCATGCTTTATCACAACAAGACCATGGTAAACCAATAAAACTAAGAGTCCATTTGGTTGGGTAATCTAATAATTCACGAGAATTATTTTTCTAGAAAAATGATTATGGAGAAAAATAATTTTTACTGTATGCAAGGATAATATGAAGCCACACAATCCAAAAGATTTTCCCCTCCTTCTGGAACTTGACAATTACCACGACTTGTGGTTTATGAAGTTTAATGGTTGGAGCTAGGCTTAACTAAAGTAAGTTAGTTGGGCCTTTCGTATTGACCAAGCCCAAGCCCAGGTACGTACCTGACGTGCAAGGTCTCTTTTCGGCCCCTGTTTTGGTCGAATAACGCTCAATGAGGTATTGGGTTCAATTCAAGTCTATTCCAGTTACAAACCAGACAACCCCTTACTAGATTGTTAGCTTTGTCAAACTTGGGAAGGTCATTCTGTTCTCTTGTTTCATTTTGTTTTAAATGGATAGAGAGTCCGAGGAGCTAGTCTTGTTTGGTATCCTCACCAGTCTGGATTTAAGAAGGCTACATCATTCACAAGAGAGAGCAGAATGGCACTGTTCATCTTTTTATTCCAAAATAGTCTTTCTTCTTGTTTCTTTTTTTTCATGGTTGTTGATTGATCTTGAACAACTTCTTTTTTTGATGTGAATTCTTGACAAACTTCATGTGATAACTTTGGATATTAGATAGCTACAACTAATAGCATGCTGGTGTCCACTGAACCAATGATGTACCGGTTTGGCTGACGAATCACCATATAGTTTTAGCAAGTTGGGCTGGACTTGGGCCGCTCTGATCATGTGGTTGATCCGCAGCAGGACATAAAGTGAGAGGAGTTTTACCAAAAAATTTAAAAAAAGAAAAAAGCTCTCTTTACTTTTTATTTTACAGATTTGTATATCTTTTATCTATTTTTTTTTACAGTAATGGTTTACTTTTAAAATCTTTTTGGGCCTAGTCCCAACGGATAGTCCAGTTGTACATTTAAACAGAGTTGAACGTATATATTTTTATAGTGGAAGCATATATTTTTTATACTAATACACAATATTTTTTAAGTGCTAGATGCACATAATATATTCGTAAAGCAAGGGGCAAAAACATATACAAATATAAAACCAAGCCATTCCCAAAAAAGATAAAGGCAGTTTAACGTGTGAAAATAATGACCGGTGAGCTATACACAAAACACGGTTGAGAAAAATAACTAGTTCCCGAGGCTTCTTTGTTTTTTTGGAGTGAATATGACCTACATCATGGCTAATTTGTGTGTATATGTAAAAATGTAAATATATTCTTTTTAATAGAAAGTGATCATCATGATAATTTCTCGAGGACGTACCAACCGTGTTGAAGCATTGCCATTGGATGGGATGCCTTCTTGCCGAAATGGAGGAAAAACTAAATATTCCAAGATAATTTTTAATTAACCTTATATTCTCTACCTCAATAATCCGAATGGCTAAAACTATAAAATAATATCTTTATGCATTGATCATATTATCCGCAACACATTCACATAGAAGTTGATATACTTTGGAACTAATTATAGTCGATGTTGCACAATCGATCAATCAAAGCTTGCCATGAGGCTACCACAAACCCTCATCTTCATCAACTAATTTCTATCACGTGGCCATTTTGAAAGATATACGAAGATGTCTGAATCTTCTACCACTTGGTTACAACTGGCCATAATGGCAGAATAAGTTTTATAATTGTAAAATATGCATCTTATGTTTCTTCTGAATGTGCGAATAGTTACCTGCAATGGCCTCTTTTGCATAACCCAAAATTCTGATCATGATTAGCTTCGGTCCTTGTCTATATAAACTATTCTTGGAATCCTCCAAATAAATCTCAAGTGGGAAGTTACTAGTCAAGTCCACATAAAATATAGAGTGAAGAAAATTTGAGACTCTAACTCTCTCTCTCCTTCTTTTTCAAGGATACATTGGCTCTAACTTTCTCTCGATGCGTTCCACTTAGAACCTTCTTGTTATCTAACTTAGGAGTTGGAGGATCTTCTACCGAAAAATCATTGGCAAGTGGACTTTCTCCTATCTTTGATGTTTTAGAGTGATCTAGATGTTAGAGCAAAGATCTGGCCACCATCAATTGTTTCGAGATCTTCAGCCAGCTATCTGGATCTTTTTACCTCATCTGACTTACCAACTAGAGCATTAGCTTGAGTCAGACCAATTCTCAATGGCAACAAATTAAAGTCGCTATAATGAAAAAGATCAGCAGTGGCAGTCAAAATCATGGCTAAAAACTAAACAAATCATGATAGAATGTACAACATCAACCAGTAAACCATAGCAATAAATGTCATTGCTAAAAATTATTGCTGCGATTAGGTAAACATTGCTATAAGCAGCTATGTAGTAATGTATAGTCTTGAGTCATCTAGCACTGATGATTTATGGTCATCAATATAATTTATTTATGCATTTATAATTATTGCTATATATATATATATATATGATCAAATAAAATATCTTCATTACAAATAAGGTTGAAAATGAGTTGGACATTTATCCAATCATATTTAGATGAAGGAAATCCTTCCATCCAATCCAATTCGCATATGGATCTAGATATATACTTAGAAAAATTCTTTGTATATCACAGGCAGTGTGCAACTGTGCGCACTGCCTGTGGTGATTGGCTCATATGCTAGGCCGAATTTTTTTTTTTCCATATGCCATGCTCCAACCCCACATGTAAGCCAATCGCCATGGGCGTGCGCAAAGAATTTCTCTATATACTTATAATTTAGTTGTAAGAAAAATTCTCATAAATGTAAAAATAATTATTACCATAAAAATGAAAAGAAAAGGTTGGATATTTATATAGTGTATTTGACATCTTTAATTCATATGAAAGAAATCATTAATCACAAGAATTTTCACTGCAAGCAAATACTTCACATGGAAGGGATCTCATAAGTTTTTATCGGTAAAATTAATTTGACTAAATGTGTTGAGAAGCATGGATGGTTTTCTCAGGATGATGTGGGCCTCTATCTATCATATACATCGGAATTCTAATAATGTATAATAATATTATTAGGCATGAGATGCATGGAGTCAAAGATCAGTGCACATTTTTTTTAAAATTTTAAAAGGGAACAAGATGGTGCCAGGGCACATTTTTTAATTTTAAAAAGGGACAAGATTGTTGCTGTCTAACCTTTTAAATTAAATTTCTTCTAAATTCCGATCATCCTCCAACCGCTCTTCTAGTTGCCTAAGAGAGTAATCAATCATAAAATATTTTGTCATTTAAATAAAAGATATCAATAAAAGGGACATAATCCTACCAAAAGAGAAAAGAATGATAGAATACTAAACTATAATGCAGAATTGATGTTGATGTCGCAAATCATTTTCTTCTGCCTTTTGACCTTTACATTGCTTAAGAGAATGGTATTAAATTTAAATGTAAAGAAAGTTAGCAATGACCTTAAAAATCGTAAGGAGGTGTCTAGATGTCTATTCATACCAAAAATGGAGGACATGCTAAGGTTAGCTAAGCCGGCATGCTCTAAGGCAATTGGAGGAAGAGGACAACTAAAAAGAGGGAGAAAAAAAAAATAGTCAGGAAGGCCTAAGATGTATATCTTCAGAAAATCAAGGTATGTCAAAATAAATGGCTAAATTTAACCCTACCATCACCTATGATCATGAGGTTAGTGACTCCTAACTGAACTAATTTTTTTCTTGTTTTGTCTAAAAGAAATAACCTAAACTAAAGATAGGTATGCAACACTATGCTACCAAATTTTTCTATGCAAATATGATGTTTTCTATTCATGCTATTATAATGCATCATGGCAATGATTTTTCCATTAGAGTGACTTCGTAGCACCTTTGTTGATTCCTCTAATTCTTTGTCATGCAGCTAAGCAAATTGAATTAGATTATGTACAGGAGTCTTGCATTTAGATTAGCCCCCATGATATAGATCCAATATGGTTTTATTGATATTTTTGCGTTGTTTTGGTGAAATATGTTGTCTTTTAATGAACGAGTACTTTTCTAGGTGTTTTTTGCTTTATACTCGGTAATCTACAATATTGAAGATAGTGAAAAATCTTCATCCATCTCTATCCGTGGTTTTTTTCTTTGATTTAGAAAGTTTTCTATGTCAAATTCTAAGTTTGCATTGATCTTTATTTTCTTCGATTTCTCTTTTATTTGGGGTCTTGTTACAATAGATTATCTCCTACTCTATTAGATGAATGTTATGTAGTCTTTTCTCTCTTCAAATGGTGAGGAAACCCAAGCTCTCCCTTAGGCAAATAAAATAAAAGCAAATACAACCAAAAATATGGTTGGCAGCAACAAAAGTATTCAACATTTCACACTTCTCTTTCCCACTGCCAATGAAATGTCTTTTCAAAACTCTGTCAAACAATAAGTTTCCCGCTTCCATTAGCCCACCATCTTAATACTCTGTGACATATAGGAGAGAATGTAATACCTATGGCAATGATTGGGCAGCCATGCTAGACCTTCATGCATGAACCAAAGAACAGCTAAAATACAGTCTTAAAAGGACCTCCCCTTTTAGCACAGCTCAGCATCAAAAGCTATTGTCTTCATCCCTTTGGCCTCCCCGTCTACTGGGTATAATGCACTCACATTAAAGTGTAGCCTAGATTTGTGTGTCAGTTAATTAATTGTCTATGAACTCCTTAATGAGGTGTGTGGGTATCTTGAGCACATGCTTGCACTCCTTGCTTTCACGTTTGTTGTGATGTCTTTTCGGAAGAGTACAGGGTGCAAAGAAGCAAGGGAATTCCCCCTCGAGAAAGTTGAAGTCTTTTAGTTTAGCACCATGTCCTCTAGCCTTTGTACCTCAAGCTTAAGAATCCTCCTCAGTACTCCCATTAGGGAATTAATATAATTCTCATGT
Organism: Cocos nucifera; assembly: GCA_006176705.1. Lineage (NCBI taxonomy): Eukaryota > Viridiplantae > Streptophyta > Magnoliopsida > Arecales > Arecaceae > Cocos > Cocos nucifera. Next base: position 2,633,804 of record QRFJ01000005.1, on the reverse strand, counting down.
TGAACTTATGCTGTTCTCCTTTTCTGCTTTCCAGTAGATTCTTCTAATCCCCTTCTTGGTCTCTGTGCATGTCCTTCGAGTCCCTACATATCATGCACCATATCATGGAATCATAATAACAAAGTGGTCGGCTTTCCATGAAAGGCTGCTTTATTGTACGCTTGGTGGGGCGAGGGGCTTCGCATTTTTAGACTCCCATCACTTCAAACCAAGGTAGAAGCCAACGGGCTTCCACTTTTTCTACCTTGTGGAAGTTTGACTGAGAATTTTGATTCACAACACATGAGAGCCAAGCCATGATCTCTTTCTTCTATTCGTTAAGAAATATAGAGGACAGATGATTGGAGGTGACCACTACTGTGGCACATGAAGTAAACAATAAGATGGATGATGGTTTTGGGACCATCATGCAACAAAGGGGATGTGTCTCTCAGTGCGGCACAAGCCATGATCTCCTTCGTCTATTCGTTGAGAAATATAGAGGACAGATCATTGGAGGTGACCACAGTGGCACATGAAGCAATTAAACAATAAAATTGATGATGGTTTCGGGACCATCATGCGACGAGGGGATGTGTCGCATGACCATGGCCATTGAACTTGGGTATATTGTGTGTCCGAGTCAAGTGTGAGGTAACCGACCCATGCAAGGAGGAATTAGGAGGTGGATGATGCGAGCACAAGAGCCAGAAGAAACCTTCTGAAACAACTTGGCGTGGTCCTAGGAAATTACTTCACATGTTCAGATGCTCTCTTGCTTTATCACAAAGAAAGAAAACTCATGCAGTTGTGTCACAGTCCAAAGGACTTGATTTAAAATGAAATAAGGTGGACATAGATTAAGGGATTTAGGAAAGTTGCACAGTTGCCTGCAATTGCTAACAGTAACAGTTCCTGCAATTTGCGGCATTTATAAACCCAATGAATTGCATTCAGGAACTAGTAGGTGCCATGAAGAATATGAGGCACATATTCAAATGATGCCATGCATGCACATCAAGATCACTTCCGGTCGGAAACAATTGCCCTTAATGCCTCGTCCTAGAAAATTTAAAGTTGCACCATATAACCATTCTGACCTTAATGCCTCGCCCTAGAAAATTTGAAGTTGCATCATATAACCCCTGGAGAATCCAAGGATCATGAACTTTTTTTCAGCGGAAGGATGAAAGCAGCACAAGATGGGATCTCTCTCTCTCTCTCTCTCTCCACATTGCGACTAGGTCACCATCATCTCATTCAGGTAAAAGAAAATGATATGAGGATTTGCTTCTTTTATCCTTTGATCAATAATTAATTTTCCGGAGCGCTTGATAGCAAACCACAACTGCTTAGCCTTTTCCCGACTGTTTGAGATCCCTTAGTAAATTTGCTATAAAATACAGGAATGTTATGCTAATCAGTATATAACAAGAGTTTCAGCGAGCAGTGAATAAAATTCATATCCTATAAATCTTACAATCTTATGAGACAAGTCGGTTACATATTTCTTCTCCACCCATCTCTCTCTCTAAACTCTTGCTCGAGCCCTTGTGTCAGGAAAATTGTTTGACTGTTGTGGATACCACAAGAGAATATATAAGCGCGCACGCGTAAAGTAAATCTTAACTATTTATATATAGGATAAAAAATTCAAATAATACTTTCTAGTTAATTTTTTGGAATAACATCTTGAATTATTATAAATGATATTAAAATACACCAACTCATGACCATATATACCGGGAGATACTATAAGATAAGTCCATTAGGATTGATTAGGAGCTGATTATAGTGCTTATTATTAGATTTAAATGATTTGAATCCTAAGTAAGTGGCACAATCAAATTGGAAGGCTGAAATATCTGGGACACATGGAGCCTCAACCTGAATAAGATATGAGAGAGAGAGAGAGAGGATGGGAGCCAGAATCCTATATGGTACACGGTTTGCATTGCAGTGCTTGATGGCTGCTATTGGAAGATGGTTTGCACTGCAGGAGATCCGAGAGCATGGTTCCATCCACCGTAAGGGCACTGTAGGAGATCCGAGAGAATGGTCCTGTCCACGATAAGGGTCACCTAGTTATAGTGCAAATTGGTGTGGGGACCGCCACCTTGTTATGTCTTTTTTTTTTTTTTTTCTTCTTTTTCTCGAAAGGCAAAAAATAATGCCACCTAGTTATATTGTATTCTTTGAGTTCTTAGAGTAACGGGAAAAGACCAAGCTTGAACGCAAGAACTGATTAGTGGGAACTTAATTATTTAGGAAAACTCGCATGCAGGAGCTGGCGTCCATATATAGGTTATGGTCACGCCAAATGGACTATATTAGCTGGAGAACACCGAGATCAGTGGATGATGTTGACATATTTCATGCCTTGTCCACCGAGTTCTTGTTGGTTCCATAGATCGTGTAAGACATAATGAACAAAATTAATTATATATACATATAAATACACACAAAGATTGGCATGACATCCAATTTGTATCTCTCCACGGAGTAGCAACTCACATGAATGATGTAGCCTGATGATGTGGGGCATCGGCACATCCAACTTTGTATGTTATAGGCTGTATAGCAGGAAGAAATGCATTAGCGTAAGTACATGAGATTGAGTGATTGCTATTTAGTGAAAGAAGAGCGGAGAGAGAGATAAAGGATAGACAAATTTTGGAAGTTGCATGGATGATAACAAAGAGTCGTTGTCGACGCCAACAAAGAAAAACAGGCAACTCTCTAATTCTACCAACTCCCATCTAGTCCTGGACCCAACTGAAACTGACCGAATGATTTCACCGTGATACGGTCCGTGAGTCTCTCTCTCTCTCTCTCTCCTGTGTGTGTGCTCGATAAAACTTAAGGTTCCAGTTTTCCACATAATCCGATGGTTCAAATTTATACCTACACTGCATGCACCAATATGACTGTACATCATGCCGATCATCACATTTTTTTTACCATGAGAAGTACATGATGAATCCAGCACAAGATGAGGTTATTGACATGATGCAGAGCTACGTGACGCATCCAGATATAATTTTTCTTGAAAAATCCAATGCAAAACATGTTCGTATCCTAAAAAAAGTTAAACAAATAATTAATTATAATAGAAAAAATAAGTACGATATATCAAGACTCAATATGGTTTATCTAAAACCCAAGATATGCTGCAAAAGGACAAGAGATCCATTATAACCTTCTACAAAAGTTCATTAAGAGAACATGACCTAAAGTTGGTTTCTATCCGGAATACTACCATCTTCTTCAAGAGGATTTTAGACTACCGTGGAGCCTCAAGACAACAGATGAACCTCCTAATTAAGTCAATAATTTGTTTTAGCCCGAAGATCAAAGCTCAGAATAGACAGGCCATCTGGTATATGCTAGGTGTGTAAAGCATAACAGAGTTTGGTGCTATTTGGGCATACCTAGCTATGACTGGGAGGAGACTGAGGAGGGTTGAGTGTGTTGCCGTGGAGATATCGATCTGGGAGCGGCTTAAGGGCTGACATAAAGATTTTTATCCATAATGGGTAAGGTGACACTCATCAAATTAATTCTCGGCTCCATTCCAGCTTATCTACTGTCCAACACCATCCTATTACAAACCTCCCTTTGTGAAGTTGGAGCAATTGTTCCACAACTTCTTATGGGATCGCACTAGGGTGATCGAGGGAGGGGTGCATCTACCAGCTTGAGACATCATATGTCAACTGACTACTGATGGAGGGCTTTATATACAATCTCTTCTTCAAATTGTTGGAGACTGGTATTACTTGTTATAGTAGAAAAAATAATAAAATATAATTAAATATATGGATTAGATCAAGATCTACTTTCACGAAGCATGCAAAGGCTTTACTATGAGAAAAGAGAATTCACATGAAAAGATCACACCCTCAACCCTAGTATACTAATCTCTCTTTCAACAAGAAGCTCTTATTTTTCATCTCTTACAAAAGCAAATTCTCTTGGAGACTCCACTGAAGCGATCGTTGTCCGCTACTTGATAGTTTGTTCGAAGCTCCTGTTTCTACCATCTGTCGGTGCCTTTCAGAGTTTGTTGTCTGTCGCCTGCCGAACTTTCTCTCAGCTGCTGCTACTATTGATACCACGCTGTTATCCACAGAAATTTTTATAGGCCTAAGACTGCGTCTATGTCGAAATCCCACCTTCAAAAAAACTCCAATAGATTTTTTGATTATTAGATTAAAGCCGCATGCACAAATGCATATGGACCGCTGAATAGACCACTTTCTTAGGGCATGGACGACATTCTTATACTCGTGGACCGTCGGTCCACATGAAGGAAAATTCTACATGTGCCCGTGCTAGGCCATGCCCGCGGCCTACCCATAAGTGCTTGCGTGCTGGGCCATGTGGGTGCGTGGGCCGCGTGCTTGCCCGCTGGCCTATGTACGCCTGGGCTGCGCGCCTACTGGGCCATGCCCAGCTCGCGGGCCCCATGCTTGTGGGTCGACTTAAGATCTGCTTCAGGCATTGGATATCTTTCTAAGCTTCTTCTTATTATGGTCTTCACTGTGGACTCCTTTTGGATCGAATTCAAGATATTTTTTATAAATACTTAAATTAAATTACTAGAAGTATATTATTTTATTTAATTGATCATTATTTATTAAGAATTTGATGCTCTTTAATTTATTTTATAGATAATTGATAATTTATATTTAATTAATTATGTATTGTGGATGCACGAAAGTAAAGCAGCATCATTGCCGAAATCAACTATATGATAAAGAAGAAAAGATGATTGCTAATATAAAGAGTTTGATTCGTAGATCAAAAGAACTCAAATTGAAAGTAAATTAGACTCAAAATAAATTTAAAATAAAAAAAAATTATTATAAAAAATAAAGATACTATATTAAATGTGTGGTATTTAAAAAAATAAATATTTTTTTTCAAAAAAGAAGCTTATGAACAGTAAAAAAAATTTGTCTTTTTGTCATGGTCCATGGAAAAAAAAATCATGGACCAGGTGTTGCTGCGGTGCATTGGTTCCAGCGGGTTCGGGTGAGCGATTTGCGCTATCAAGCGGCTTAGAGGGGAGAGCAGCATACCTGATCAATGGTCGACAGTCTTCTTGCCCATGTCCAGTAGTGGTGGCTCGTTGATTTGGGTGCAATCGGATGGTTGGAATCAGTCTGTGCAATCAAGTGGCTAAGAGACATTGCCGATGGAGAACAAGGCTTGGGAGCAGGTTTGAGTGCGGTCTACTCAAACTCTTTTCCGTTTTTCTCTCAAATTCTTCTCACTTCCAAACTCTCCCTCATGCGCTCCCTACTCCATAAATTACAACCTCAAGCCGTAACAGGTCCTCTCAACACCAGCGGCCTCCCCTTTAGCGGATCAACCCATTAGCCGACCACCTGCTCACGCCATCAACAGCCGCAGCCTCGTCCTCTTTTTCCCCAAGCTTGCTTCTTTCTTCTTTATCTTTTCTACCAAAAGCCTTTTTCCTCACTACAAAATCTTCTTTTCCTACTCTTGATCCTGCTCCAAACTGTTGGAAGGAAATACTCAAAGTTTTAGAATGAAGATTTCAGCGAGAAGCATCCCCATGACCGGCTAATTATCTCATTTTCAGAAGATCCTTATAATGTTAATTTGATAATATTTTTTATATTTTTTATATTTTATATATTTTAATATACAATAAAAATTTATTTTCTTTGCTATATCTTTTAAATCTTTATTTACTTTATATGAGATTAATCTAGAATAGTTTATGACCTTTGAGACGGGCCGTGATCACGGATATGATTCATGCTCTTGAGATAAATTATTTTTAGATTAATTTTTTTTATTATATCTAAATCAATTTTAATTAATATATAACTTTAAGGAACGGGCTATGATCCAAGAATACAGCCATGCTCTTTAAGATAGGTTGTATGTTTATTTATTAGATACCAATCAAAAGTATATTGAAAAGGATATCAGCTATCTAACAAGAGAGCAGTTGAGATTCTGAGAATCTACCTCCATATTTGATTTCAATTTTTAATTAAATTATTTATTTATTTATTTTTTTAATTAATTTAAGTAGTTTTTTAATTAATTTTTATTTTACTTTTAATTTAAATCTAAATCACTTAAATGCAACTAACACGATCCTTGTGGATACGATCTTAACTTATCTTAGCTATAGTAGTGAGTTAATTTTTATTTTTGACCGCCAATGACAGTGGACAGTTTTTTTTAATAATTTTCATCTCGACTTGATATTCGGTGTCCACCTAATTTTAAGAGTTTTCTAGATGATCTCACTCCCATGCCCTGGGACATACACCTGCTGATCATGGATGGACAAACATAGGAGTCGAGCCAGGCTGCTCGATTTCATCTCCATCGTATGCTGTACTCTGTCTGACCTGAGATTTACTTGGGATAGCCTCTTACGGTAATAGAAATTTCATCTTGCAACACCCATATCGTTCATCCGAATCTCGCATCTTGTATCCAATCCACCTGCACCTAAAGCTCGACCTTGCATTGAGCTTCCACCGGCTCCTGAAGCTCTACCTTACACTAGGCTTCCTGCTAAGAGATAATATCCTCCATACTTTTTTCTCATGATAATTCTAACGCTATGCAAGATCTTTAGAATTCCTCCATCAGTTTTCCACTTGGAGCCAATTGAATCAAGTCTACTCAGTGAGATTAGATTCTTTTTGAAACTTAGTATATATCAGACCTCATCTAATTTTTTGATTGTTCTATCATGTACCTTTATGCTGACGATCTGTACCTTTGATCGCATAACTTGATCCATCCAGTAAGTGAACAGTACTCTCACTACTCTCCAAAAAGTCAAATAGCTTTTCTTTACAATACACATGATGCGAACATATAGAATCCATAATCTACTGATGAAAAAAAGTAAATATCTCATCAGTCACTAGAAGAACATCATCACTATCTTCTGTATCGCTACTTACCATTGCCATGGTAGCCTTTATCTGATCTCTGAGTTACGAACAATCTCTGATACGATGTCCTCACTTTTCATTCTGGTAGCAGTTGATCTTGCTGAAGTTTCTCATCTTGGATTTGGACCGTCTACCTCATGATCTCTTGCTATTCCATTTTCTACCACTATCGCCTTTAGACACCATTAGAGTTGAGTTGTCATTTAAACTCGAGGCTCGATTCTTCAGTCTGAGAATCTCATTAAGGAGTATAGCAAAATTACCTCATCTATTTTAATGGTGCTCTTTTCTACTAGAAGAGCAATCACTGAGGACTCAAGAAGAGAAAGCGATAAAAACAAGACTAACGCTTTGATCTTCTCCTCAATTTTCTCACTAACGCTGAGAAAGTCAGTAAGAATCTTCTAAAAGTTGCTAAGATACTCCTACACGCTCTGCCCCTTGATCATCCACAACTGATAGAACTGCTTTCATAGAAAGAGTGCATTGATGAATGATTTCATCATATACATCTTCTCGAGCTTCGACCACATCATTGTTAGAAAAGTCTCATCAAGCATATGGATCATCACGTTATTTGCTAGGTACAAGCAGATCAAACTCACTGCTTGTATCTGGAGCCACTTTCAATTCTTTACCTCTATGGTAGCTGGCATCTTTCATATAAGAGAGTATCGATCAATCCTTGTTGGATGAGCATGTTCTTCATTCTCATTTTCTATAAGAAGAAATTGCTCTTTCCATCAAACATGTTGATCTCCATCTTGATTGAGCTTGATTTTTTCATCTTCTTCAATCTTGATCATCATTGCCATAGCTTGCGCTTTGGTACTACTTAGCTTTGATACCAATTATTGAAAATGTATTATCACTTGTTATGGTAGAAAGAAAGAAGAAATAAAAAAAATATATAACCAAATATATGGATTAGACTAAGGTCTACTTCCATGGGGCATGCAAAGATTTTACTATGAGAAAAGAGAATTTACAAGAGAAGATCACATCCTCGACTCTTGTATACTAATCTCTCTCTCTTAACAAGAAGCTCTCAGCTCTCATGCCTTACAAAAGCTTTCTCTCTTTCTAGGAGACCCCTTAGAAGTGACCATTGTCTACTGTCTAACAGTTTGCTCGAAGCTCTCACTTCTACTATCTATCGATGCCCTTCAGGATCTACTACATGTCATCACTATCTCTCAACTACTACTACCATTGATACCACACTGCTTTCCATAGGGCTTTTATAGGCCTCAAATCGAGTCTGTATTGAAATTCCATCTTCAAAATGACTCCAATAGCTTTTCGGACCATCAGATCAAAGTCGCATGCAACAACCACCATTGGATCGTGCACAAAAGCACGTGGACCACATGAATGGACCACTTCCCCAAGGCATGGATTGCGTTCCCATATCCATGGACTGTCGGTCCACGTGAGCCGCATGAAAGAAAATTCTGCATGCGCCCATGGCCTGCCTATTTTGTGTTGGGCTACATGGGTGCATGGGTCGCGCACTGACCACATGCATGCTTGAGCCGTAGCCTACTGGGCTGTACCCAGCTTGCAGACCTTGCACCTGTGGGTCAGTCCAAAGCTTACTCTGAGCCTTGAGTGTCTTCTTGGGTTTCTCCTCGCTGTGGGCTCCTTGCGGGTCAAATTATTTGAGGTATTTTTTTTAACACAAATGTGATGCCCTGATCATAAGACATGCTGCTAGATTCCTTCTTCAACCCAATAGTCCTTAATGCTCAGTGATGAGGGCCAAGTATGCCTCTTGAACTTTGGCTACTAATATCATGACAGGTTGAAACAACTCTTTCATATGGAAGAAGATCTCTGCTCAAGCTTAGAATGTGATGCCTTGCATATTAGATGGATGATCAGAGATGGCTAGACAATGGACTTGGTTTATGATCCTTGGCTTGTTGACCTCTTGCTCAGTTGGTGGCCAACCTTTGTTAGCTAAAAGATTGAGGACACCATGTGGGTGTTTGATCTTTTTCAACCTGGAGGGTGGGGCTACAGGGACATTGACCTTGTGACTTGTTTGTTTATAGATCAGTTGGCGAAGGTGTTACTACAAGTAGTTGTAGTTCCCATCTATGGGGCCTAGGATGTTAGTATGTAAAGGTCTTCTTGCTCTTTGAGACTAGTTGCCAGGAATCATTTTGACATATATAGGAGGGAGCCAGCTAGGAGACTAGATGCAACATGGATCTGGAGACTCAAGGTACATCATAGGATTAGTCTCTTTATTTGGAAGGTTGTTTGGAGTTGCCTCTCGATTAGGGCTATATTGAGCGCTTGTGGGATGGACCTCCCATCTTCCTATCCTTATTGTGGTCAAGATAATGAGCATGTCTACCTAGGAGTGAGGAAAGTGTAGCAACTATCTAATTTCTACCTGATGATTGCCTACTTTAGGTAGCTAGCCCAGGACTTTCTTGAGGTACTATAGTATAGTATGGAGACTAAGACATCTAGATTAATGGGTATTTTAGGTGGCTTATATTGTGTATCACATCTGGTTGGCTCGAAATAGTGGTATCTTTGAGAGGAGCTAAAAGTTAGCTAGATTCACCTTGGAGAGAGACCTTTATCTCAGGCTACTAAGATTGCTCATTTATTGCCCAATGATTTGACTTTGATGACTTAGGATAGTGCAGACTCCCCACTCTCTCTACCAGCATCTTGATAGGTGTTCATCACTTAGGAATCCCACCTCCGAGCTTTCTTAAGGTCAACTTTGATGACAGTATAATTGGCAGGAGTGGTGGAATGGAGTTTGTAATGTAGGACCCAGACTCCAGACTTATGATGGTGGGAGGGAGCCACCTCTTTGATATCACTATCCTAGGTGTTGAGTTGTGGGTAGCCTAGATAGGTGTTTTGCATGTGAGGCAGAGATTGGGAGCTACTCACTTGATCGTTGAGGGAGACTCTACTACTATGGTGGCCTGGATGCAAAGGGGCACATGTGGCCACCACACACTTGCTCCTATAGGATATTTGGAGGTTGATGCGAGAGTATCTTTTGTAAACATTAGATATATCTATTGAGAAACAAATAATATTGCTGATTGGATGGCTAATTTCATTGCTGAGTATTCAGGAGCAGTATTTTGGGCTAATAATATTGTTATACAGATGATACTTCAGGATATATTTCTTTCTTTCTTGTAACTCTTTTAGTTGTATTCATATGAGACATGTATGAGTATTCCACCTTATCAAAACAAAAAAAGAAAAGAAAAGAAAAGAAAAAGACCAAAGAAAAAGCACACAAAAAAGGTAAATACAAAAAAAAATAATCTTGCCAATAAATCTAAGAGAGTAAAAGTATGTTTTTGAGAAATTGTGGAGACATCCATACCAAAATAATATTTTTCTTTTCTTCTTTATCCCTTCTTCTCCTCCTCTCTCTCTTCTTTTCTTTCCTTCCTCTCTGCTATTTCTTTTTCTCTTTTCTTTCTCCATTCTACCTCTCTTTAATAACAAGAGAAGGCATCATCTCTCCTAATGTTAACATGGCATATTTAAATTCCAAGTTCTAACTAAACTTGCTTTTCTTAGTACATAAGATAATAGGAGCTCCTTTCTTAACATTTTCCACCCTCGCTTTTATTGCTAAGCCAACCAAAAAATTTTGCAGAAAGCCTCTATCGATCATCTTTAAAACAACTCCTCTCTCTCGGGGTAATGGCTTTCTAATCTCTTCATCTCATGATTATCCCAAGCACCAATCAAATCCACTCATCTCAAGCATCTATAACTCTTTTAGAAACTCCTCGAGGAAACTACATCTATCATTTAGCAAAAATGAGTTTGCACTAGCATCATCCTGAGCATCATGTTTCCATCTTGATGTACACACCATTAGAACTCTATTTATAATTATGCTTAATTAATTGACATATATTATCGTACCTCCTACCATTCATCAGCATCATAATATTGTAAGTTTATTAGGAGGTGGAAACACACACACTCTCAAAAAGAAGGATAAAGAGGTACTTGAGAACTTTATCAAATACTTTGTTGTTTTCCAATGCTTACACTCTTTGCATTGATACATGACATATTTATAGTACTCAAATTAAATATTTAAGATTCAACTTAATGACAAAAACTGGCCTTTAATGACTATACATGCATTTGCTAAAGAAATAACTCAGCATTATAAATATAAATATAAAAGAAAGAGTTATAACTTTTTAGATTTTCAGCTACACACCTTCCACCAAAATGATCATAACTCTTTATAGAAAATTTAGATTCATGTACTACTTGAAGCGTTAGAAATTAAATAGACAAAGCTTTCCAATAGTTTATTATATGCCCATAGTTATCAGTCTTTAATGAGATATTTATCTCAAAATAAATCCTAAAAATAGAGACTAAAGAGTTAAGTTTGTCTTCCAACAACATCCCCCCTTAAACTTGATCTTTTCATTACTCCAAACTTTATCTGTATCTTCTGAAAGTTCTCATATTTGAGGGGCTTTATAAAAATATCTATAATTTGATCAAGAGACTTTGCATATTTCAACTCAACTTCCTTCTTAGCAATATACTCTCGAATGAAATGAAATCTTGTGTCAATATACTTGCTTCAATCATGATAAATTGGATTATTTACTAGAGCTTAAGCTGACTTATGATTAATTAGAATCTTTGTAGCTTCCTCTTATGGTAAATAAAGTTCTTTCAAGAGTTTTTTTATCCAAATAGCATGATAAATATAAGATGTTGCGGCAACATATTTAGACTCACATATAGAGAGTGTCACTATGGATGCTTTAATTTTTCTATGAAATTGTATTATCATCCAAGAAAAATATGAAGTTGGCTGTGCTTTTTCTATCATCAAGATCTCCAGCAAAGTCACTATCACAATAATCCATCAATTTAAAATCCTTTGAAGATGAATAAAATAGCCCATAATCAAGAGTACCTTTTAAATAACTGAGAATTCTCTTTGCTACCTTCATTAGAGAATTAGAGGGGTTTTCCATGAAGCGGCTTATAAGCCAAATGATAAATAAAATATTCGGTCTTATGCATGTCAAATACCTTAGACTCCCCGTAAGATTCTTGAATAGTGTAGGATCTAACTCTTTTGGATCCATCTTGGATAACTTTATGCCACATTCCATGGGAGTATTAACCGGCTTGCAATCTAACATATTGAACTTCTTAAGTACTTTTATATATCTTTCTTGTGAGATAAAAATTTTATTTTTCTAATTGCATCACATCAATTTCGAAGTAGTAGGATATAAGATCCATATCAGTCATTTCAAATTCTGGTGCCATAGCCTTCTTAAACTCTTCAAACATGCTTGGATTATTGTCGATGAAAATAAGATCATCCACATAAATATATATAAATACTAGATCTCTATTTTGATCCTTCACATAAAGTGCATATTCATGTAAGCATCTGGTGAATCCATTTTATTGAAAATATTTATCAATTCGATTATTGTCATGCTCTTGGTGCTCGCTTCAATCCATACAAGGCTTTCTTCAACTTTAGCATGTTGTCTTCATGCCTTTTAACTACATATCTCAAGGGTTGTTCAATGTAGGCTTCCTCTTCGAGATAGCCATTAATTAAGAAAGATGGACTCAACATTCAATTGATGAATTTTTCAATAATTATAAGTTGCAGGTGGGATAAACAATCTAATTATCTCTAATCTTGCAATGGATGTAAATACCTCTTTATAGTTAATGCCTTCTTTTTACTTGTATCCTTTAGCTATAAGCCTTGCCTTATACCTCGTTACTTCACTCTAGGCATTTTTTTTGATTTGGAATACTCATTTGACTCTAATTGCTTTCTACCCTTTTGGTAGACTGGCCAACTCCCATATTTCGTTCTTCTCTATGACTTGTATCTCCTCATTCATAGCTTAGGTCCATTTCTTATTTTTTTTAGCTTTTTCAAAACTCAAAGGTTTAACATCAGCATAAAAACAAAATAAAGTAACATCACCTAACCTTTCAGTTTCATTGTAAATATCAGCAAGACTTCTCTTATGATATTTATAGAGACTTAGGGTCGGTCTCGTGTATCTAGATTATATGAAAATTATAATAAAAAAGATCAATATGATTTCTCTATGTGCCTTGAGTGTTTGTTTTTGTTTGGCTTAGTTTTGCAATCCTTGGGATAGGGATTATGAGGAGGCTGACTGCATAGGGTGTCCAGTGCTACACAAGGCTAAAACTCTTGTAAAAAATTTTGGTGCAAGAATTAGTCCCGTAACACTCACTTGAACTTGATGAGGATAAAGATAAGGATGTTGATCTATAAAAGATAGGAGTTGGTGAAGTTGGTGGAATAGCAAGATCTTGAGGAGCTTGAATGGTTGAATATTTTTTTTTTAAATATAAAAAGAAATCACAAGATTCCTCCTCTTGTGAACTCTAATCTCATGATGTCTTCTCATCAAACTCAACATATCTACTAATCATGATCTTTCTGTTGGTTGGGTTAAACAACCTATAGCCTTTAGAATTTGTATCATAACCAATAAATATGGACTTCTTACTTCTATCTGAAGGAAAACAACAGGGTTTCTAGCATTCATTTTGAATTTTTTTTTCAAAAGATAGCAGTAGAAATAAAATAATTAATCTAATTAATCAAATAAGCTAGTGATTTAATTATTAAAACCTTACATCTAGGATCATAATGTGACATATATGCATCCAAAAAAATTTGAAAGTAAAAATTGATAAGTAGTAAATCCTATTTACTGCTGCTGTCCTACTTGTATTCAGAATACAATATCTTGGTATGAATAGTCGATCACTGTAATCAAAACTCAATCGAGAAAGTTCTCTTATCATGACACGGCTACACACAGCCTCTGGCCTCTATGGATTGTCTACATAAGGCTCTTGGTCTCGATTGACTCCTCCGAAGTGCTAGCTGGATGCCGAAACCATCGATGGCTGACGTAGATCGATCTGAATTGATCTCCTTTTTTTGATTTTTTAGACACTCCAGGAAATTAGCAAAGGTAGGAGGGAGGTAGAGGAAGCTCTCCTAGAAAAATTATGATTTTGTGACACTCACAACTCACTATCTCTCTTCCCGAACCCTAGGATGAAAACCTAGGACAGCACTCACCCAGAAACCCTGCACCTCTCTTTGGAATTTTTTTTATCAAAAAGAACTTTGACTTTTCTCATGCATAAGAGGTGGTTTGTGATGAGAAGGACTCTCCTTTCTCAGATTGTCACACGCCCCAAAGAAAATCTTCTTTTATTTGTACTAAATAGTGTAGAGAGCGCATGGAGGGATAAGATCAGGTTAGTTGCTCATTCAAATTCAAATTTCATTTAAATTTGAATGGTAACCAATCTGATTTTATCCAAATGAGGCAAGAAAGGGAAGGGTGTGCGCCCTCTTATGCATGAAAATTTTCATGAGAATTCTCAATTCTCATGGAGAAAGGTGGGTGCAAGGCCAGGTCAAAGGTACAAAAGAAGATAAGTCAAATTAGACTCCAAACACTTATCCAATAAAGACCCAATCCAAACCAATTTAGCTAGGCCTAATTAGATCAAAATACCAACTAAATTAGGCTTAAATAAACTTAATTAAGTTCTAATCAAATCAAAAATTAATTAAGTTCAAGCTCTAATCAAATCAGAAAACAAACTTTCTCAATGATTAGGTCATCTCATAACCTAATCGGGTCAAATTCAATTGAATCCAATTCAACTAGACTTGATCCAAAGCTCATTACTCAATCAAAATGAATTAGTTAGTAATCAAATTACTAATTAAACCTTTCATAAATTTAGAGTCCAAATCCACTAGATGTTTGGTCAATAAGATTTCATCTATATGAAATTCTTGATCGAAAAGTCCCAAACTAGTGGGACTCTTGATCTCAATATCCCAAATGAATGGAACTCGTGTTTATAGAGTCCCAAACCAATAGAACTCTTGATCATAAAGTTCTAAATAAGTAGGACTCAGAGTTCCAATGCAGTAGAACCCTTGATTACAGAGTTTCAGCTCAGTGAGACACTTGATCATAGAGTTTTAGTCCAGTGAAATTCTGCGTTAGCCATCAGATCAGGTAGGAACCTCTAATATATATGATCCTATAGATTCAAACCTAAGCCATTAGCATAAAAATCAATTCATGTACTAATCAATGTGATCATCTAACAATAGTACCCGACGTTTGGATAGATCGAATAGTCGTAATCGTAATATTCAGAATCTACTTGAATATGGTTACCATGTAATTCATCCCTTTGATCTCTATATTTAGGATGACTCAGAGTTAAACTACCAACTCTGAAAAAGAACATCCATATCACATCTTAATGTAATCAGTCCTGTGACTCCTCACAAGGACTATCCTGATCAAAATTTTGCTAAATTAAAATATAATTCAACATAACTTCTGAAATTCAGAGTGGTCAATTCCATCTTGAATCACACACCAACTCTTTAAGTACTTAACTATGTTAGAAAATATTCCATCATTGAATTAAAAATTCAGATAGTCTAGTACTAAAGTATAGTGAGTTGCTTGAAAGTCACCATAGTGATCTTAGATCGGAGGGACACTTATATCTATATTCTCTTAAAGCAAGTCTTGATAGCAGAAACCTTCAAAGTTGGTCACGTTTAGTGTAGATGTACCCCAACATCTCATCTGCATATCATACTAGTATCTCCATACTTCTTGATTAAGAGGACAACCAACCCATATGGCACATAATGATCTACACTCAATATATATTATCATCCTCGGTAATAATGTATCATCTAGTCATGAGCAGATTTAAGGACTAAATGATAAATCCTTCTTTATCGATTCTAAATAGTCATAAGAACTTCATCATAATACAAAAGTTCATTAAAAGATATAAAAAATTTATGATGAAAAAGCCAAAAGAATATTTTATTTATTTATAATTCATATATAATTATAAAATTAGTTCAACTGTTAATAAGTTGATGATTGATTTTGGAAGTCTATTCTCAATAAACTTTCACTTGGATTAAAGTCAATCAGTATAGTATCTAATATTCATCTTCGACTTATGATCGTCGAACTCTTTTACTATAATGGCTTTAGTGAATGGGTTGGCCCGATTTTTCTTTTCATCAATCTTCTGAAGGTCAACATCATCTCGATCCACATAAAATATGCTTCATCTGCTGGTATACCTTCGGTTCTTTTACTTGAGCAATAACTCTAGAGCTGTCATAGTAGAGCAGAACTGGACCATCAAGAAAGGATACCACTCCAAGCTTGATGATAAATTTTCTCAGCCATACAACTTCTTTGGTAATGTCTGATGCAGCGACATACTCTATCTCGTATACTAAGTTGGCCACAATACGTTGCTTGAAACTCTTCCAGCAGACAGCTCCACCATTAAGGGTAAACATATATCCTGACATACTTTTATTATCATCGTGATTAGATTGAAAACTAGAGTCTGTAAATCCCATAAATTTTAAATCTGACTTACCATAAATAAGCCACTGGTCCTTAGTATTTCTTAGATACTTAAGGATGGTTTTAATAATCTTCTAGTAATTTTTTCTGGATCAGATTGATATCTACTCACTAATCTTAGTGAGTATGCCACACCTAGTCTTGTATATGTTATGGCGTACATGATAGAATCTACTGTTGAAGTATATAAAATTCTACTCATACGTACGCTCTTTCTCTTGAGGTATTGTCAGATAATTTCTCTTCGAGAGAAAAATTCCATGGCTTATCGATGATAGCCCTTCTTGAAATTCTCCACGCTAAACTGCTTTAGCATAATTTCTATGTACAAGTATTGAGACAATCCAAGCAACCATTTAGATCTATCTCTATAGATCTTTATCCTTAGGATGTAGGAAGCTTCTCCCAAGTTTTTCATCGAAAACTGAGACCATAGTTAAATCTTTATTCCCTATAATATAGGAACGTCATTTTCGATTAAGAGAATATCATCCCCATACAATACAAGGAGTACAATTACTGGACCATTGATCTACTTGTATATGCAGGGCTCTTCTCTATTTTTAACAAAACTATACATTTTGATCATCCTATCAAAATGCATATTCCAACTCTAAGATGCCTACTTCAGTATATAAATGGACCTTTAAAGCTTGCACACCTTAAACTCATCTATAGATGTGAATCCTTCAGGTTGTATCATATACATCTTTTTGTCCAGCTCACTATTTAGACAAGTTATCTTTATATCCATTTGCCAGATTTTATAGTCCAGATGGATAGCTATCGCAAGCATAATCTAAATGAACTTGAGTATTACCATAGAAAAAAATATCTTATCATAGTCTATACTATAACATTGATGATATCCCTTAGCAACCAAACAGGCCTTATAGGTCTTCACCTTTTCATCTACGTCCCTCTTTCTTTTGAAGATCCACTTACATCCTATAAATTTTATTCCTTCAGGTGGATCAACCAATGTCCATACATCGTTAACCTTCATAAACTCCATTTCAAATTTCATGACTTTAAGCCATTTCTTAGAATTGGATCTCTGCATTGCATCCATGTAGGTTATCGGATCCTCATCATTTTCATCAAGTTCGATTGGATTCTCGTTCTGAACCAAGAAACCATAGTATCTGTCTGGTTGATGTGTTACTCTACTAGATCGCCTTGAGGGTATAGGTACATTGGGCTCCAAATTTGATCTAATCAAATTTGATTCAGGTTCAGCTACTTGTATTAGTTTTTTTACTTATTGAACTTTTTCAAGTTTAATCTTAGAGATATTAGTTTTTTTACCAAGAAACTTCTTTTCTAAAAAAGAATTGCTTTAAGGCTGACAAACATCTTTTATTTATCAGCGAGATAGAAGTAATACTCTTTGATCTATTTTGGATATCCTATAAAAATGTACTCATCAGACCTAGGTCCAAACTTGTCCATTATTAAATGTTTGACATAAGTTGAACACCCTCAAATTCTAAGGTGCGAGAGTACTGACTTACGTTCTGTTCATATCTCATATGACATTTTAGCTATAGACTTACTTGAAATTCTATTTAGAATATAACAAGCTGACTCGAGCACATATCCTCAGAAGAAGATCGACAGACTAGCAATGTCCATCATAGATCGAATCATATCCAACAGGATCTCATTCCTCATTTTAGATATACTATTATACATTAGTGTTCTAAAAAGAGTCCATTGGAAGAGAATCTCATCCTTCTCTAGATATATTTGAAACTCACTAAAAAGATACTCATCCTTTTAGTCAGACCGAAGAGTTTTAATAATATTTTCAGTTTGCTTTTCTACCTCATTACGAAATAGTTTGAACATTTTAAACAATTTTGACTTATGTTTCATTAGGTAGACATACCCATACCTCGATAGTTCATCAATGAAAGTGATAAAATAGAAATATCCATCTCTAGCACTTAAACTCATAGGTCCACATATATCAATATGTACTAGACCCAGAAGTTTACTGGCTCACTCATCTTTTTCAGTAAAAGATGACTTGGTCATCTTCCTAAAAAGATAGAACTTATAGGTCGCAAGTTATTTACAATCATCGATTTTGAGTCAATATATTTATTCTGCTCTTATTTATGTGACCTAGCCTACAGTGCCAAAGGTAGACTTCAGACACATTATTTATTCTAAGACATTTACTAGAGGATTGAACCATATTAACAAGCTATGATATAATATAAATTTCATTATTCAATTATCTAACAAAAATCGTAATACCATTCAAAATAATATTATAATTTTTTTTTATTAAAATTTCATAACTATTTTGGACCAGAAGGCCTATCGAGATAATATTTAATAAAAAATTTGGATAATAGTAACATTTACTGAGAACAATAGTATAAGAATTGAATACAAGGTTTATGATTCCTAAAGCTAGAACTGAAATTTATCTTCCATCTTCAATGTTCAGGAGCCTCTCGCCTTCTTTAAATCTTCTACTAATCAGTAAATCCTGTATCGAATTACAAATATGATAAGAACTTTCGATATCTAATACCTAAGCAGTAATATCATATATTGAGAAATTACAAGAAGTTATCATATAATTATCTTGCCCAACAACTACTTGCTTCTTTCTTGGCTTGTTCGAATCCAGAGAGGTAATGTACCGAGCTTCTTATAGTAGAAGCACTCTGTCTGACTCTAGTCGAGCTTGGACTTCTTGGTCTGACCTTGTATAAATACTCCAGTATGCTGCTGCACCTTCTTCTTTTTATTCTTCTTTCCTTTCTTAAAGGATCGATGATCAAAAGAAGACCCTCCCACTAAATTCACCAATTTCTTGTGGAGCTGATGATTTTTCTTAAAATTTTGTAGTAATCCCAGCAAGTCATGGTAGTTGACTGTAACTAGGCTTTATCATTATGAAATAAGTAAGGAAGGAGAGGAAGGACTTAGACAAAGAATTCAGAATAGCATCTTTCGCAAGCTGCTCATGTAAGAAAAAGTCGAGCTTACTTAGGTGCTCAATCATCTCGATCATGTATAATATATGATCAGTGACTAACATCTCATCACTCATCTTAGCATTAAAAATAATATAACTAGTCTTGTGCCTCTCAATGTCGTTAGGCATGCCAAAGAACTCGTTCAATATTTGAAAAACATGTCCTGTGGCTGAGCGTTCTCTAATCTATGGTTGAACTCATTGCTCATAGCCACTAGCATAATACAACGAATGGTGGTATAGTCATTGAGCTACTTTTGGTAAGTGTCTTGAACTGTCCCTCTCGTATTCAGAGCTAGCTCCTCAAGTACCAGATCTGTCAAGATGTACCAAACCCATTTATGCTCCAGAACTATTTTCAACTTACGATACCAGCTATCAAAGTTGAATCCCATTAATTTATCATTATCTAACAATAACTGGAGCGACAGTGTAGTGGCCATAATTGATGAAAACTGTGCAGGGTTTTAAGCATGTATTTCTAAATTTTTTCAAAATTTAAGTCCAACAGAAGCTAAAATTAATCTAATATTAATTTTATGCATGCAATGATCATATCAAAAATTCTATATTAGGATTTAGACATACTTATATGTAATAGAAAATTAAATATATAAGATTAGTAAATCGCATATACTAATCTACTCATGCTCAGAATATAATGCCTGAGTGCAGGTAGCCGATCTCTAAAATCCAAAACTACTGAAAGAAGTCTGTCACGTCGCGATGTAGCTATATAGTTATCGGATCTCTACGGTCAATCTACATGGAGCTCTTGATCTCGACCAGCTTTACTAGAGTGCTAGCTCCTCGTCGGAGCCTTCGACGGCCTATTTTGGTTAATTTGATCGACCACCTTCTTTCGATCTCCTGGATGCTCCAAAAGGCTAGAAGATACTATATGGAGGATGACAAGATGGTGTGAAAGATTTGGTGGAGATTGGATGCTCACAATACTCAATCTCATCACCTAAACCCTAGGTCTAAACACTAGGGTTTCACACACTTAAAAACTTCGATGCCCGAAAATGCTCTCACACCCTCTCTCTTTGAAATTTTTTGTGAATAAAATTTCAAAATACTTTTTAAATTGGTGACCAAAGAGATAAAAATAAAAAAAAATGGCATAAGAAGAAAATTGGTGCAGGAATCCTTTTCTCTCTCTCTAGACTTTTTCACACCCAGGACTAGCGCCCTCTCTCTTTGAAATTTTATCCCATGAAGACTCTCACTCCTTCTCACATGCACAAAAATTTTGCCTTTTTGTTGGCATCAGTGAGATGGGCAAAGTCAAAGAGTCATGGCATAAGGAGATGGGAGTTTAAAATTCAAATCTAATTTGACCTATTCAAATTGGTTCAAACTAATTTATCCAAATCCAATTACACTAGGACAAACCTAATCAAATTAAGCTTAACCCAATTCAATAAAATTTTAATTAAATTAAAAATTAATTAGATTCAAATTTTGATCAAATCAAGGTCGAATCTTCTACAGCGATTAGGTCATCTCATAACTTGATCGGATCAAACCTAATTAAATCAAATTCCATCAGATTTGATCGAATCTACATCATTCAATCAAATTGAGCTAATTAGCAATCTAATTGCTAATAATCCTTTAATAATATTAGAGTTCTAGTCTGGTGGGATTCATGAAGGCAGAGTCTCAGTCCAATGAGACTCTTGATCAGAGTTTCAGTCCAATGGAACTCCTGACTATAGAGTCTCAGACCATCGAAACTTTCGATTAGCCATCAAATTAAGTAGGAACTCCTATTATGTATAATCCTATAGGTTCGAATCCTAAGTCGGTAGCACAAAAATTAAATTTTGTGCCAATCGATGTGACTATTTAGCAATGGTACCCGATGTCCGAATAAGTTGAATAGTTGTATCACAACATCCATAAATCTATGACATATGGTTACCATATAATTCATCCCCTTGATCCAAATGCTCAAAAGATGACCTAAGATTTAATCGTTAATCCTTAAAAATCATCTACATTATATTTCAAATTTCAATATCCATTACATGGACTATCCTGATCGAGATTTTGCTAAACTAAAATATAGTGATATATTTGCTCCAACACTTGGAGAGGTCAATTTCATCTTGACTCACGTACCAACTAAAATAGTACTTAACTGTATCCAGTAACATTCCATCACTGAATTAGAAATTTAGGTAGTCTGATACTAAAGTATAGTAAGTTACTTGTAAGTTACCATGGTGATCTCATGTCTAAGGAATACTTATATCCATATCCTTTGCAAGCAACTCTTGATAATAGAGAGCTCCCTAGTTGGATTATGATCAGTAAAATATATCTCTATATTTTACCTACATGCCATATCAGTATCTCCATACTTCTTGATTAAGAGGATAACCAACTCATATGGCATGCAACGATCTATACTTGATAAATATTATCATCCTAGGTAATAATGTATCATTTGATCACGATCAGATTTAAGGATTAAATAATAAATGTTTCTTTATCGGATCTAAATAGCCCTAAGGACTTCATCATAGAAGAGTTCATTATAGAAAGATGCATAAATATGATGAAATGCCAGAATAATAATTTTATTTATTTATAATTTAAGTATAATTTTATATATCGCTCAACCATCTACAACCTAAATGATTGACTTTAGGATACAATATCCAACAACTCCCACTTTGATTAAAGCCAATTAGAATAGTATCGAATACCCATCTTTCATTTGTGATTGTCGAACTCTTTGATTTCAATGACTTTAGCTAATGAGTTGGCCATGTTCTTCTTTTCGTCGATCTTCTAAAGCTTAATGACACCTCATTTTATGATCTCTCGTACATGATGGTCGCAATGCAGAACGTGCTTGGTGCGTTGATATGCCTTTGACTCCTTTGCTTGAGTTATGGCTCTAGTGCTGTCACAATAAAGTAGAACCAGACCATCCAAGAAGGGTGCCACTCCCAGCTCGTCAATGAATTTTTGCAACTACATAGCTTTCTTCACAGCATTGGATGCCGCAATATATTCTGCTTTGCATACAGAATCGACTATAGTGTGCTGCTTAAAACTCTTCAAGCAGACCACTCCACCATGCAAGATAAAATATAACCTAATACACTCTTACTATTATCATGATCTGACTTAAAATTAAAATCAGTATATTCCATAAGTTTTAAGTCAACATCTCCATAAATGAGCCACTAGTCTTTAGTATTTCTCAAATATTTCAGGATTATCTTTACAACTTTTCAATGATTCTCATCTAAATCAGACTGATATCTACTCACTATCTTTAGTGAGTATGCCACATCCAGTCTTGTACACGTCATGACATACATAATAAAATTTATTGCTAAAGCATATAATATTCTACTCATACACTCTTTCTCTTGAGAAGTTATTGGACAATCCCTCTTCGAGAGAGAAATTTCAAGGCTTATTGGGAGATAGCCCTTTTTGAAATTCAACATGCTAAACCACTTTAGCATGATATCAATGTATGTGGACTGGGATAACTTAAGCAATCTTTTAGATTTATTTCTATAGATCTCCATTCCTAGGATATAGAAAACTTTTCCCAAGTTCTTTATAGAGAATTGAAATGATAGCTAAACTTTTATTCCTTATAACATAGGAATGTCATTTCTGATTAAGAGAATATCATCAATATATAGTACAAGAAATACAACTACAGAACTATTAGCTCATTTATACACGTAGGATTCCTCTTCGTTCTTAATGAAGCCATGCATTTTGATTACCTTATCTATTCCAAGTTCGAGATGTCTGCTTCAATTCATAGATGAATCTCTGAAGCTTGCATCCCTTGGACTAATTTATAGATGTGAATCTCTCAGGCTGTATCATATACACCTCTTTATCCAGCTTTCTTTTAAGAAAAGCTATCTTCAAATCTATTTACCAGATCTCATAGTCTAGGTATATTGCTATCGCAAGCATAATTCGAATGGATTTGAGCATTACCATAAAAAAAAAGTCTCATCATAGTCAATATCATAATACTGAAGATATTCCTTGGCAATCAGACGAACTTTATGGGTCTCCATCTTTCCATCTATGCTCCTTTTTTTTTTGAAGATTTATTTACACCCAATAAATTTTATCTCTTTAGGTAGATCCACTAGTGTCTATACACTGTTGACTTTCATAGATTTCATTTTGGACTTCATGGCTTCAAGCCACTTATTAGAGTCGGACCTCCATATGGCATTCATGTAGGTGATCGAATTCTCATCATTCTCATTGAGTTCAACAGGATCTCCATTCTAGATCAAGAAATCATAATATCTATCTAATTGATGCAGTATTCTATCGGATCTCCTTAAGGATGCCTCTACAATGGGCTTTGGGTTTGATATTATCAAATCTAGTTTTACAGATTTACTAGAATGTATCGGTTCTTTCATCCATCAAACTTTTTCAAGCTCAACATTAGAGGTAACAGTTCCTTCCCCAAGAAACTTCTTTTTCAAAAAGACTGTCATGTTGCTGACGAACATCTTTTATTCTTCAGCAAAGTAGAAGTAATATCTCATATTTTTCTTGGGATATCCTATAAACAAGCATTTATCAAACTTAGGTCCAAACATTTCTATCTATAAATATTTTACATTAGCTGGACATCCCCAAATACTAAGGTGAGAGAGTGTCGGCCTATACCTAGTCCATATTTCATATGGAGTTTTTGCAATAGACTTGCTCAAAATATTGTTCAAAATATAACAAGCAGTCTCAAGTGCAAACTCTAAAAAAAATGGCAAACTCGCAAACCCCATCATGGATCGAACAATGTTTAACAGGGTCCGATTCCTTCTTTCAGACCCACCATTATGCTTTGGTGTTTCAGGAGGGATCCATTATGAGAGAATCTCATTCTCTTCTAGTTATGTCAAAAATTCATTGGAAAGGTATTCACCTTCTTGGTCTGATCGAAGAATTTTAATATTTTTTTTAAGTTATTTTTCTATCTCATTGCGATATCATTTGAACATTTTAAACGAATTGGATTTACTCTTCATAAGATAGACGTACTCATACTTTGATAGGTTGTCAGTGAATATAATAAAATGGTAGTACCCACCTCTAGCACATGTGTTCATAGGTTTATATACATCACTATGTATTGATCCAGAAGATCAGTGGCCTATTCATCCTTTCCAGTAAAAGATGATTTGATAATCTTACCAAGAAGGCAGGACTCATAGGTTGTCAATAATTCACAATCATCGATGTCAAGGATATGCTCATTGACTAATCTATTGATCATATTCTTGTTTATATGATCAAGCCAACAGTGCCAAAGATAGGCATCGGTGACATCATCGAGTTTTAGGCATTTATTTAACGTGTACATTACACTAATAGGCTATGATAAAATATAAATACTATTTTTTAATTATCCTTATATTATTATGACATCATTCATAATGATATCATAATATTTTTTCTTTATTGATAAATTATAATCATCTTGGACCAAAAGCACTATACATATTATGTTCATCATAAAAGATGGATAATAGTGATAGTCATATAAAATGATATTATTTATTTTGAAAATAAGCTCAAAAGTTTTCAATGCTAGGACTGGAATATTTTTTTCTATTTATTTATGTTCATCATTCTCAAATTTTCTATCAATTTGAAGTTCATGCAATGAATTGCATATGTGAATAGAACTTCTGGTATCTAATACCCAAGTAGAAGTACTACAAATAGAAAAATTGCTAGGCATTATCATATAACAGCCTTTCGCAGCAACTCGTTGCTACTTTCTCCTATTTAGCCTATCCGGGTCAAGAGGACCATTTCTCTTTGAATCTACCTGATTAGAATCAATACTAGACTTCTTGAAATCAGGTCCTATATGCTTGTCACTGTCTAATAGTGAACGAAGTGGACTTACACTAGCCATTCTATTCAACTGAAAGAAAATTATAAAATCATATTAGTACTTGAATTATTTAATCCTAGAGACTTAGACTTTAATTTAAAAGTTCTTTCACTATTTTTATAAATTGGTAGCCTCTACCTCCAATTTGAGAAATTACACTAACTCTTTAGTGGGCACTGAAATCCATATAGACTATAAACAAGTCCAAGAAAAACTCTAGCCAATCCATATGCATCTATAGGTAGGTTCATAATCAATTATTTTTTTAAATAATTTTTAATAATTTTAATTTTGACCCAGAAATCAATTCAATAGACTATGGCATCTACTAAAAAAATTTCATTAGATCCAATCATTAACATAATTGAGTTTGGTAAATCAAACAAACGAAGATCAGATCCAAAAAAAGCTCTAGCCAACCTGATCGTCGTTCAGAGAGTGCTATCTAATCATCATTTGATGAATAGTAATTTTAATATCCAGATGAACATCAAGTATAAGGCACCTCCAATATCCACCTAGAAAATTGGACTCATTACCATTCATCTTAATGAAAGGCTATGACTCAATTATCTCAATAATTTTATCATTTTTAAGAACTTAATAATTTAGAAGATTTAGTTTACATGTGACTTAAGGATAGAGAAGACATGGACTAATTTACTTTCACTGACTTCACCAAGTCAAATCCTTTAATTGACTTTACCAAGTCAATAGATGAGAACTAGGATTAAATTTGGTCCATAGGCACCTAATTCAGTCTTACTGATTAAAATCAATCAAACTAATTTCTAATGATATGGATCAGCTCGAATCATTAAGTGATCTAATCAAATCCTAATCGACCATGTCGATAAGATAAGTAAGATTAGTGAAAGGGATATGCTATTAACTCATTAAGATTGAATCAGTACAAGTAGCTCCTAATTAAAAATCACTGATCTAGACCACCAAACTTATCTTAAACACCAACCAGTTAATTTAGTTTAATCTGATCAATCTAGTAATTTTGGACTAGACCGCTTAGCCCTAAATCAAGTCTATCTTAGTCCTTATTAAAGATATAGACTTATCCAACTATAGCTATTGAAGTTGAATCTAGAGTGTTCTTAATCTAATCTAATTCAACATTTAGTTAGATTTGATCAATTACTCTAATTAAGTTCATTCTTTAACTAATCTTAGATCTAACCAAATTAATGGACCTATTTTATCTAACCCTTCAAACCATGTCTTATGCTTTTGTCTTAGAATCTTTAATTCATAATTCTAGACCCTACTAAACAATACTTAATTCTTTTAATTAAGTTTTTAGGCTGATGGATCAGGGTTTAGCATTTCAAAAATAATTTTTAAATTTTGAAAGAATTTTTTTAGTTTTTGTTCACTAAATGGGTCGACTCATTTCAGAAATGGATCGGCTCATTTCATAAATAATAATTTATTGCTTGTTTCATAACAGAAAATAAAGCACACTAAAAATTAAATCATGAATCAAATTTTAGATTTAATCTAACATATTTATATTTAATTTTAGATTGAAACTATTTTAATTATTTCTTTCACTACTTCATCTTCATAGGATATAATCACAGCAGCATCCCTACTACCATAGGAGAATCCCATCAAATAGGAAGAGAGGGCCTTTAAACCATACTTATCTCTTATGATCAGATGGCTTGGTGGCTTGTTCATCCTCAATTACTAAGTTATCTAGATCAAAATATATTATATATGCTAGCATTTAATTTTTCTAATTAACATATAAAACATGTCAAGCAACCTTTGCTCTGATAATAATGATGGAAACCGTGTAGGATTTTAAGCATGCATTTCAAAACTTTTTCAAAATTTAAGTACAATAAAAGCTAAAATTAATCTAATATTAATTTTATGCATGCAATGATTATATCAACAATTTTACACTAGGATCTAGACATGCTTATATGTAATAGAAAATTAAATGCATAAGATTAGTAAATCATATCTATTAATTTACTCGTATCATGGGTAGCCGATCTCCGCAATCTGAAATCACTGAAAGAAGCCTATTGCATTGCGATATAGCCGCACAGTTGTCCAGCCTCTATGATTAGTCCATATGGAGTTTCGGATCCCGACCAGCTCCCAACCAGCTCCATCGGAGTATTAGCTCCTCGCTAGAGCCTTCGATGGTCAGATGCTCCAAAAGGCCAGAAGATACTATATGGAGGATGACGAGATGGTGTGAAAGATTTGGTGAAGATTAGATGCTCACAATACCAATCTCACCACCTGAACCCTGAGTCTAAACCCTAGGATTTCACACTCCTAAAAACCCTGACATCTAGAAATGCTCTCACGCCCTCTCTCTTTGAAATTTTTTCATGAAACAAATTTTCATGGATAGAGAGACTCTCCTCTACCATACATCCACTTTCAAAATACTTTTTAAATGGGTGACCAAAGAGAGAAAAATAAAAGAAGTGGCATAAGAAAAAAATTGGTGCAGGAATCCTTTTCTCTCTCAGGACTTTTCGACACCCAGGACAAGCACCCTCTCTCTTTGGAAATTTATCCCATGAAGACTCTCACTCCCTCTCACATGCACAAAAATTTTTCCTTTTTTATTGGCATCAGTGAGATGGGCAAAGTCAAAGAGTCATGGCGTAGGAAGATGGAAGTTTGAAATTCAAATCTTATTTGACCTATTCAAATTGGTTCAAACCAAGTTATCCAGACCCAATTAGACTAGGACAAACCTAATCAAATTAGGCTTAACCCAATCTAATAAAATTTTAATTAATTTAAAAATTAATTAGCTCTAAGTCCTGATCAAATCAGGATCGAATCTTCCATAATGATTAGGTCATCTTATGACCTGATCGAGTCAAACCTAATTGAATCAAATTCAATCAGATTTGATCAAGTCCTCATCGCTCAATTAAATTAAGCTAATTAGCAATCTAACTACTAATTAATCTTCTAATAATATGAGAGTTGCAGTTCGGTGGAACTTTCGATCATAAAATTTCAGTCTAGTAGGATCCTTGACCATAGAGTCAGGGACTCTTGATTAGCCATTGGAACAGATAGAAACTCCTAATGTATATGATCTCATAGGTTTGAATCCTAAGTCAGTAGTATAGAAACTAATTTCTGTACCAATCGATGTGACCATCTAGCAATGGTATTCAACATCTGGATAGATTGAATAGTCGCATCGCAACATCCATGAAGTTATGGTATATGGTTATGGTATAATTCATCCTCTTGATCTAAATGCTCAAAAGATGATCTAGAATCTTACTATCAATCTAAAAAATTATCTATATTATATTTTAAATTTTAATATCCATCATATGGACTATCCTGGCTAAGATTTTGCTAAACCAAAATACAGTGATGCATTTGCTCCAATACTTAGAGGGATCAATCCCATCTTAACTCACGTACCGACTAAATAAGTACTTCACTGTACCCAATAACTTTCTATCACTGAATTAAAAACTCTAGTAGTTCAATACCAAAGTACAGTGAGTTACTTACAAGTTACCATGGTGATCTCAGATCTAAAGGATACTTATATCCATATCCTTCACGATCAACTCTTGACAATAGAGAGCTCCGCAGTTATATCATGATCAGCAAAATATCCTCCCATAATTCATCTGTATGTCATATCAGTATCTTCATACTCCTTGGTTAAGAGGACAACTAATCTATATGGCATGCAATGATCTACACTCGATAAATGTTGTGATCCTAGGTAATAATATATCATTTGGTTGCAATTAGGTTTAAGAACTAAATGAAAATTTTTTTTTTATCGAGTCTAAATAGTCCTAAGAACTTCATCATAGAAGAGTTTATTATAGGAAGATGCATAAATATAATAAAATATTAGAATAATAATTTTATTTATTTATAATTTAAGTATAATTTTATATATAGCTCGATCATTTATAATCTAGATGATTGGCTTGAGGATATATACCATACCCAATAATAACTGCATATTTAAAAAATTAAAATCTAATTAATATATAAATTATTAAGACTAAAGACTTGAACTTTAGTCTAAAGATTTTTTCACTATTTTATATGAATTGATAGCCTCAACCTCTAATTCAAAAAATTACCTTAATTTCTTAGTGGATACTAGAATCCACACAAACTACACACAAGCCCGACTTTGGCTGATCAACCCATATGCATTTATGGATAGATTTTTAACCAATTATTTTTTTAAATTAATAATTTTTAGTAATTTAATTTTATCTTAAAAGTTTAATAAGTCATTTTTGGCCTCCATTGAAAAAATTCGATTAGGTTCATCATTAACATAACCATATTTGGTACATCTAACCAACGAATGATTAGGCCCGACTTTGATTGGCCAACCTAACCATGATTAGAGAGACATCACTAAATTATCATATTATGAATGATAATACTATTAGTTAATAAGCATCAGATCTTTGGGCCTCCAATAATTATTAAATTAATTGATCCATTATCATTCAACTTAATGAGAGGCTATGATTTAGTTATCATTATAACTATTTCATTTTTAAGGATCAAATAATTTTAGAAGATTTAGTTAACTTATTTTAAGAGAAAGAGAGAAAATTAACCAACTAATTATGATCCTCCGACTACTTCACCAAGTTAGATAAAAAAGGATCTAATTCAAGCTAGCCTTCGAAGCATCTAAATTAATCACATTGATTTATCTAATTAACATGGATGAACTCGAATCACCAAGTGATCTAATTAAAATCTAATTCATCATATTGGTCAGATAAATAAGATCAGTAGAAGGGATATACCATTAACTCATCAAAGATCAAATTAATGCGAGTAGCATCTAATTAAAAACTACTGGTCAAGACTGTCAGACTTACTTTAGACACCAACTGATTAATCAATTTTAATTTGATTAGCCTAATAATTTTGGATTCGATCGTGGAGCCATGAATCAAGTCCATTTGGTTCTTATTAAGGATATGGACTTAACCAACTACAACTATTGTAATTAAATTTATAGAGTTCTTGATCTAATCTAAATCAATACTTGATTAGATTTGATCAATTACTCTAATTAAATTTATTTTTAATCTAACCTTAGGTCTAATCTAATTAATGGACCTAATTCATCTAACCTAATAATCCAAATTTTATGCTTTTGTCTTAGGATCTTTAATTCATAATTCTAGATCTTAATACACAATCCTTAAATTTTAATTAAGTTTTGGACTATTGGGTTAGGGTTTGATATTTTAAAAATAATTTTAAAATTTTATAAAAAATTTTTATAATTTAGTACTGTCTACTAAATGGGTTAACTCATTTTAGAAATGAGTCGACTCATTTCATAAATAGTTACTAGTTGCATGTTTATGTACAATACATAAAATTAAATCATGAATCTACTTTAAATCTAATCTAATATATTCATAATTAAAATATATATTAAAATAATTTTAATAAACTTTTTTTATTTTTTATTTTTATAGGATATAATCGCAGTAGCACTCCTACCATCATAGGAGAATCCCATCGAATGGAAAGAGATGGCCTTTAAACCATATTTTTCTCCTAGGATCGGACAGCCATAGCAACCAATCCAATCCAATTACTTGCTACTCGAAAATAAAACATATCTAATATGCTAATTTTTAGATTTTTTAAAAGCATATATATTACATTAAACTATCTAGTGCTTTCATACTACTGAAGGAAAATAAAAGGATTTCTAGCATTCATTTCAAAAAAAATTTCAAAAAATAATCGCAAAAATAAAATAATTAATCTAATTAATCAAATAAGCTAGTGATCTAATCATTAAAATCCTACATGTAGGATCATAATATGACATATATGCATGCAAAAAAATCTAAAAATAAAAACTAATAAGTAGTAAATCCTATTTACTACTACTATCCTATTTGTGTTTAGAACATAGTATCTTTGCACGGATAGTCGATCGCCATAATTAAAATTCGATCGGAGAGGTCCTCTCATTGCAACACAACTAGACACAGTGTTTGGCCTTTATGGATCATCCATATGAGGCTTCTAATCCCGATCGACTCCTTCGGAGTGCTAGCTCAATACCAAAATTATCGATAGCTGACGTTGATCGATCTGAGTCGATCTTCTTATTCTGATTTTTTGGATGCTCCAAAAAATCAATAGAGATAGGAGGGAGGTAGAGGAAGCTTTCCTAAAAAAATTATAATTTTGTGATACTCACAGCTCATGATCTTTCTTTCCGAATCTTAATTAGGATGAAAATCTAGGACAATACTCAACCAGAAACCCTACGCCTCTCTTGGAAATTTTTTTCTCGAAGAAACCTTTGACTTTTCTCATGCACAAGAGGTGGTTTAAGATGAGAAGGACTCTCCTCTCTTAGATTGTTGCATGCCTTAGAGAAAACCTCCTTTTGTTTGTGCTAAATATTGTAGAGAGCGCGTTGAGGGATAAGATCAGGTTGGTTGCTCATTTAAATTCAAATGGTAACCAATCTGATTTTATCCAAATGAGGCAAGAAAAGGAAGGATGTGTGCCATCTTATGCATGGAAATCTTCATGAGAGTTCTCAATTCTCGTGGTGAAAGGTGGGTGCAAGAGCGCAAGAGCAGGTCAAAGATGCAGAAGAAGACAAGTCAAATTAGACTCCAAACACTTATCCAAGTAAGATCCAATCCAAACTAATTTGGCTAGACCTAATTAGATCAAAATAAATCCAACTAAATTAGGCTTAAATAAATTTAATTAAATTATAATCAAATCTAGAATTAATTAGGTCCAAGTCCTAATCAAATCAGGGAATAAACTTTTTCGGTAATTAGATCATCTCATAACCTAATCGGATCAAACCCAGTTGAATCAAATTCAATTGGACTTGATCTAAAACTCATCACTCAACTAAAATGAGTTAATTAGTAATCAAATCACTAATTAAACTTTTCATAAACTTAGAGTCAAAATTCAGTGGGTGTTTGGGCAATAAAGTTCCATCTCTATGAAACTCTTGATTGAAGAGTCCCAAACTAGTAGAACTTTTGATCCTAGTATCCCAAAAAAGTGAAACTCATAATCATAGAGTTCTAGATCAATGGGACTCTTGATTATAAAGTCCTAGATAAGTAGAACTTAGAGTTTCAATATAGTAACTCTTGATCATAGAGTTTCAATCCACTGGAACTCTTCAGATCAGGTAGAAATCTCTAATGTGTATGATCCCATATGTTCAAATCTAAGTCAGTAGCATAAGAATTAATTTATATACTAATCGATGTGACCATCTAGCAATAGTATCCAACATTCAGATAGGTTGAATAATCATAATCACAACATTCAGAATCTACTCGAATATGGTTATCATATAATTCATCCCTTTATCCTCCGTGTTTAGGATGACTCAGAGTTAAACTATCAACTCTAAAAAGTACATCCATATCGTGTCTTAATATAATCAGTCCTGTGACTCCTCATAAGGACTATCCTGACCAAAACTTTGCTAAATTAAAGTATAATTCAATACAACTCCTGAAATTTGGAGTAGTCAATCCCATCTTGATTCATACACCGACTCCTCAAGTACTTGACTGTGCTAGAAAATCTTCCATCACTGAGTTAAAAATTTAGATAGTCCATTATCAAAGCATAGTGAGTTACTTGAAAGTCATCATGATGATTTTAGATTGGAGAAATACTTATATCCATATTTCTTCGGAGCAAATCTTGACAGTTAAAAGCTCAGAATTTGATCATGTTTAGTATAGATGTATCCCTATATCTCACCTGCATGCAATATCAGCATCTCCATACTTTTTGATTAAGAAAACTATCAATCTATATAGCACACAATGACCTACACTCGATAAACGTTATCATCCTTGATAATAATGTATCATTTGGTCACGAACAGATTTAAGGACTAAATGATAAATCCTCCTTTATCAATTCTAAATAGTCCTAAGAACTTTATTACAATATAAAAATTTATTAGAAAATATAAAAAATTTATAATAAAAAAATAAAATAATATTTTATTTATTTATAATTCATATATAATTATAAAATTAGCTCAATCATTAACAGGCTGATGATTGGCTTTGGAACATAATTTCTAATGCTATCATCAAGCTTGACTCTTTCTTGGTTAGAAATGCATGTATAAGTAATAAAACCAAAGATACGCAAGGGTGCTATGCTCAGCTTGCATCTACTTCAAGCTTCTTGGAGCATCACATCCTTCAAGCTCTTGATTGAAAAACAGTTAAAAAGATAAACCATGTATAAAACTACTTTAGCCCAAAATTCTTTTGGCATCTTCTTACTCTTCAACATACATCTAAACATATTTAAAATTGTTCAACTCTTTCTTTTGGCCCCTCTATTTTGTTGTGGTGATTTAAGAACTATTAGATGGCAGTGAATTTCATGTATTTCATGAAAATTTTTGATTTCTTTGAAAGTAAATTCACCTCCTCTATCAATCCTTAAAGCTTTGATTTCTTAGCCACTTTCTTTTTCTATAAGTGCTTTAATAGTTTTAAATGCCCCAAAAGCTTTAGATTTGTTCTTTAAGAAATACATTCAAGTCTTTCTACTATAAATTATCAATAAAGAGCAAAAAATAAGAATTTTACCAAGTGATAGAGGCTTGATGGAGCTATATATGTCAGTATGGACAAGTTGAAGTGGCTTGGTGGCTCTTGAGATAGCTTGCTTTGGGAAGCTCTTTTCTGAATGCTTGCCAAATAAACATGCTTCACATAGTTGATTGGGGTGATCAATTCTTGGTATGCCCATTACCATCTTCTTCTCTTCGAAAGTTTTGAGTCCTGCAAAATTCAAATGGCCATATTGCGTATGCCATAGTGATAATGAATCTTCTACACATGTCTTCAAACATATGGCTTCAGCAATTTGTAAATTCAATGGGAACATTCTATTGCTTGTCATAGATACTTTAGCAATAAGATTAGCATTTTGATCCCTTAATCAAAGGTTATGATCTTCCATATAAACTTTATAACCCTTCTCTAGAAGTTGCCCCAGACTTAAAATATTACTTCTCAATTTTGGAATATAATAAACATCAAACAACATTTTATGACTATCATTTCTTGACTGAATTAGAATTGTACCTTTGTCTTTGATTTTCATCTTAGATGAGTCTTTGAAATTTACATGCCCACCAACATTGCTATCAAGCTCCATGAATTTAATTACTTCTATCATCGGTCATATGATTGCTTGCTCCATTGTCAAGATACCATGTATTTTCCTTATCTTTACCTTCTTCTTTAAGTGAAAGCAACAAAATTGCCTCCTCCTTTAATTCTTTATTTTCAACAAGGTTTGTTTCCTCTTCAACCTTTTTTTTATAGAACTCCCAAGAATGGTGACCAAACTTGCCACAATTATAACATTTAATATGAGATTTGTCATACCTTTTTTCATTATTTCTTATATAGTTGCTTCTTTCTCTTCCCCTACCATGTCCTCTTGAGGCATTTTGATTTTTGTTCATATTGGAAAAATTTTGTTCAAATCTCCCTCTTCCTTGGCCATGTCCACGACCACAACCTCTTCCATGTCCTTAGCTCTTTCCACTTCTCTCGTGGATATCTCCCTTAGTTTTAAGAGACTTTTGCTTGCAAGACTTGCTCCACAGATTCATGTTTGCCTTTGTTTATTCTTTCTTTATAGGCATATAAAGATCCATTCAATTGATCAATCGACATGGTCTTTAATCCTTGAACTCTTTGATAGCCACCACAACATGCTTAAACTTAGAATTAATGAGCAAAGTATCTTCTGAACTATATGAACGTCTTCTACATCGATCTTTACTAAGCCTTTTCATTTGGTTGACCATCACCATGACTCTTAAGAAATAATCCGAAATGGATTCATTCTCCTTCATGAGAAGTCCCTCAAACTCAGCCCTTAGAGTTTGAAGATGAATTTTCTTCATCTTATCTACTCCCTTGAGAAAATCTTGGAGGATCACTATAAGAAAATTGAATAATAGTGACGACAAAAATCTCCATCGCTAATAAATTTTTTTGCCACCGCAACACCAACAAAAAAAAAGTCATCACTAATAATATTAGCGATGGTAACTAAATTATTAACGGTGGCAATGGCTATCTCTAAAAGTATAAAAATTATTTTAAAATATTTAAATTAAAAATATTAGCGATGGCAAATTTGGATTATTAGTGACAAAAATAGTGTCGTTGCTAATAATAAAGTATTAGCGATGGCTTTGTTATTATTAGCGATGGTGCAAACCATTGCTAAAATTATTTAAATTATTTAATTTTTTTAATAATATTTAAATATAAAATAAAAATTAGCGACATCATTTTTGGATATTAGTGATGAAAACCTATCATCGCTAATAATTTTTTAAAAAATTATTTAAAATATTATTGATAATAAAATTAGCGATGGTATATTTGTTGTCGCTAATAATCCACAATTAGTTTGACTCTAATTCAAATCCGATTCAAATCCAATTCAAAATTTTACCAAATCTAATTTAATTAAGTTTTGAATCCAAATCCTACTTAGCTTATAAAATCTAATTAACCTCAAATTAAATCAAAATTAATTAAATTAAATTTGATTTAAATTAATAAAGAGAAATTAATTTTTAATTTGAGTTTAATTTGAATCTAATTCAAAATCTTATCAATGCTAATTTAATTAGACTTTTAATTCAAGTCCTACTTGGATAATAAAATTTAATTACTTTTAAATTAAGTTAAGCCTAATTAAATTTTAAGTTAATTTAAATAATTAAAAAAATAATTTTTTATTTAGATTTGATTAGAATTCAATTTGAACCTGATTCGAATCTAATTCAAAATCCCGTCATACCTAATTCAATTAAAATTCGAATCCAAATCTAATGTAGATTATAAAATCCAATTGATCTTAAATTAAGTCAAAATTAATTAAATTAAAGTTAATTTAAATTAAATATTTTTTTTAATTTATGTTCAATTCGAATCCAATTAGAAAATCTATCGATCCTAATTCAATTAGACTTTAAAATTCAAGTCCTATATGGATAATAAAATTTAATTACTTGGATATTAAGTCAAGTCTAATTAAATTTAATCTAATTATAATTAATTAAAAAATTAATTTTTAATTTAGATTCAATCCAAATGCAATTGGAACTTGATTCGAATCTAATTTGAAATCTTGTCTAACCTAATTTAATTAGACTTTGAATTCAAGTCATAATTAGATTATAAAATCTAATTATATTTAAATAAAATTTAATTTAATTAAATTTAATATAATTTAAATTAATTATAAAAAAATAATTTTTAATTTAAGTTTGATTCGAATCTAATTCAAATTTAATTCGAATCTAATTTAAAATCATGTCAAACCAAATTCAATTAGACTTTGAATCTAAATATTATTTAAAATATTAAAATTTAATTAGCCTCAAATTAAGTTAAGCCTAATTAAATTAAATCTAATTTAAATTAATTAGAACTTGATCCATAAATTAATTAAGTCTAAAAATTTAATAAAATTAAATATTAATTTTTAATCATCCAAAAAATGACTTAGGAGAAAAAATAATTAATATAAAAAAAATTATATTAGTAATGACTTTAGTGATGGTAAGAATACCTTCACTAATAATTAAAAAAAATTATTTTAAAAATATAATTATTAGCAATGAAAATATCATTATCGACGGTATCTGCCATCGCTAATAATATTTTTTATATTAGCAATGAAAAAAGATTATTAGTAACAAAAATTATCATT
The DNA here is from genome assembly GCA_006176705.1 of Cocos nucifera. Lineage (NCBI taxonomy): Eukaryota > Viridiplantae > Streptophyta > Magnoliopsida > Arecales > Arecaceae > Cocos > Cocos nucifera. Next base: position 2,596,640 of record QRFJ01000005.1, on the reverse strand, counting down.
GCTAATAATCTTTTTGCCCTCCTATTTCCTCCATCTCACCACGTACCCTTATTTTTCTCCATGCCATCGTCCACCACCCCCTCATTTTTCTCCATCCCACTGTTTACCACATTCTCATTTTTTCACTATCCTCCTAGTCTTTACTATAAGAAAAATGAATATTAGCAATGGTATTAGTGATGACAAAAAATTTCATCGCTAAAAATATTTTTTTTCAACTACAATATCGACTAAAATATTTGCCATTAGTAATAGTATTAGTGAAGGTAATATTAATATTAGCGACGATGAACGTCATCTCTAAAAATCTAAAATTAATTTAAAATATTTTAAAATAATAAAAATATTAGCAATAGTATATTTTGATTATTAGCAATAAAAAATTGGCCATCGCTAATAACATGCTATTAGCGATGGCTATGTTAACTATTAGCGATGGCGAAAGCCACCGCTAAAATTATTTAAAATTTTTAAATAATTTTATAATATTTAAACATAAAATATGTATTAACGATAGCGATGTTGAATATTAGTAACTAAGAAATTACCATCGCTAATAATTTTTTTAAAAAAATAGCTTGGGGAGAAAATATTATTTTAAAATTTTATTGGGGATGGAATTAGCAATGGACGATTAGCCATTGCTAATAAAATTAAAATTGGCAATGAAATTAACAATAGGATGTTTGTCGTCGCTAATAATCCAGACCATGGTTCAATCCAATTTGAACCCGATTTAAATTTGATTCAAATCAAATTCAAAATTCTACCAAACCTAATTAAATTAGGCTTTGAATCCAAATCCTATTTTAATTATAAAATTTAATTAATTTTAAATTAGATCAATATTAATTAAATTAAATCTAATTTAAATTAAATAGGAAAAATTAATTTGTAATTTATATTCAATTCAAAATTTTGTTAATTCTAATTCAATTAGACTTTTAATTCAAGTCCTGCTTGGATAGTTTAACCTAATTACCTTCAAATTAAGTCAAGTCTAATTTAATTTAATTTAATTTAATTTAATTAGGAGAAAATAATTTTCAATTTTGGTTTGGTTCAAATCGAACTCGAATCAAATTCGAATTCAATTTGAAATCTTGTCAAACTTAATTCAATTAGGCTTCGAATCTAAATCTTACATAGATTATAAAGTTTAATTGATATGAAATTAAGTTAAAATTAATAAAATTAAAATTGATTTAAATCAATTAAAAAAAAATAATTTTCAACTTAGATTTAATTTAAATTCAATTCGAATCCGATTCGAATCCAATTAAAAAACCTATCAATCCTAATTCAATTAGACTTTAAAATCTAAGCCTTACACGAATAGTAAAATCTAATTATTTTCATATTAAGTCAAGCCTAATTAAATTTAATCTAATTATAATCAATTAAAAAATATGGTTTTTAATTTAGGTTCGATCCAAATGCAATTGGAACTCAATTCGAATCTAATTCGAAATATCCTATCTAACCTAATTCAATTAGACTTTGAATTCAAATCCTAATTAGATTATAAATCTCAATTACATTCAAATTAAGTCAAGTCTAATTAAATTTAATATGATTAAAATTAATTATAAAAAAATAATTTTTAATTTAGGTTTGATTCAAATCTAATTTAAATTTGATTCGAATCTAATTCAAAATCGTGTCAAACCTAATTCAATTAGACTTTGAATCCAAGTTTTACTCAAAATATTAAAATCTAATTAGCATCAAATTAAATCAAATCTAATTAAATTAAATCTAATTTAAATCAATTAGGACTTGATTTAAAAATTAATTAAGTTTAAAAATTTAATAAAATCAAATATTAATTTTTAACTATCCAAAAAATGACTTAGGAGGATAAAAAATTAATGAAAAAAATTTTATAAGCGATAGCATGAGTACCATCGCTAATAATATAAAAATATTATTTTTATTATATAATTATTAGCGATGGAAAGACTATTACCGATGAAAACTACCGTCGCTAATAATTTTTTATATATTATTTTATATAAAAAAATAAATCGCTAATATTCTTTTCATCTTATTTTTGCCCACCTCACTGCATGTCCTCATTTTTTTTCATGCCGCCACCCACCGCCCCCTAGTTTTCCCCCACCCCATCACCCATCGTGTTCTAGTTTTCCCACCACACCCCCCCTCCACCCTCCACATTTTTATCCCCCACCACCACCACCCTCTCCCCCACCCTTTGATCCCCTCTGCCACCCCCTCTCCCTGGTTAGCGCCTCCTCTCAATCGCATCCGGCCTGCCTTCTGACCCTCGACCGCCTCTTGCTCCTTGAGTTCCGACCGTCTCGATCCTTCCGGCTACACCCAGCTTGCCTCCCCTAGTCATCTTCCCCCGATGCTCTCTCCCCTGGCCACCTCCTCCCGACCGCTCCTACCTCCTTTCCAAAATCTTCGGCCGTCTCTTGCCTCCTCGAACCTTCAACCGTTTGATTTTTTATACTACCCTCCACTCCCCCACTGTTCTGTTCTTTCACACCACCCTCTCTCTCCTCCCGGCACCTCCTACCTACTTTCTCAAACCCTGGCCGCCTCCTGCCTTCCCAAACCCATGGCCATTCGAATTTCCTCGCCACCCTCCTCTTTCCCATCATTCGATTCCCCACCACCCCCTCTCTCTCTCCGATCACCTTCTGCCTTCTTTTCCAAACCCCCGGCAACCTCCTACCTTCCAAACCTCCGGTCCTTTGGTTCCCCACCACCCTCATCTCCTCCACCATTCTGCTCCCTCGCCACCCCCTCTCTCCCCTTAGCTACCTCACCTCGACCTCTCCTATCTTTCCAAACCCTCGCCCCCGCCTGCCTTTTCGAACCCCCATCGTTCGAGTCCCCTACACCCTCCCCCCCACCATTCAATTTTCCTGCCACCCCCTCTCTCCCCTGACCATCTCCCACCGACTGCCTCTTACCCCTCCGAATCTTCGACCGCCTCCTGCCTTCCCAAATCTTTGGTCCTTTGGTTCACCCATCATCCCCTCTCTTCTTTCGCTGCCTCCTGCCTCCTTCCCTGAACCCCTAGCCCTTCGGTTCACTCTCCACCCCTCTCTCCCTTAGCTGTCTTCCCTTGACTCCCCGACCCACTCCCCGAACTCGGCTGCCTCCCCCTCCTCGAGCCCTCGGCCAAAGCTCCTAATCTCCTCAAGCTTCCATTCATGCCGCATTCCTGAGCCTCAGTTCCTGCTTGCCTATGCCTCCTCGCGCCTCAATTCCTGCATGCTAATCCGTGCCTCAGTCATGCACGGTAGCCTTCTTCTATTGTGAGTATTAGCGACGGTATTAGTGACAGCTAATATTATCAATAAAAATTATTTTTTATTTAAATTATATTAATTAAGCATAATTAGATATTAAAAATTATTTTAAATATGTATTAATTTTTATGGGGTTTGGATCCTAGCAATAAGAGCGCTTGAATCGAGAGAAGGTTCGGACTACAAACACAAGACCGAGACGTATCTTGCATGCTTCAATCTCGACATGCAGCATACTCAAATCGAGGAAAGATTTAAGTAGCATTGCAAACACCAATCCAAGACGTATCCTATGCATTTCTATCTCAGCATGTGGAGGGCTCGAACCGAGGGAAGGTTCAAGCTATAAATACGAGATCGAGACGTGCCCTATGTGCTTCGATCTCGGCATGTAGTGCACTCAAATCGAGGAAAGATTTGGACAGCATTGCAAATACTAGTTCGAGACATGCCCTGCACGTTCCGATCTCGGCATGCAGAGGGCTTAAATTGAGAGAAGGTTCTAGGTGCAAATACGAGATTGAGACATATCTTGCGTGCTTCGATCTCAGCATGCAGCATGCTCGAACTGACAAAAGGTTTGAGTAGCATTACAAACACTAATCTGAGACGTGCTCTACGCACTTCGATCGTGGTATGCAGCATACTCAAATCGAGGAAAAGTTCGGATAGCATTATAAACACCGATTCGAGATGTGTCCTATGCATTTTGATCTTGGCATCCACCCCCTCTCAAACCGAGAGAAGGTTCGAGCTGCAAATATGAGACTAAAACGTGTCCTGCACACTTTAGTCTTGGCATGCAGCACGCTCGAATCAAAGAAAAATTCGGACAGATTGCAATCACCAGTCCAAGACGTGCACTGCATGCTCTGATCTTAGCATGCAGAGCACTCAAACTGAGGAAGATTCGAGCTGCAAACATGAGGTCGAGATGTGCCCTACGTGCTTTGATCTTGGCATACAGTATACTCGAGCCAAGGAAAGATTCGAACAGCATTACAAACATCGATCCGACACCTACCCTGCACGCTTTGATCTTTGCATGTAGCGCGCTCGAACTGAGGGAAGGTTCAGACCGCATTGCAAACACAAGCTTGAGACGTGCCCTGTGCACTTCGATCTTGACATGCAAAGCGCTCCAACCGAGGGAAGGTTCAGGCTGCATTACAAATATGGGCCCAAGACATACCAAATTACAAGCATTGGCACTTTCACGAGGATCGATTTATGGCAGACAATTGCAAAAGCTTTGGAGGCTCTACTTATCCAAGACCTTGCTGATGTGCAAGAGCTTAACAATGATAGACTTGAGCATATGATTAGCATATTTGGTAGATTTGATCTGGTTATTGATGGATGTCCATGTAGTAATCTTTTAGATAGCAACCATCATAGTCATGATCGATAGGATTGCTATGGTTATAGTCATGCTTACCCTCTATAGGATTGCTATCCCCTAAAGGCTAAGCAAGGCTATAATTATAGCAACCCCTATAGTCTATCATGATTATGATAGTTGCTATCTGAAAGGTTATTACATGGGCTTCTACCAATAACTAGATCAAATTCATCAAATATACTAATCATATACTCGAGCCTATCATCATTAAGCTCTTGCACATCAGTTAATGTATTGGACAAGTAAAGCTTTCCATCTGTGCATACTGTCTCCCACGTCTTTCTATGTAGGTACTAACGCTTGTAGTTTGGACTTGGAGCTTGCTACATGACTAGGTTGTGCGAGTACATAAATTTTATTTTTAAGTTATTATTTTATTTTTTTAATAAAATTTATATTTTTAGTTTGCAGCTTAAGGAGGCGGTCAGAGGTTCGGAGATAGAGGCTATGATGACTGCCTATGTGAGATGCATCTAAATGGAGGTGATGCATTCTATTCTTGTTGTTGTATGGTCAAGCTTGGATGGTTTGTTACATTGCAAACAATCACTTATAACCATCTCACCATGCTTTGGTGTAGAAAAACTTGTAATGTAGGGCAAGCTTGGATGGTCTATTATATCACAGACAATCACTTGCAACCACCTCATGGTTAAAGGTGTAGAGGAACACACAATGCCTTATTTTTTAGAGGTAGATCTGAGCCTTCTTCATATTTTCATGTATTGAGATTATCATGTACTACTAGATGAGAATCAGATAATACTTAAATCAGGGGATCAGTAGACCAACACATTATCATATATTATTGGACAAAAATTATTGTACTACTGATATATTGTAGATGCTAACTGACAATTTTTATTACACGTGAGTTAAATTTTGATCATTTTGTTATATTTTGATAGATATATATTTTGTTTGAACCAATTTTTAGGTCTTCTGCTTTCTTTCATTTTTATTTTTATTTTTAGATATTATATATCATGTCTTGTAGAGGTCGAAGCTATTCCAATCAAAGATAAAGCTCTCGAGGAGAGAGCGATCATGCGGCCAGCTTACATGATTCCGCACATCTCATATCGGATGATAGGAGGTTACCAGTGACCTCATAGTCATATGCAGTAGTGATCGGCTCATAGACATAGAGTCGTGGTCGAGGACCCACCCAGCTCACTGCACCTCCGACTCAGTCGAAGGATAGATAGCTTATCTATGTTTAGAGCCACTCATAAATACTATAATTTTAATTAATATATTTTTAATTTAGCAATTTTAGAGTTAATATTTATTATTCAAAATTAATTTTGCAGCATGTTTAGAGAGTCTGGAGTATTTCGTGTGGTTACTGGCATCATTCGATAGTTGATGCGGAGGTCGGTGAACGAGTTTTTCAGCTAGCCATCTAGAGTGCGTGATGCAGCTTGAGGATATTTTTGGTAAATCAAAATTAGTTTAATTTATAAATTTTTAATATATTGATATTTTAATTACATATAAATATATGCTTGCTTATATCTTGCAAGACTACTACCAATTCGAGACTCTCCAGGATGAGAAGGCTGGCCATCAGATCTTCGAGGAGGTGGCTATATGGAAGCTCCGAGATAGCCTCTATAGCCTTAGGCAGTCCACCATCCAGCACTTCAGTTTCTAGTCACCATCGGATTGGAGATCCTTCATAGATCATTAGATGCGGGCAGACATATGGCAGGCCTTTTACGATCAGTGGAGCAGTAAAGAGTACTTTGGTAGGCAGTAGAGGGCCCGACAGAACTAGGCCATCCAGGAGAATTCGATCAAACATTAAGGCAATTCGGTTGGCACACATATTGTGGCCGACAGACTGGTAAGAAATCAATATCAAAGCTCTTCACTAGAGTTGTAAAAAATCTTATATATATATTTTAATTAATTTAATTTTATTATTTACTTATTATAGGCATGGCAGCTGGATCATCCATTAGATCAGCTGTAGTTATGGTGGACCACACACCAGTCTAGAAGGATTGGTGATTATTTAGATTCTACATCGCGATAGATTGCGATAAGAACTTCAAACTTTATTTACTAATTAAGTTGTTACAAGATTTAATTTTTATATTACAACTAATATATTTTTGAATTGTGCAGACATGTTATGTGATGTACGTTATCGAGAGGTACGGTGATGATCCATCTTCTCAGCCTCTCTTGACCTTGAGGGATGGCTCATCACCATCGAAAGGTGGGTGAGTAGGAATCGGATCATAGGATTCGGCCACAGCGTCGATCCTCCATCGTCTTGATATCCATTAGCGTCCTTATAGGCCTCGATGTTTCAAAACTGAAGTGATGCACACGTAGAAGAAGTCATGCAGAGGCTTCTGAGCCAGCGATCTTAGAGCCTCCTGGGTGCCATCTGCGATACGATCGTAGAGCTTCTCTAGGATTCACAGTTGTACGATCAGCTAGGCTCATCATCTCAGCCATCATATCAGATAATTATATTATTAAATTATTTTAATTATTTTAAATTTTTATTTTTAGAAGCTTTGTATATTTAGATTTAAGTTTGGGAAGGAGATCTAGGAGTTAAAAATTCAATCTAACTATTCAATCGATGGACCGGAGGTATCTATAGCTCCGTATCATCGAATGAAACATATAGAAATAATCTGTTCGAGAATCAAAAGAGTCTATCGAAAGATGCACTTTCATATCGAAACTTACTAATATTATTTTATTTTTTTCATAATAGAATGCTGGGATATTCAGTTCTCATCTGTCAGCTACTAAAGAGAAGTGGGAGGAGGAGAAAGCGAACGATGATGAAGATCGGATCTAATTTTCTTTTGATGTATTATATTTTTTTGATATTGCTTGTAAAAATATATAAATAATTTTTATTTTTAATATAATATAATTAGTTTTTAATTTTTGATTGTCAAATTATCTTTAAATTTTAATTATAATAGATATTAGAAATCATAATTCATTATGATTAATTAAAATAAATTTTAAAAAATATTATTATTAATTTTTTAAAAAAATTAAATTAACTATTATCGTCGGTATTAGAGACAGAATCTGCCATCACTAATAACTATTAGCGATGGCATTACACATCAAAATATCATCGCTAATATTTTTTAAAATATTTTTTTTATTTAATTTAAGAATTAAATAAAATTAAAGATGGTATTAGTGATGGAATAATTGATCGCTTATAATAATTAGCGATGACATTAACAACGAATCTACCATTGCTAATATTTTATATTTTTTATAAAAAAATATTTAAAAATTAATTAGAGATGAAATTATTCTATATCTAAAGTCATGCTAATTCTGTTATTAGTGACAATGATTTATGCCATCGCTAATGAACTTAATTAGTGACAAAAATTTTTTAGATTGGCTTTTACGATGGTATTAGCGATGACATACTTATTAGTGATGATAGATGGACTATTAGCGATGGTATTTCACAGTCGTTAATAGTTTGAATTTTTGTAGTGAATTCCTAATGCTTGTTCTGAATTGGTTGTATTTGCTACTCGAACATTTTATCATCCAAGCTTTGATGGATAATTGTGAAAGCACATTAACCTTTCTTTCTTGCCCTTTCCAAAGCTTTCTTTTAGGCCTAATTTAAAGTTGCTTCATCTTGGAGCTCATCGTAGCCTTTGTTAACAATTTCTCACACTCCTTGAGAGCTAAGGATAGCCTTCATTCTAATTGCCTAATTGTCAAAAATATCTTTGGTAAGCCATGGGTATTGAAAGAAAAATGAAGTTCCTTTCGACAACATTTTCTCCAAAGAGCAAAACTCTGATACTACTTTGTTGGAAGGAGTTGGGCACGCACACACTCAAAAAGAAGGATAAAGAGGTACTTGAAAACTTTTATCAAATACTTTATTATTTTCCAATGCTTACACCCTTTGCCTTGATACATGGCATATTTATAGTACTCAAATAAACGTTCAAGATTCAACTTTATGATAAAACTAGCCTTTAATGACCATACATGCATTTGCTAAAGAAATAACTCAATATTACAATATAATAACAAAAAATAGTGGAATATTGCAATATTTCAGATTTTTAAATATACTGCACACCTTCTACCAAAATGCTTATAAATTTTCATAGAAAATTCAATTCATGCACTACTTGAAGCATTAGAAACTAGATAAATACAGCTTTCTAGCAATATATTATTTGCCCATAGTTGTTACAGTCTTTAATGAGATATTTAGCTCAAAAATAATTCCAAAAATATAGACCGAAGAGTCAAGTTTATCTTCCAACAACAAGCTGTCTTTAGAACTTCACCTTGCATAGAATATCCATAACCTTTGGAATCTATTGCAACAAAAGAAATCAGATTGCTGTTCATTACCTTTAGAACATACTGCACCTCACTCAACGTATGCATTGCTCCATCAAATATTTGGATTTTCACTATATCTACACCATTGATCTCACAAATTGAACCTTTGGCCAATTGAACAATACCTTCCTTTACCTCAAAGGAATCAAACCAAAATCTCTCCGAGCAAATATGATGACAACTACCAGAGTCCATAAAAAAAAGCATCACCAGAAGTGCCTATACCTTCGGAGACCTTAAGAATCTCTCCAACATCATTGTCATCGATATAGTGCATAGATGCTATACTGCCACTTTTAGAGAACCACCACCGCCCTTTTGTTTCCATGCATGCTGCAAAAATATAATAGGAGCCAAGTCTTCCTGGAAAGCAAGAGATTCACTAAAATAAAGATCCTTTAAAGATGTATACTGAGAAAAAATAATTCCATAAATATATAAATAAATAAATAAATAAGTGTCATTAAATCTAACAAAGAAAAACACGTTATTGGAAAAATACCAAGATGTTGAGATCTAAGAATATTTTTCTTTTCTTCATTCTCTCTCCTGCTCTGTCTCTCTTCTTATTTCTTTTTTTTTTTTTTTGGTTCACTTTCTTTTCTTTTCTATCCTCTGATGCCCGAAGCCAAGCCTTGAAAGTCTCTCTGAATAATGGTTTGCTTATAATATATGGTCGGCAAGAATGAGCATATTTTTCAAGGTATAGGATAAAGTAGTGGGTTAATTTTTTCTAAAAGCTTCTACCCAAGCTCCTAATTTCCTTCAAGTGGCTGTTGCACAAATATAATTGATAGCAGGGATAATCTATGGCTCTCCTTCTATAGTTTTTGCATCTTTACACGTAACATATTTCTCTTGGAAGCCACCAACCTATATTTTCTTAGGATCAATGTTTACGGTAGTGTACGGGAATGAGGTGCCTCTAATGGAGCAAGTTTTGTTATCAGAAGTGTTAATGGTGTTTTCATTGCGGTGGATGGTGTTAAGATCTTTGATCCCACAATTCGAATGGCAGAATTACGTGCAACTTGGGAGAGATCGATTGAATATATTAAGAATCTTCAAAGATTTATTTAGAGGATGATTCTATGATGGTTGTTTGTAGGCTTTCTGATCTACCTCTTGCTAATGGTAGTTTGCATCTACTATATTTTAGAAGAATGATACGCCCTATTGCTCTCAATTAATATCTCACAAGAGACTAGTAGTGTTATTGATTGGATAGCATTTTATATAGCTGATCACATAGAATTAACATTATGGATTTTTATAGTTGATCTTTCTTTTTGATTTTTAAGTATTTTATTTTTTTTTGATTCCCAAAGATGAATCTATTTATATTTTATTTAATTTAATATATATAATTTTCTAAAAAAAAAAAAAACTCTTCGCATTCGTCATTCAATCACCACATGCCCCGCCTTCATTGTTTACAAGAGAAGGCATCTCATCTCAAAATATTACATGGGCCCAAGTACCAAGTCCATACCAGACTTGTCTTTTGCTATCCTTGCGGTAATGTAGGAAGAAATTATTCTCTGCATGCACCACATGGTCATACAAACAGCCAATAATTACCGCTGGTCCTCGTAGGATCCATCCATCAAGAGAGTATCTCAATGCATTATTATAGAAATCAGCAGCGATTGGCCGAATCCACGGCTACGCTGATATATTCGGTGCAGCCATTTTCCTAACAAAACCCACCCCCTCTGCAACATATCCCAAACTCCCCTCCCTCCCCTCTGTCGCCCTCGCTCAGCCTCTATTTAGTCTACCGCATCCTCTTATCTTCCATTCCATCCAAAGGCCTTTTTCTTTTCACGAGCCAACTTTAACTACTTTTCTGTACCGTGGCTTTCCCTTCCTGGCAGTCCTCCGCTAAACCAAAGGTCATCTATCGAACAGTCCCTCGATCACACGGTACATGAACAGCTAAGCACCAAGACCCTCGAGTTATTTTATGTCAGCAAGGAACTAATCTCGTACCCAGCGTCTTTTATTGGGTTCATTCACTCAAAGACAACACCTGCTTGGGTGTTTGGGATGTACCATTCCCTTTCCCTTCTCCCCTCCATTGGAACAAAAACTAGAGATCCCAAAATGCACATCCCTCCATATATTCTCAGTACAAATACCAAATCCATACATCTGAAGCGAGTCTCGTAGTACTTGTGCCCCCACCCCCCCTCTCTCTCTCTCTCATCTCACATGATGCAATTCACTGAGAGTGCACCACCCCCACCACCACTATTCTACCTCAATGATATAGGCCTGTGCGTCGACCTGACCGCACCCAGAGCCCCCCTCCACCGGCCCCGGCCGTGGCCCGGCTTCCCGACCTCCGCCAAGTCTCTCGGCAGCTTCAACACGGCCGGCTGCATGGAGCAGCTCCTGGTTCACTGCGCCAACGCCATCGAGGCCAACGACGCCACCCTCGCCCAGCAGCTGCTGTGGGTCCTCCACAACATCGCACCCCCGGACGGCGACTCCAACCAGCGCCTCACCGCTGCCTGCCTCCACGCCCTCATCACCCGCGCCTCCCGGACCGGCTCCTGCAAGATGCTCGCCGTCGCCGCTGCTCGTGCCGACGCCGACCTCTCCCTTCACACCCACCGCTTCTCCGCCGTCGACCTCGCGAGCTTCGTCGACCTCACTCCATGGCACCGATTCGGTTACTCTGCTGCCAACGCAGCGATCGCCGAAGCTGTTGAAGGTTTCCCCGTCGTCCACATCGTCGACCTCAGCACGACACACTGTATGCAGATCCCTACCCTCATCGATTTACTGGCCGCCCGCCCCGAAGGCCCGCCGATCCTAAGGCTCACCGTCCCAAGCCCTATGACTACCGCCGCCATGCCGCCGCCGATTCTAGGCCTCTCTTATGATGAACTGGGTGCAAGGCTGGTAAATTTTGCAAGGTCCAGGAACGTAGTAATGGAATTTAGAGTCATCCCTTCGAATCCGGCCGACGCCTTCGAAACCCTAATCGAGCAACTGAGAGTTCAACAGCTAGTCTCTGAAGGCGAGGCCCTCATCGTAAACTGTCAGATGATGCTGCATTACATCCCGGATGAGGCGGCCTTCGCAATCTCTTCGAGCATGAGCATGAGCTCGTTGATATCCCTTCGAGCAATGTTCCTTAAGGCGCTACGCTGTCTCGAGCCTACCTTGGTTACACTTGTGGATGAGGACGCCGACTTCACAGCGGGTGACGTGGTCGGGAGGCTAAGAGCAGCATTCAATTATCTATGGATACCATATGATGCGGTGGATACGTTTCTTCCCAAGGGGAGCGAGCAGCGGCGGTGGTATGAGGCCGGGGTGAGGTGGAAGATAGAGAACGTTATCGCCCATGAGGGGTTGGAGAGGGTGGAGCGGCTGGAGTCCAAGGGGAGCTGGGCGCAGAGGATGAGAGCGGCGGGGTTTCGAGGGGTGGGGTTCGGGGAGGAGGCGGCGGGGGAGGTGAAGGCGATGCTGGGCGAGCACTCGGCGGGGTGGGGGCTGAAGAGGGAAGAGGAAGACTTGGTGCTCACTTGGAAGGGGCACAACGTGGTGTTTGCTACTGCTTGGGTTCCTTCATGAGGATATATGGCTCAATGGATCAAGCTTTTGTAAGTGCTTTAATTTCAGGGTGTTGATTCTTTTGCTACGTTTTGAGTTTGTTATAAGTAATTGGTTATTACTCTGAGGCCAGAATCTGTGATAGATGGATCTCTCTCTTTCTCCACCTTTGGATGCATAGTTTCCATTCTGAGTGCTGGCAACTGGTGGGGATGCATGAAAGAAAATCCCGTTTATTCCAAATTTCTACTTAGGCTTTTCATTTAAGGATATTTAATTTCTTCTGGGCAAGGGTCCATTTGAACACTTCAGTATATATTACATGATCATAGCCCCAGTTATTGGAGTCTGGAAAAACGAAAGTGAAAGACCAAACTATGCTAATCCATTTTTTAAAGAAATGTATCATGAAGTCTCATCTGCTATGATTATGAAATCTAGGACTTCTACGTCCTTCAAAGGAAAAAAAAAAAATCTGTTTGTTTTCATCATCTGGTGATATGGTTCAAGATTAAAAAGAGAATAAATTGTTTGTTTCTTCTTTTTCTTTTAGCTACTATTATTAAGTTTGAAGTTTCATATGTACTCTTCGTTTCCTCAAGCATGCTTATTTGATCTCGAGCTCCACATCTTTTCTTATTTTCTTATTGGTAACTACTTGTTTCCCACCTTCTTTTAGATCAACCAAAAACCTTAATAACCATGCCTACCTTATAGCTTATAATAGTTGATACTAGTGGAGCGAAAGAGCATAGAATCATGAATTCCGAGCCTAGGGATATGATTGAAATGATGAGCATAAAGTCCATATGCTAAAACTGGACAATCACGTTCGGCCAAATATTTAATTTCAAAGGCCCTTCTCTAGGTGGAGCTTGTCTCCTCTTCTCAAAAAAGCTGCAAAGCTCCATCTCGACTTCTTCCAATACCTGAATACAGTCCAAACGTGCATTGACGGTATAAGTCCTTACAAGAAAAGAAGAAGACTCTGGTTACATTGTTTAGATGGATCAAATCCATTTAAATCTCCATTCTCATTCATTAAGGATATAGGAGATTTGGCTCTGTGGGGAAGTGGAGGTAAACATTAAATCACCCATTTATATCTTTTTCTTTAATTAGGAAGAGATCTTTGAATGTGTTGTAGAGAAAAGAACTCTAAAAAGTTTTAACATAAGCAAAGAATTCAAAAGATCAGTAGCCACATGAGAATAAAATGCCTCTCATAGAAGTGAAATACTAGATAAGATGTAATAAAATATACTTAGGTGAAGCAATAGAATGAGTGTAGCCTTCGCCTGAAATCTATGCAACACGGTCATCGAGGGAGGAATAAAAGGATATCCCTCTTTGATTAAGATGGTGTTGGGGGAAAAAAATGCTTGAACGTAAGCTTCAACACAATAGGTATCAAGGCAAAACAAACTAGTCACTGTAAAGAATCAAGACCTTCTCTACTTGATGAAAAAAAAATACAATGACCATAATTTTCAATTTATTCTCAAGGCAACCACGAATGTTGTATAATAGATTATGTACTCAATAAGGATATAATAGATTATGCCTACAATTTTGAGAACTAGTTTTTTTTTTTCAAAGAAGAAGAGGAAGAAGAAGAAGAAGAAGGAATTTATTTAAAGGCTTTTAATGCGCGGATATCTTGGCTGAACAAATGAATTATTGACCACATTTTGGATAGCTAAAAGAGGGATTTAAAGTTCATTGAGCTAAAATATAGACTATTTATTTTTCTAAGGGAGATGCAACGAAACCAAGGATCCAGCATCCTAACAACTTGAACTTGTTGCAATTCACAACAACCTAGCGATCTTCGAAGACATGGGAAACATTAATTGTCGAGATATATTTTCATGGATTGTTATTTTTACTTGCATGTTTTTATGATCACGGGTACGTGTAGTTGTCTAGGTCGACTTAGCAGTTTGCCTACAGTCTCTGTAGTTTTGTTTTGTTGGAAAACAACATAAACTTTCAAAAGTGGGTGGTAAGCGATTTTCTAAAGACTTGTTATGGATTCAACAAATCCCACTCTTAATTTGATTTATCTATTGCATTCCTTAATTTCTTCTACTATTAGCTTGTTTTTGTTCGAAGAAGTATCCGTGAGCGGCAACACCCTGTACTATTTTTTGCTATCTGGATTAATTGAGTAGATGCAAATAAGAAAGTTCAGAAATGGATTTATATTGGAACTACATAATGGAGGAGGGAAGCTTCATAAAATTGCAGAGATAGAGAGCTTCATCCAACTATGATTCTTCTTAAACGGCTTATTAAATCAATGTTAGCATTGCATTGAGATAATAGCTGATGAACCAAAAATGTTAAAGTTGTAGAGATCTTTGATAAAAAAGAAACAATTGAAAACAGTTTAATTATGACCTTCTATCTACTTTGGAAAGGAGTGGTCATTTTCTTTGTAGATGGTATATATGGGTCTGTCAAGTTTTTGAATTCAATTACACTAATGATAGCCATCCAAATTGGCTGACTCTAATGTTTAGCAACCAATTTGCTAAAATTTTATATGTTTGCCTGCAGCTCTACATTCCTCAAAAGTCTTCAGGAAGATCAGAAACATTAAGCGCTTGTGAAAGCCAATTAAATGGTTCCACATGAACCTACTAGATGGAAGAAAAAGGCCAGCATGTTACAAGTCATATCTCCAGTAAGTGTCAGAGAGAGGAACAGCATGCGATTAACATGATTTTGTTGAACCATGTTATGTAGTAAAAGAAATTCAAAGTCAACTTGGACAAATGATGTTGCCATAATGGTGCACATTTTGACCACCATTATCTCTTAGTAATCGTACCAAAAGAAATTATGGGTAAGTTCATCCATTAAGAACAGCAGATGAGTGTAAGATTTTTATCTTAGCCAAGCCAAATGTGAGAAAAAAAGAAAAAGGACAAATTGTAGCCGATCCTACATGATTGATAGCATGTATTAGTAGTTTAGTATATAGTTAGAAATCCAGAGATAAAATCCTTCAAATAAAAGATGTTATGATCCAGCAAAATCATCAGATCATTCTAGCCACTATGATGCAAGCGCAAATTTCACTAATACAAATAGAGACCTTGTAACTTAATTTTGTTATTCATTAATAAAAAAAAGGGGGATTTAGATCCCACTTTCATTAGTTATTCTTAATTTGCTAATTTTTTAAAGAGAATCAAGTTAAGCAAGTTGTAGACAAGTTTGCAAATTTTGTCGTAGCCCTAGTATTTAACATTTGAAAGATAATTCACAAGAGTCAAGAGAAAAGGCTTTTAATAATCTTTGCAAGATCATAAAAGGATGGTGCAAGAGCTCCTCAGAGTATGTTATTACCTATATAAGAAAGTGAATAGGAATAGCTATTTCTTGTCTATTTGGTTAAATTTCAGGAATAATTTTAGCTGAGGATGCTTTTATCCACAAGAAAAAGGAGTCAGGAATATGTGAAGGTCTTATGCTGGGAATAATTCATACTAGCCATCAGTTGGAATAGTTATGCTGGGAATAATTCATATTAGCTATCAGTTGGAATAGTTATTGCTAGCATGCGTAGGTTTGACTAGAATAACTGTTTCTTATTTATTCTTAGTTTCCGAAGGTTGCCTGAAAAGAGAGAAGCTTTTTTTTTTTTTGTGAATCTGAAAAGAGGGAGAGAAAAGCTTATTCCAATTTTTATGCTTGCTTTATACGCTAACCTATCGCCAAGTATATATCTAAAGCCTTGCCTTGTAAAAAGTTGCCTGGAAAGTGACAAGCTTATTCCAAGTCTTATGCCTCTATTATTCCCGAACCTATCACCAAGTATGTATCTAAAAGTAGGCCGGCCTCGTAATGTATGCAGCTCATTTATGTATTGTCATTTCCAGTTGTTCTGCCAAATCACTGAGGTTATTGTGAGGACTAGACAAATAGCGAGATTTTTAAGTCGAACAAAAACCAAGCAATGACACTAAGACAACTCGAGATTTGAGGCAGATAAAACATATGGGAAGAACAATTTGTCAGGAACTATTTTATTTAGTATCATTAAGTTGGATGTATATATGAAATTGTATTATTTGTTACCATGCAGGTAATATATATATATATATATATATATATATATATATATATATATATATATATATATATATAATGTTGCTTTAGTACGTCAAAATATGAAAGTTATCAGATATCTTTTGGAGATTAGAAGAACATATCAAAGTGCACATTATTGGCTCAGGTGACTTAAACCATGGTGATTCATGTTTTATGCTATTTCAATGGCTAAGATTAGTGCATTTCCTTCTTGACATGCACTAGTTTAGCACGTGCAATGCTCATGATTTATTCAATAAGAAGGTGCGTCCGATTGAAGAGTGCTATGACTCCATCTATCAAAAGTAAGGATCACCAAATCGAAACTGGATCCTGTGTCAACCGGTCAGTGGTATGAGTTGGTACGCTCTCCTATCGGACTCAAATTGATATAAAAATGAGGGATGAATTAGAGAGAAAAAGAAAGAAAGAGAGAGGAAGTAGAAAGAAAGAGGAAGAGAAGAAAAGGAAGGCTAGCAAAGACATCAATGCTGGCCTTCGGAGGACCGTCGAGGCCTCCCAAACTTCACGATCCTCCATAAGAGGATGTGAGAAGAGACAGAAGGGAAGAAAGAGAGTAGAACTGGAGAAAAAGTGGTGGGAAGGCCACCTGAGGGCTATCGGATGACTACCAAATGGCCCAGAATCGCCCCATGGTTGCTGCGGATTTTTAAAAAAATATGACAAAACAGGGGTGTCGCCCTAGTTTAAGACCTACGGCAACCGCAGGACAATTCTAAGCCATCTAGCAGCCTCTCCATGGCCTTCCCCTCGGTCCTATTCTCTCTCTTCCCCCCTCTCTCTCTATTTCTCTTTCTTCTCGTATCTCATGGAAGACCGTGAAGCTCAGAGGCCTCGATGGCCCTCCGACAATCTTGATGGACCACCACTGGCTTTTTCCTCTCCTTCCTTCCACTTCTCTCTTTTTCTTTCTCTCTTTTCTTCTTCCTCACTCCGTATTCACTGATGTCTCAAATCGAATGTTGAACCGCATTGGTTAGCTGTAGATACGGTTCGACATGCTCTAAACCATCTAGTTTGAAATGGTTCGACAAATTCTGATCAAAGGAGATTACAATAGATCATATAAGTGTATTTCCTATCTTAGTTTGCATGCTGATTGATATTCATTCTATTTGAGTGCACATGTTACGTAATATTTATTAAAAATGATATATATTGCTAATGAGATTTAGAAATTATTAGATTCCATGATGCGGGATCATCTGTTTGAAGTTTGTTGTTCCTTTCTTTCTCCCTTGGGGTGGGATTAAGAAAGCGATCAAATTAGGGATGACGAGCGGATGGGCCACCAACATCCAAACTAAAAAGGATGGATGGTAGCAACATTTTATTACCTTAAGCTTCCAAGAATTTTGATACTAAGATGCCACCTTCTTAGGAAAAGAGCAGTAATTATGACGCTACACTCACAATTACAAGCTAAAGGATAACTAAAGATAAAGAAAAATAACTAGAAGATGAAATAAGATAATAGTCATTAGATGGGTGAAGGGCCTCTTCTTAAAATTACAATTTGATATTTATAAGTAGCACCTATTAAGTACTAGGATGGATATTATTATTCTGTTTTGATACTTGTCTTTATCGGTTTATGCCAGGTGGGATATAGGTAGTGACAAGATAAGTGTCACTACTTGGTTTTGATACCTATCCTTGTTGGTTTGTATTATATGAACCATAATTGCCATGCATGGCTATTGCCTTCTCAGATAGTAATAACTACTAGCTAGCCATCCTCATTAGGTTCTACTCTACCGAAGGCCTCATTTTAGGCCAATAGCACTTGTTTCCCTCGATATGCGCCATAAGGACCTCATAAACACCTTGATGCATCAACCTACACACTTTGTATTTCACCCTACACCTCTGATAATTCATCTTGTACGCCTAGTATTTTGGCCCACTCGATCTAAAATTGGCATCCTTCTAGTAGTGCTTGGCTTGCCAGTTATGTATTTCAACCATGGGCTGAATACTTCGGCCTATTTACTTCAACCTGCTGATCAAATTCTTGATCTATATCTTAGTACTTGATCAAAGACCATATTTCTAGTTCTAGAACCTCATTTGATCCATGCAAGATATCTTTTTTGAAGACCTACTACTACTGGATCTACATTAGATGACCTTCTGAGATATATTATTTACCTACATCTACGTTAGATGCCCTACTACATCAAAGACCCCACCCCCTTTGATGTTTTGACAAAAGGCCACACGTCTCAGAATTTTCTTTTATATAAAATAGATAAATTCAAATGAGCTCATTAACTATTAAATGCAAATGAAAACCGAAGAAACCGCGTGAAAAAGAGGCCATGACGCAACGCATGACACCATAATCTCGCTTTTCAATGCCTTTTTCCACCTTAGGTTTCATCGATTCTAATCCTAAATAATCATTTAGATAGAGAGGGGCGCCCAAGGACTCGGTAACCGTCAATTCTCGGGATGTTACGACACGTTTCCAACCGTTCACATTTTTCCTTAAAATCAGGATTAATCGTGCCGATGGATCGCCCAATCCCTCCCGCTTCTCCCCCCTTCTAACTACGAACTCGGAACATTCCTTCTGGTTGAAATTTTAATCGAGCGGGCCGGGAAATCTGACTTCAAAAAGATCCATAACTTGAGAAATATCGCCGATCAACAAAACGGCATATGTTTGCTGGGGAATTCCGAGGCAAAAAATTGTAAAATTAACCTGAATCTCTATAGGATCCTTCTCACGTCACGTGTTAGACCGAACCATATCACAAACTAATCCAATCCACGTCAATGCACGATTATTTTGATAAATCAGCAAAAAGTTAAATATACTTTTGCCCGTGGCTTCCAATCTTGAAAATCTGCAGTGAGTTCTGTTGTCTGCCACCACCATACAAGCAGACGCTTAGCTACCTCATTTCTTGAAGCATGTTATTGCATCCATAGTCTGACAAAAATCCATATGCTTACATCAACGACAGAAGTCCTAAGAATGGCAGCATAGCATGTGCCTTTAGGTTATCACCACAATAAAACATCAGCATCCATCTGTAACCCCACATCAAGTAACTTTCAAGAACAAACTATAACATTTAAACAATCATAACCTTGCATGAATATTTTGCTTCCACACCAGCATAAACCATGACAGCTAAGTAGCTGGATCAGAGTCTATCATTCAGCAAGTCTAGCGAACTATTACAGTGCATGCTTTTCGAGGTGGAGAGCTGAATAATTACACTGCAAAACAAGAATGGTCTACACAATCGTTCAGCACCAGACAGATATCACCAGGTATGCAAAGTAAACATATTCCGCATGTAATGGTGTGAGCGCGTTCTTAAGGGTCATGATACTGATTCAGATTCTATGGCACAAAAGCCATTCAAAAAGGGAAGTCGGTTTTCTATCGCTACCATCATTCGTATCTATGTCATTTCGAAACCAGTCTCATAGTTACTGAAAAACTGTCTGAAGTGACTGAGGTGTTTGATTTTAACATATATAATGTAGACAAATATTGCAGTTATTTAAAGAAAGGATCACAAAAAACGTTTTATGGCAGAATATGTCCTATCACCAATCTCTCAAACTCAGTTCACTACATAATTTGCAAAACCATGAAGTTTACCAAGTGAACAGATGAAGCATATCACATTGATACATTAGAGCACAAAAGACTTTCTCCGGCAACACGGCAGCTTCACAAGTCCGGTCCTCATGTGGACATAACATCTTCAGCGATACTGTATTAACAAAAAGAAAAAAAGTGAAGAGAGAAAGATAAAGACAAGATGGAAATTAATTCTCTTAACAAATAAGTGTGCCATAGCTCAATAATTACATTAGTTAGACATTTGTGGGGAAAAAGGAACAGGAGAAAAGCACCGATGGAGAAGCGAAATGTGATTATTAATTTATTATGGCCCAAGCACAAATGGTCCACAATTAATTATCATATTTAGAGAATGTAACTAAGACTATATTACAATTTAATTGGTTATTCAGATATATATTTTTCATTAAAAACACAATCAAAAGTGCCATCTGAAACCACTGTGGTGCGGGAGGAAAAAAAACAAATAAAAAGAGTGAAATATTATTTCCGACCATTCCATGCAACCGCCTATTGATGAGTACCTCACTTGGAATAACCATGTTATTTTGAGGACCCTCGAATTAAGGCCAAATGAACAATCTTTCAATTTAAGCACCCAGCAGAATGCAATTATTCAAACCAACCTGTAGCTTGCCCAGCTAAACAAAGAATTCAAATCATCTCAACACATGACAAAGGAGCATGTTTTCTTGGCCAGACCACTAAAAGGTGTAGATCAAAGGTCCTGAGTTTTGAAGTTTGGTTTCTTCAACAGATAGTACTGTGGCAGCTGCTCAATAGCATAGAATTACTAGAGAATGCCCTAGAACATATGCCTCATGGCAAGAAGGAACTACTAGAAGAAGGCATATCTCACTTGTTTCACCAAATCACAAAAATTCCATGGTCGGTAATGAATATTTGTCTCCGAATGAACACCAAAGTCTCAATTTCAGAAAGTTCTGATACCAAAGAATTAATTGAAAATTTAGAACCAGACGTATATTTCAAAAATTGAAGCACAACCGGCAGTCTATTATGTCCGATCTATCACGTCAGAATAGTATTTAAAGGGTTCAGAATTTTTTTGAGTGAGATTAAGTTATGAAGATGTAAACAAATGAATATAGGTTTAAGTCAGACTGTAAATGCTTGCACTAAGATTCTAATCAATGACTCTAGAACATTGACCGTCTATATGGCTTGGATACTAGTACCTGCACTAGGTAAGAAATTTTGTAGTCATTCCAAACTATGAACATACAACTTGATCCACAATTTTATATATATCAATTGGATCTGCATGGGTACATGTACATGCATTAGGACTAATATTGGATAGGGATGACACGGGATTGGTTCCAGTCAATTGGATGTGTACAGGTACATGTACATGCATTAGGACTAATATTGGATAGGGATGGCAAGGGACTGGTTCCAGTCAGGTAGACCACCACTATTAAGCCAAATAAACCTGTGGAAAACCAGCCTGATCCAGCCAGACCAATTTTAGGCAGGCCTAGGGAAGGGTTTGTGGCTCCCTGGCTTGTGCTGGATCCATATTTCAAGGTCCAAACAGAGTTCTGGTGGGGCTCAATCTCACTTAAAATTATACTAGCCCAGCCTCATCAACAAAAATGAAAATTATTAAAAGCTGTATATACTACACAAATTTAATTTCCCAAAAGCTACCTACTCAGAGCTGTAAAGCATCGGACCTATCTGCTCCCACCTTCCCACCTATCTCACCATTTAATTTTCATGCCTGAGAGGAATAACCTTAGATCTAATCAGGACCTTTCCCTCCTTCCACCTCTTTCCCTCTCCCTAGCCCCATTCCATGGCTAGATAGGCGGAGCCCTAAATCCCCTCCCTCCCTTGCCAAGCCACATCGTGGGTGGACCACCACCACATAGTGCCAATTCAATGATTCCAACCCGCTACGCCCCTCATAGCTCCTTCCCCTTTTTGTCACACTGCGGCAGCATCCCCAAATCAACAATTCTTGCTCGTTAACCCCAGAAACTTATTTTTCCTTCCTCAAATCCTCCCTTTTAATGTGACAAATTGATGAGATATAGCATTTTGGTACGTCAAATCAGGCCATACTTGGACCCACATTTTAATGATAGGTCAGCTTCAAGCTACAGAAGTCAGGCCTGAAATTGGGCCAAGATGGGCTAGAATTAGCATGTTTATTTTTGACGTCTATTAACTGGTTGGCCAAACAAGGCCTAGTCAATTTGACATCAACCTAGAACCAGCTCAACCCACAAGTGAGTTAATCAATGCCACACCCAAACCCATTGGCAAGTCAAATCATTAACCATTGACCCAAACCAATCATTCAGATCACTAGAATATATTGCAAAATGAAAAATAGAAAGAGAATAAGAGGCAAAATGGGCAAAAGGAAGGCGAGGCACTTAGGCCTTCTGGGCAAGATAGCTACGTGAGGGTAGGGCTGGAGGATAGTAGTATGTGGTGGTCGGTGCTAGGGATGCTCAACGATGGTGAGGACATAGTGTCAAGGCTAGGTGGTCGTGCAACTCAAGAGAGTGATAGAGCACATCTTGAAAGGATGGTACCTTAGCATCTATCACATTGATGAGGAGAGCTAATGACGACGATGACAATAGGGCATGTATCGGTATCCATAACGACACCCAAACAATACACCCATACCAGCACATCCCTTGGTATTGACACTCAAAACAGGGAATGGTACTAGGCACCTGTATTTCCCTATCAATACAATACAGAACACCCTGTATCAGCAGGCATGATTGTTAGCAATAACCTTGGTTGAGCTGGCCATGATTATGAGAAGAGGATGGTGGAGTAGAGAGGAGGCAAAAGGTGCAGAGTTAAAATTCTAGCAGCTTAATACCCTTGATGCTGTGTCTATTCCTAGTAATATAGATTAAATTGGTGCTCCAAAGAAGCAAAACAAATTATAGAGACTGAGAGAAAAGTGAGAATGTATAATGACTCTTCGTAGCTCCAGGTCACTTAATCTGGTAGGGTATCATTGCTATCCTAAAACCTCCATGAAGCAATATAAGTTAATTAATTCAAGGGATGAACATAAGATAAGCCCTTACCTTGATAAAGCCAATTTCTTTGGCATTGCTGCGGAAGCACTGCCTGCAGCACATCAATCCATATTTCCGGATCAGTCCATGAGGGTTACCACAAACTCGACTGCAACAAACAAACAGTACAAGACTAAAAGTTAGTATAAAATTTAGTATGATAACCATCATTTAGAACTTCCAATATTTAAAAAAAAAAAAAGGTCAGCCACATTCAGATAACAGTTTCCTTTCTTAAAATTATCAACTTTCCTCTTCTTCCTGTTTCTTAATAGGGTTTTCAGCATAGTTGGGTTTATTAATGTCAAAAAGACGCATTACATTAATGAATTAATTGATATGATGGTGATATATGGATGGCAGTTTCAGAGGGAGAAAAGCCAACTTTTGTAGCGGCCCATGGCATTCAATTATGTTTCTAGTAAGGAGTCCAAACCTCTCACATTTGCAAAATTTAATAGCCTCCAGACAGCTACAAATTGACGACGAAATTCAGAAATTCAGTAACAATAGTAATTTCCACCTAATATTCCATATATTTAGAGCTCAAACATCTGCATCGAAATCAATGAGCAAAAAATATCTTGTAGCTTTGGCCTGAATAATTCAAGAACGCAATTTAAGCAGGAAAACATCGTAAAAAAGGTATGCCTCACCACCCAGTCCCCTGATTAGAAGATCCAATGAACACACACCACTCCAAAGATCTCAACTTTGGGTTCTAAACAAACTCCGATACAATAATCAAACATCAAATATTAGGGGGAAAAAAAAGGCTGTTCAAATAGCCAAAATGCTTGTTAACGGACCATCTTATCTAAAACTTAACATTTTCGCGGTTTTTACTGGATTTGGGGGGAGGAGGAACTAAAACGGAGAAGAGGAATAGCTTACCAAGCTCGAGATCCAGGGCCATAGTTCTTGGGATGGGAATTCCAGACATTAGAATGCCCCATCTCGCTCGCGCCGCTCGCTCTCAGATCGCACGCGAAACCTAGTCCTCCGTCTACTATGTAGAAAGCTAGGGTTTTTATAGCACCCTTGAAACACTAATTGAAGCCGGCTTAAGACCCGGAGACACTCGACCACTTTTTAAGCACGGTAAGTTTCCGTCAAGACCTGGGATTTTTAATCGACAGAAGAAGCGAGCTATTTAGAACTATAGCACTGTTTAGACTTGTACCTGTGTTAACCAAGATCAATCTATTTCTAATATATACTGTATGTGTTTTTTTTTTTTTTTCAGGAGGGTATTATGCCAACCCAGAGCTTTACTATCTGTGGTACAATTTAGAACGGCAGCTAGTAAATTCATGCACAAATACATGTGGCTAATAAAGATTTAGAGTGTCTAATAAGTTTTTAAATATAATTTAGATGTTACTATATTTTCTTTACAAAATTATTTAAGATTTGTTTATGATTTTATGTCATTTTAGTTCATGGATTTTACAGCATAGTCTCTGTAATTTAGAGATAGCAATTTATAGTTCAACCCATCATCTTAATCCATAACTGATCTATTTTAAGCATGTTCAGATAGATTCTAATTGTATCTATCGCACGAAAGAATGATTGATTTTCTTTTACGAGTTGGTCATTGGATCATATTTTGTATAAATCATATAACTATGATCTACTATCTTAAAACTACGTGCATAAAAAAAATTATATGATTTGAAGACTTCTAACATATACATCAAGTAACCAAAAATTGGACGGTCTAAATAAAATTAAATTAGATATATTTTTTAATCACTAGATACATAGACTAGGAGTCTTCAAATTATATAATTTTTGACGTGCAAGTAGTTTTGAGATAGTAGATCATATTCAATGATTTGGATTATCAATATAGGATCCTCATTATAAAGTTTTGATCTGATCGGATTTGAGCCTAAATCCAATCGACCTTATCCAAGTCTGCTCCTATATATATATATATATAATCATAATACTCTATAGAGGAGTATTGTAGAGTTGCCAACTCAGGAAGCCAAAACTCTCTCAACATGCCACGTATTGAGCTTTGGCTTCTCCATATTTTTTTTAAATTTTCCATACAAATATTAATGACCTAGATTTTTTTATTTTTTGCATGAATTTTAATACAAAAAAAAAAAGAATGGAAGAGGAGTCTTCTTCTCTTCGAATCCAATCGAGAAAAGGAGTCCTAAAGCTAATCAAACTTCGACAATAACCTTAAAACTCTCATCTATGAATCCTTCAGCCTTTTTCTCTAGATATCATCCGAGTTATGCATCGAATCAATAATGAAATCAGAAGTTTAGAGAGTCTTTTCATCGAGTGATTTCGAGTGTACCATCACCAATTTGTCATCGGATTCAAGGTATTGATCTACCTATCTTCTTCCTTTTCTCTTTCCCGAATTATGGGAAGCTTTTGACTGTTGGATTGTGCCACTGACCATTAGATTTCATGGGGAGTCAACCTTCCCTATTTTTTTTCTTTTGATTTTGTTCCTTCCCTGTTGGACTAGCTGCCATCACCAAATAGCTTTGGTCATCGAGGATCCTAGGCCATCGAAAGTCCTCACCGTGAGGGATTGCTGCTCCTCGAGAGCTACTACCATGGGAGGTGGCCGGCCTTCAAAGAATAACCCCTACCTAGTTTTAATGAAGAAAAAGAAGAAGAAGAGAGAGAGAGTCTCTCTTCTCTTTCTTTCTTTTATTTAATTTATTTCTTTCAAAACTAGAGCACTTGGAGTGGGCCCTAGTGAGTCATGAGGAATTTAAATCAAATAATTTATAGTTTATTATTCTTATTATTATTATTTGATTGATTCTATAGAAAAATAATTTTTAGATAAGAGATCTTCAAATAGATCTCTTTATAAATTAAGATGCAGATTGAGATTAGAAGGATAAATTACCATCAATAGAGGTAAGGATTCCCTTCATTATCGCCGTATGTTGCTTCTTATTTTTTCTTAATTATTTACATATTTTTCTTTATTTACTGTTATATTCTATTTTGTTCTGTTGAAATTATTTATCGCTGTAATAAATATTGATATATTGTATGTAGAATTTGCTTTCATAATTTACATATAATATATTTTTTATTTTTTTAAAAAAATATAATTCTGAAAGTATTTTATTAAACTCTCACAAAAATAATATCTTTAATTTTTATTATTTATACAATCAAGCCTGTATTCATAATATAATTTCATTAAGGCCAATTATAACGCAAACACATCTGTTGGGGATAAATCCCGCTCCTGCCGAAGCCCGGCCCGACGCTCAGCCCAATGTAACCAGTAGCCGCTGAAGAGCTTTAGCGCCAGACGCCAGGCCGAGCCCCTACCACGGCCGAACTGCCTAGAGGCCGAACTCCCCTGCACCAAGGTCCGAGCCGAACTGCCTAGAGGCCGAACTCCCCTGCGCCAAGGTCCGGGCCGAACTACCTAGCTGCCGAACTCCCCAGTGCCAGGCTCCGGGCCGAACCCCCACCGCCAGCCGAACTTCCTGACGGCCGAGCTCCTTGGACTCCAAGCGGCAGGACTTCTTCGGGAGACGGACTCCTCCCAGACGCCCGTTCGGCCACCCGAACTCCTCTCGGGTTTTCCTTTCGGACCGACTCCAGGCGAGCCCAGGCGGCCGAACCCCTTCGGGCCGACTCCAAGCGGCCGAGCTTCAATGAAGTCCTCTCAGCGGCCGAACTCTGTCACAAGTCCGAACTCCTTCGGACGAACTGTCGCCTGCAGCAAGACCGGACGGCACCTTCCTCTCCGTACCGGACTCCATGCGACCCACGACTCGCCAGTATGGCTCCCACGATCCACCGGACGACGCCTTCCTCTCCGTACCGGACTCCATGCGGCCCACGACGTGCCAGTATGGCTCCCACGATCCACCGGACGATGCCGCCTCTCCGTACCGAACTCCATGCTGCCCGACGACTCTCTGCCAGACGGCACAGCCGTCACCATCAACTAAGCTCCGCTATAAAAGGACCCCTCCCGACATACTAAGGCTAAGCTCTCTGAACTCTCGACTCTCTAAGCTCTCCTCCTCATCTCTAAGCTCCGGAACTCATTCCGAGCACTCCATTACTGTTGGCCGGAAACTAACTTGACCGTCGGAGGGTCCTGCCGGAGCCACCACCCCACCGGTTCCGGACGGGACTTCGTTTTGCAGGTCCCCGGCGGCGACCTCAGCGGCCTCGATTTCGGCAACCTCCGGCGGCGATGGATTTCTGCACCAACAGATTGGCGCTAGAGGAAGGGCCTGAACCTTCGAGGTTCCCTTGTTCTTAAAGGAGTGCTCGACGATGATTTTCTTCCCCTGCTCCGGATCTCTCTTCTCCCTCTTCAGTATTCCTTTTCTGGAAAGAAAAATGCCCCCCAGAAGAGCCTCGACCCGGAGGTCGGCAGCCTCCGCGGCCCGATCCCGTTCGGGTCCGTCCGCTCCCACTCCGGCCCCGGCAACACGGGCCCGCTCCGTACTCGCGGTAGATGCGGAGCAGGTTCGACCTACTTGTCCGAGCAGGTCCGTGGCCTCACGGAGGCATTGCAGGCTATACAGGCCAGCCATTCGCGTGGTCCGACGCCACCGGAGAACCCACCATTGGGACGTTCGGGGAATCGGCCCCAAGGAAGTGTACCAAGGCCAGCGTACCGGTCGCCCTCAGAGAAGGGGAAACCGAGGGCCAGGGATCCGTGTTCGGACTATTGTTATCTTCTGGGAGAGAGACCTTTCACCACTCGTAGTCAGCGAAGCATCCGAAGATCAGCAGCCAAGACGACGCCCTCGATCGCAAAGGCTACTTGGGAGATGGGACCGACGTATTGAAGAGCTCGGCCGCGTCACCTCGGCTCATCATGACGGCGTCCGTTTGCCTGAACCTCCCTTCTCTCCCCAAAATTATGCAAGGAACCTGGTTCCACCGACCTTCGAGCTCCCTCAACTGGAAAGCTACGATGGAACTTCTGATCCGGTTGATCACCTGGGGGCCTTCCGGGCCATGATGCTGCTTCACGGCGCTTCAGATGCCATGCTGTGCCGAGCCTTCCCATCTACCTTAAAGGGAGCAGCGAGGAACTGGTACTCGGCGTTGAAGCCCAAACACGATCTTCTCTTTCGACCAGATGAGCAGTCGGTTCGCGGCCCACTTCATCAGCAGCCGACGACCGAGCCGAGGTTCAGATTCCCTGATGAGCGTCAAGCAGAAGCAAGGGGAATCCATCCGGACTTACGTCACTCGGTTCAACGCCGCGGCATTGGAAGTCCGGGACCTGGACCAGTCTGTCGCGATGGCCGCACTTAAGGGCGGCCTTCAGAAAAATAACTTGCTGTTCTCTCTGGAAAAAAGGTATCCCAGGGACTTCGCCGACCTGCTGGCTCGAGCCGAGAGATATGCCCGTGCGGAAGAAGCCTTCAAATTGAAAGATGAGGAGCTCGTCAGAAAGGACCGGCTGGCGGACGAGGAAGAGCTGGGTGAAGCTTCGGCTGCACTCGCAGACCCCCTACGAAAGCAGGCGGGCCCGAACTCCTCGAACTCGCCCTGATAAAGAGGCGCGAAGGAAGTCCTCCTCCCGGAAGGTTCCGCCGCTATGCCCCCCTCAACGCTCCTCGAACCCAGATTCTCACCGAAGTAAAAAACCAGCTGCCAAGATCCGGAAGGATTACGATCTCCCCCAAACAAGCGCGATCGAAATAAGTACTGCCTCTACCATCACGACCACGGCCACGACACGGAGGGATGCATCCAGCTCCGAGACGAAATTGAGGAGCTCGTCAGAACGGGGCGGCTGGGTAAATTCCTCCGGTACCGGCCTGAAGCAGAAAAAGATCGGCTAAGGGCGCTGCCGTAGCCAGAGACTGCAAGAAGGTCGGCCACCTTACGGCGTCGTTCACATTGCCCCTGGGAAGATCTCGGTGCATCAGCGATTCGTCGTCTCCCAGCAACAAGAACTTGCACCAAATTGAGGAGGCCAGCATGAAGAGGTCGTCCACCCCGGAACTTATTGCCGAAGAAATGCGGAGGAACAACGTTATCACGATCTTGAAATACAGAATTTGGGGATGCGCTACTAGTAACTTCCTTTCAATAAAATTTCTTTCTTTCGATAATATTATTCCTGGATGCGAAAACCATATAGTGACAGGGAAAAAGCGGCCAACCGCGTTAGGAACAGGAGGAGAACCTCGTCCTAACGCGAGCAATAAGCTCGGTCGCAGGAGATAAGATCTCCTCCGAGTGAAGCTCGACTGCAGGAGATAAGATCTCCCCCGAGCGCGCACTTCAACCTCGGCTAGAGATAAGATCTCTCCCGAGCGACCGGAACAACCTCGGTTAGGAACAGGAGGAGAACCTCGTCCTAACACGAGTGTCAACCTCGGCTAGAGATAAGATCTCTCCCGAGCGACCGTGAACAACCTCGGTTAGGAACAGGAGGAGAACCTCGTCCTAACACGAGCAACAACCTCGGCTAGAGATAAGATCTCTCCCGAGCGACCGTTGACAACCTCGGCTAGAGATAAGATCTCTCCCGAGCGACCGTGAACAACCTCGGTTAGGAACAGGAGGAGAACCTCGTCCTAACACGAGCATCCAACCTCGGCTAGAGATAAGATCTCTCCCGAGCGACCGTTGACAACCTCGGCTAGAGATAAGATCTCTCCCGAGCGACCGTGAACAACCTCGGTTAGGAACAGGAGGAGAACCTCGTCCTAACACGAGCACCAACCTCGGCTAGAGATAAGATCTCTCCCGAGCGACCGACAACCTCGGCTAGAGATAAGATCTCTCCCGAGCGACCGTGAACAACCTCGGTTAGGAACAGGAGGAGAACCTCGTCCTAACGCGAGCAACAACTCGGCTAGAGATAAGATCTCTCCCGAGCGACCGTGAACAACCTCGGTTAGGAACAGGAGGAGAACCTCGTCCTAACACGAGCAACAACCTCGGCTAGAGATAAGATCTCTTCCGAGCGACAACCTCGGCTAGAGATAAGATCTCTCCCGAGCGACCGAACAACCTCGGTTAGGAACAGGAGGAGAACCTCGTCCTAACACGAGTGCAACAACCTCGGCTAGAGATAAGATCTCTCCCCGAGGACTCTCCCGAGCGACTGAACAACCTCGGTTAGGAACAGGAGGAGAACCTCGTCCTAACGCGAGCACCAACCTCGACCGCAGGAGATAAGATCTCCCCCGAGGGAAGCTCGGCTGCAGGAGATAAGATCTCCCCCGAGCGCGCACTTCACTTCGGCTGCAGGAGATAAGATCTCCCCCGAGGGAAGCTCGGCCGTAGGAGATAAGATCTCCCCCGAGCGCGCACTTCAACCTCGGCTGCAAGATAGGAGGTCTCCCTCGAGTCGACTTCAACTGATGAAGATAATGTCGCCCCCGAGGAGCTCAAATCCGACCTCGACCGCAGGAGGCGAGATTTACTTCGGCTTCAACATCAGCTTCATCGACTTTAGCTGGAAACGAGTTCCATTTCAACTCCAAACATCGACTGGAGATGAGGTCTCCCCCAAGCCTCAGCCTTCAACTTCAGCGTCAATATTGGCTGGAGATGAGACCTCCCCCGAGCTTCAGCTGCAACAAATGCGGAGCCTGGAAGAAGACTTCGGCAGTCGCCTGTTTTGGTACTCCCTTCCTTCAATTTTTGAACTCGGGAGTGGGGGGGCTACTGTTGGGGATAAATCCCGCTCCTGCCGAAGCCCGGCCCGACGCTCAGCCCAATGTAACCAGTAGCCGCTGAAGAGCTTTAGCGCCAGGCGCCAGGCCGAGCCCCTACCACGGCCGAACTGCCTAGAGGCCGAACTCCCCTGCACCAAGGTCCGGGCCGAACTGCCTAGAGGCCGAACTCCCCTGCGCCAAGGTCCGGGCCGAACTGCCTAGAGGCCGAACTCCCCTGCGCCAAGGTCCGGGCCGAACTACCTAGCTGCCGAACTCCCCAGCGCCAGGCTCCGGGCCGAACCCCCACCGCCAGCCGAACTTCCTGACGGCCGAGCTCCTTGGACTCCAAGCGGCAGGACTTCTTCGGGAGACGGACTCCTCCCAGACGCCCGTTCGGCCACCCGAACTCCTCTCGGGTTTTCCTTTCGGACCGACTCCAGGCGAGCCCAGGCGGCCGAACCCCTTCGGGCCGACTCCAAGCGGCCGAGCTTCAATGAAATCCTCTCAGCGGCCGAACTCTGTCACAAGTCCGAACTCCTTCGGACGAACTGTCGCCTGCAGCAAGACCGAACGGCACCTTCCTCTCCGTACCGGACTCTATGCGACCCACGACTCGCCAGTATGGCTCCCACGATCCACCGGACGATGCCTTCCTCTCCGTACCGGACTCCATGCGGCCCACGACGTGCCAGTATGGCTCCCACGATCCACCGGACGATGCCGCCCTCTCCGTACCGAACTCCATGCTGCCCGACGACTCTCTGCCAGACGGCACAGCCGTCACCATCAACTAAGCTCCGCTATAAAAGGACCCCTCCCGACATACTAAGGCTAAGCTCTCTAAACTCTCGACTCTCTAAGCTCTCCTCCTCATCTCTAAGCTCCGGAACTCATTCCGAGCACTCCATTACTGTTGGCCGGAAACTAACTTGACCGTCGGAGGGTCCTGCCGGAGCCACCCCCCCACCGGTTCCGAACGGGACTTCGTTTTGCAGGTCCCCGGCGGCGACCTCTGCGGCCTCGATTTCGGCAACCTCCGGCGGCGACGGATTTCTGCACCAACAACATCCATAAATAATTATTGTTCCTCACATAACATACGATACAATTTTTCCTATGTCATATGTCCTCCTACCTAATAATCTTTCGAGCATTAAATTAAAACCTTGAATGAATAAAAAACAACATTGAATCCTATTTCTATATATTCTTATAATTAAGGCATATTTATATAGATAGTTGAGAATATGAAATGATCTTAAAAATTTAAATAAATATTATTTTATTATTTATATATTATTATAGTAGTAAAAAATCATGCTATAATAGAGAACAACTGCTCCATCAAATATTTTGATAAAATATTGGCCACATTGAGTTATGAAACAATATCAACTACTTTTGGTACAAAACAGTAGCGAGATGTCAATTTGCTATACCCTAATGTCTCCAACAACAAGCATATCATATTGGACGCTTACCCACCATATCATTGACTGGTAATCTCATAGTGGTATCATCAGTTGAATTTCTATACGATATAAAGGACACAACTCGCACTACTCGATAGCATCAAAAATTTATTTTTTTCAGAAAATGGTTGTGACAACCAGGCAACCGTTCAGTTTATAATTTTTATAGTATAGTACCATATAGAGATGAAATAGCCTGTATTGCCCAGCGACGTTGCAAAGAGATTCTCACACAAAAAAGAATGACCTAAAGATAAAATCTTTGGCCGATAATTTTCTTATAGTAAATGTAAATTAGTTTATATCATATTTAATATATCTTTTTATTTAAACTACGTAAAATTTAATAGACTGTTACTATAAAATTTATTAACTTGTAGGTTGTATAATGGAAATATGTAACTTTGAAGGACTAACATGCATATGTAAGTATTATGGAGCAAAAGTCTAATATGAAGAGGGGCAAAATAGGTCATACACTAATAAGAGTTCAAAATTTAGCATATGTTGCTGACCAAGAAAAATACAACTATCTTTGCTTAAAGAATCACCTCCACTATTGAATATTTTGATGGATTATAGAGGGAGAAGTCAATTAAAAGTGTTTTGAGATAATATTAGGTCCTACAATTCTTTTTTTTTCACATCA
Organism: Cocos nucifera; assembly: GCA_006176705.1. Taxonomy (NCBI): domain Eukaryota; kingdom Viridiplantae; phylum Streptophyta; class Magnoliopsida; order Arecales; family Arecaceae; genus Cocos; species Cocos nucifera. The sequence continues at coordinate 2,563,428 of QRFJ01000005.1, read as the reverse complement.
ATTGGTGGCTGTATTGATCGGATAATTAACGATGCTAGTGGGCCATATATATTTTAAATCAGTGGATAGAATTATCACAAAATTGGATCGTTATTATCACCTGAGGAAAAAAATCCATAGTTTGCATAGCTATATATGTATGCTACTGAGCATGAAGTTGAAAACACAGTTATTGAAAAATGAATAATGCAGGGCTCATATTTGGATCCAGCCATTATGCAGTAATTAATGAATATTATAAATGCTAACAATGTTCTAGTCCAGTAATTCAGAATGGCAAAAGTCGATTTTGCTAGAAAAAAATGATATAGAGCTACGGTTATGACGATCGCAAGACTGATGATCGTCAATATAACTTATCAACTAGCTCTGAAGTAGCTGCATTGATAGTTGATAATTTTGACAAAAAGAATAGAGAAAAAGATATAATAATCGAGCACAAGACAAGAGGGTTTCAAAGAATTACTGAATTATACTCAACTTTTATGATAATGCAATACCCCTTACTATTCCTTTATGGTGAGAATGAATATAGAATGGGCATCAAACACAGAAGTCATCCCGGTAGAAAAATCCATAAAAGAAAAATATTGATCATGAGATAGTACTATGCTTACCGACTACAACAGCATGTTGGTGAATCAAATCTATTGTTAAGGGATGGCCATCTTTTCCAACAATTCATAGTTCTGCAATTGAAGAATAAAGATTTTGTTGGATAAGAGAAAATCAAACAACACTACGATCTGATCTACTCAAAGAAATGCAAGATGTTGTTTCTGTTGTGAATTGTATCATAAAGTCAATTGTCTAAGTTATAGATGATTGAGCTAATTGTAAAAATATACTTAAATTTTTAATAAATAAAATTATTATTTTGGCATTTCATCACATTTATGCATATTCTTGTAATGAACTCTTATATGATGAAATTCTTAGGACTATTTAGACTCAACAAAGAAGGATTTATCATTTAGTCCTTAAACTTATTCACGATCAAATGATACATTATTATTTAGGATGACAACGTATCGATTGTAGGTCATTATATGCCATATATATTGATTATCCTCTTAACCAAGGAGTATGAGTACTGGTATGGCATGCAGGTGAAGTGTAAGGATATATTTTACTAAACGTGATCCAACTGCGGAGTTCTCTGCTGTCAAGAGTTGCTCGTAAAAGATATGAGTATAAATGTCCCTTAAATCTGAGATCACCACGGTAATGTGCAAGTAACTCACTGCACTTAGGTATCGGACTACTTGAATTTCTAATTCAGTTATGAAAAGCTACTGGAAGTAATTAAGTACTTATTTAGTTGGTGTGTGAGTCAAGATGGGATTGACCCCTCCAAGTATTGGAGCAGATGCATCACTGTATTTCAATTTAGCAAAACTATAGACAAAATTGTCCATTCGATAGACACTGAATTTTGAAATATACTATAGATGATTTTCCAGGATTGTTAGTTAAATCCTAGGTCATCTTTTGAACATTGAGATCAAGGAGATGAATTATACGGTAACCATATACCACATATTCATCGATGTTGTATTGCGATTATTCGATCTATCCGAACGTCGGATACCATTGCTAGATAGTCACATCGATTGGTACAGAAATTGGTTCATATGCTACCGACTTAGAGTTCGAACCTATAAAGTCACACACAATAGAAGTTTCTACCTGATTTGATGGCTGTTCAAAAGTTTTAATGATCTGAAACTCTGTGGTCAAGAGTTTCACTAGACTGAAACTCTATCTTTATGGGTTTCACTGGATTGAAACTCTGAGTTCTACTTATCTAGGACTCTCTAATCAAGAGTCTTACTAGTCTGAAACTCTGTGATCATGAGTTTCATTCATTTGGGATACTAGGTTCAAAAGTCTAACTGGTTTGGAACTCTTCCATCAAAAGTTTTATGTAGATGAGACTCTATTGCCCAAACACCCATCCGATTAGAACTATATATTTATTGAAAGATTAATTAGTAATTAGTTTGCTGATTGAGCGATGAGAATTCAATCAAATCTGATTGAATTTGATTTGATTAGGTTGGATCCGATTAGGTTATGTGATAACCTAATCGCTATGAGAGATTCGATCCTGATTTAATCAAGATCTGGATCTAATTAATTTCTAATTTGATTAAATTTTTATTAGATTGGGTTAAGCCTAATTTGGTTAGGTTTAATCTAATCTAATTGGATCTAGATAATTGGTTTGGTTGAAACCAATTTGAATCAAGTCAAATGAAGTTTGAAAGCCTTCTCCTTGCATGCACCACCCTACTTTGACCCACGCCACTCTTCACGTGAATTATGAATTCACGTGAGAGTTTCCCACGCCAGGAAGAGATATGCACCTCCTCTCTTATGTGCTTTTCACCTGGTTCAAGGGTTGGACTAGTTCAAATTTAAGTTGAATTTTGAATTCAACTTGAGTTAGTTAAAACCTCCTAACCCTCTCATCTTTATCCAAACTCCAAGCCCCTCCTCTCTTTTTGTCGTACAATTTTTTAGAATTTTTCAAAATGGGCGCGTAGAAGGAGAGTCCTGCTCATCACCCACCTGAAAGTGTTGATTAGAAGTAAATAAGAATTCATTTAAATTTGAATTTGAATGGAAGGTTGAAACAAGTTCAACCTCCAAGCCTTATCCCCTTCCACGCAATTTTCCATATTATTGTCACTTTTTTTAAGAGGAGATTTTTTGGGCATGCATGGATGGATGTGTGGCAGCATGATGGATTTCTGAGAGAGAGAAAAACCAGAGAGAGGCACAAGTCTGGGTATGAAAAAGTCCAGAGAGAGAAGCGTGTTTTTCCTATGCCAACATTCCTCACACATGAATTCTTTTAATTTTTTTTCTTTTGTCGCCCATCTAAAAAGTTTTTGAGAGTGGGTGTTTAGTAGAGGGAGAGTCCCTCTACCCATGAAATTTTGTTTTACAAGAAAATTCTAAAGAGAGAGGGTGTGAGAGGATTTCTGAGTGTTAGGATTTTTTGAGTGTTCAAAATCCTAGAGTTGGGACTTAAGATTCGGATGGAGAGATCGAGTGCTGTGAGCATTAGATCGCCACCAGACTTTCTACACAATCTCATCATCCTTCGTATATTATCTTCTAGCCTTTCAAAGCATCTAAGAGATCAGGAGAAAGATCGTCGATTAGATCAATAAAGATCAACAGTCAGAATGCCCCGACAAGGAGTTAGCACTTCGATGGAGCTGATCGGGATCAGGAGCTCCGTGTGGACTCACCATAGAGATCAAGCATGTGTGCGGCTGTAGCGTGATGTGAGAGCTTTCTCCTATGGATTCGGACTGTGGAGATCATCTATCCGCATAAAGGTATTGTGTACTGTACACTGATTGGTCAGCAAATTTGATTTACTGATAGAATGTATTTCATTATTAAATTACATATCAGTATGTGTAAATCCTAATGTAGAATTATTGATATGATCAATGCATACATAGAATTAATATTAGATTAATTTTGCTTTCACTGAAATTTTTATTCGAAAAAGTTTTGAAATAAATGCCTACAACCCTACACAGTTTCCAACAATAGTATCAAAGCCAGGTTGCTTGACATGCTTATATGTTAATTAAAAAATTAAATGCTAGCATATATGATACATTTATATATTAATTAAAATTATTTTAATTAATAAAATTAATAAATTAAAATTAAATATGAATATGTTAGATTAGATCTAATATGTGATTCATGCTTTAATTTTATTTTGGTTTATTTTTTGCTATGAAAATAGCAATAGGTTGCTATTTATGAAATGAGCTAATCCATTTCTGAAATGAGTCAACTTATTTGGTAAACAGAAAATTAAAACTTTTTTAAAATTTAAAAAATATTTTTAAAATATCGAATCCCAATCTATCAGCTCAAAATTTAATTAAAAGATAAAATATTGTCTCATAGAATCTAGAATTATGAATTAAAGATTCTAAGATATTTGCATTAGCCGTGGGTTAAAAGGTTAGATGAATTAGATCCATTAATTGGGCTGGACCTAAGGTTAGTTGAAGAATGGACTAAATTAAAAAAATTGATCAAATCTAATCAAATGTTGAATTATATTATGTCTAGGATTCTCTAGATTCAACTTCAATAGTTGTAGTTGGACGAGTCTATATCTTTAATAAAGACCAAGATGGACTTGATTTATGACTACGTGGTCGAGCTCGTAATCACTAAGTTGATCAGATTGAACCTAATTAACTGATTGGTATCTAAGGTAAGTTTAATAGTCAAGACCAGTGGTTTTTAATTGAAAGCTACTTGCACTGATTCAATCTTTGACGAGTTAATGGCATATTCCTTCCACTGATCTCACTTATCTGGCCAATATGGTCGATTAGAATTTGATTAGATCACTTGGTGATTCGAGCTCACCCATGTCATTAGAAATCAATTTGATTGATTTTAATCAGTAAGACTAAATTAGGTGCCCATGGACCTAAATTGATCCTAATCCTAACTTATTGACTTGATGAAGTCAGTGGGAGAAAATTGGTTCGTGTTCTTTCTATCCTTAAATCACATATAACATAAATCCTCTAAATTACTAGGTCTTTAAAAAGACTAAGTTATGGGGACAATCGAGTCATAGCCTCTCATTAAGGTGAATATTAATGAGTCCAATTTTTTAGGTGGACATTGGAGGTGCCTTATACATGGTGTTCATCTAGATATTGAAATTAATGTCCATCATGTGATGATTAGATCGCACTTTCTTAATGGTGATCAAGTTAGCCAGAGCTTTCCTCAAATTTGATTATCGTTGGTTTGATGCACCGAACTTAATCATGTTAATGGTTGGACCTAACCAGATCTTTTCAGTGGAGGCCTTAGCCTATTGAATTGGCTTCTAGGGCAAAACCTAATTACTAAAAATTATTTGGAGAAATAATTAGATGTGAACCTACATGTAGATACATATGGGTTAGCCAGAGAGCTTTTCTCAAGCCCATTTGTAGTCATGTGGATTCTAGTACCCACTAAAAAAAGTTAATATAATTTCTTGAATTGGAGATAGAGGCTACCAATTCGTAAAATAGTGGAAGGACCTTTAGACTAAAGTTCAAGTCTTTAGGATTAATTAATTCAAATGCTAATAAGATTTCATATTTTTTTTTCAGATAAATAGAATGGCTAGTGTTAGTCTGCTCTATTCACTATTGGACAATGATAAGCTTTTAGGACATAATTACGAGGAGTCTAGTATTGATCCTAATCAGGCAGACCCAAAGAGGAATGATCATCTTGATCTGAATAGAAAAAATCAGCAAATGATTGTTGGTCAAGGTTGTTATATGATAACACCTCGCAATTTTTTCATTTGTAATATATCTATCTGGATATTAGATACCGGAAGTCCAATTCACATATGCAATTTGTTGCATGAACTTCAAATTGGTAGAAAATTTGAGAACGGCGATAGATTCCTTAATATTGGAGATGGAAGTAAAGTTCCAATCCTAGCATTGAAAACTCTTGAGCTTGTTTTCAAAAATAATAATATCGTTTTAAGTAACTGTCACTATTGTCCATTTTTTATGATGAATAAAATATCTGTTGGGCTTTTAGTCTAAGATGGTTATTGTTTGTTAATAAAAAAAATTATTATGATATCATTATGAATGATATTACAGTAATGTGAGGATAATTAAGAAATGACATTTATATTTTATCATAGTCTATTAGTATAATATATACATTAAATAAATGTTCGAAATTAGATAATATCACTGATGCCTATCTTTGGCACCGTAGGCTCAGTCATATAAACAAGAATAGGATTAATAGATTAGTCAAGGAGCATATCCTTGATATCAATGATTGTGAATCATTGAATACTTATGAGTCATGCCTTCTTGATAAGATGATCAAATCATCTTTTACTGAAAAAGGTGAATGGACCACTAAGCTTTTGGGTCTAGTACATGCTGATGTATGTGGATCTATGAACATATATGCTAGAGGTGGGTTCTACTACTTTATTACATTTACTGACGATCTATCTAAATATGATTACGTCTATCATATAAAGAGAAAATCCGATTCATTTGAAATATTCAAATGATATCGAAATGAGATGGAAAAATAACTTGGAAAGAGTATTAAAACTCTTCGATCAGATCGAAGAGGTAAATACATTTCCAATGAGTTTTTGACATATCTAGGAGAGAATGAGATTCTCTCACAATGAACCCCTCCTAGAATATCATAGCATAATGGTGTGTCTGAGAGGAGGAATCGAAGTTTGTTGGATATGGTTCGGTCTATAATGGAATTTGCGAGTCTGCCAATTTTATTTTAGGGGGATGCACTTGAGACTGTTTGTTTTGTTTTGAATAATGTTTGAGCAAGTCTATTGCAAAGACTTCATATGAGATATGGACTGGGCGTAGGCCGATACTCTCATCTTAGGATTTGAGGATGTCCAGCTTATGTTAAACGTTTGCAGCTAGAAAAACTTGGATCTAGGTTTGATAAGTGCCTGTTCATATCATACCCCAAAGAAACTAGGCATTATTACTTCTACCTTGCTGAAGAATAAAAGGTATTTGTCAGCAATAGGATAGTATTTTTAGAAAAGAAGTTTCTTATGGAAGAAACTACTGCCTCTAATGTTGAACTTAGTAAAGTTTGATAGGTGGAAGAACCGACACATTCTAGTAAACCTGCTAAATTGGATTTGATAAGATTAAATTCAGAGCTCCTTGAAGAGGCACCTTTAAAGAGATTTGATAGAGTACCACATCAATCAGATAGATACTATAATTTCTTGATCTAGAATGGTGATTCTGTTAAACTCGACGAGAACAACAAGGATCCGATCACCTACATAAATGTCATGCAGAGATACAACTCCGATAAATGGCTAGAAGTCATAAAGTCTGAAATGAAGTCCATGAAGGTCAATAGTGTATGGACACTGGTTGATCTACCTAAAGGGGTAAAATCCATTGGATGTAAGTAAATTTTTAAAAGAAAAAGAAGCACAAATGAAAAGATGGAGACCTATAAAGCCTATTTGGTTGCAAGGGATATCATCAGCATTATGATATTGACTATGATGAGATATTTTTTTCGGTGGCAATGCTCAAGTTCATTCGAATTATGCTTACGATAGCAACACATCTGGACTATAAGATCTAGTAAATAGATGTAAAAATAGCTTTCCTAAATGGAGAGCTAGACGAAGAGGTGTATATGATATAGCCTGAGGAATTCATATTCACAGTTGAGTCTAAGGTGTGCAAGCTTCAGAGGTCTATCTATGGATTGAAGCAGGCATCTCGAAGTTGAAACATGCATTTTGATAAGGTGATCAGAATATATGGCTTCGTTAAGAACGAAGAGAAACTCTACATCTATAAAAGGGCTAATGATTCTATAATAATATTTTTTATACTATACGTGGATGATATTCTCTTAATCAAAAATGATATTTCTACACTATAGGAAATAAAAGTTTGACTGTCGCCACTATTCTCCATGAAGGATTTGGAAGAAGCTTCCTACACTATTAGAAAAAAGCTACTTAACAATGAATAAAATCCGTTGCTAATCCATTGCTAAACTATTTAGCAACGAATTAGCAATAGATTTATATGTTGTTAAATTTCTCATAGCTAATTAGCAATGGTACTCAATTCTATTGCTATTTAGTTACTAAATTTTTTTAGTAATAGAATTATTTCATTGCTAATTTTTAAATAATGAATTTACGAACCAAATATTTTTTGTGACTTTTTCGTTGCAAATCAGTTGCTAATTTATTGTTAAACTTTTAAATATTTATTACTAATCCGTTGCTATTTCATTGTAAAGCTATTGTTATAATTTTAATGTTCCATTTTAAATCCATTTCTATTCAATTGTTAAAATTTTAGTATTCCATTGCAACTCCATTTCTATTCCATTGCTAATTTTTTAGATTTTATTGCAAATCCATTCCTACCATGTTGCTAAAATTTTAATATTTCGTTGTAATTTCATTTCTAAACCGTTGCATAAATTTTAAACATCTGTTGCTAATGTATTGTAAATTCGTTGCTAATTCATGAATTCTAAAATTTCTTTTCCTTGCTAATCCATTGCTAAAGTATTATTTTTTATATCCATCAACAACCATGATCATTTTGAGCCATCCAATAATAATATCAATTCTTTATTCAATGACACCAAGAATTCAATAAAAACATATATATTAAAAAGTATAGATAGTATATCCAAGCATGCATAAAGTACACATAGTATCAAGATAAAGTACATATACCCAACAAAGTTCTCATACATAAAACAAAAAATAATAAGAAATGAGGCCTATGGAGTTTCTAGGTGTATGTCGCTGCCACCGATGTTTTGTCCATCTCTATCGCCTCCCGATGCATGATGCTCCGAAGTAGATGCCTAACATAATATATTAAAAAATAAAAAATAATAAAAAAAGCACAAGTAAAGAAAAAGTAAAAGTGGCATTTTTTTACCTCTTGTGAAGCTGAAGATGGTGCAATAGGAGTACATTGTGTGTTTATTGACGAGCATATCCAACCAAAAAGAGCAATGCACCAAGTACCTGGCCAATTCCATGATGCAGCTTGAGGAATTAAAGAAGGAACTATGATAGGATTTCTTTCTAAAGACCTAAGATGCTCATATGCATAAGATGATGGTGCCGATGATGGATGTGGAGTGGTCATAGCCTAAAGAATTTGCTGTGTTGCCTCCAAACTATTGCTCATCTTTTGCATATCATTCTTGAGCATATGCACATGCATTTCCTGAGCCAATGGATCGTTATATTGTCTTGTTTGATTCAAGGTTGCCATATGCATCTACAGATGATGGACTACTAGAAATAAATGTATGCTGACTCAATCCAAATATTCTACCCTTTTTGCATGGTCCAGTCGCCTCCATCCAAGAATCCACATCAAAATGAGATTGAGTCGTTGGATCTTTACCATACTTTCTATGCATAATTTGATCATATGATTCCTATAATACACGCACACATAACATGCTTAAGTATTTTAATAAAAATATATAAATAAAATCCAATGCATCCCAATAAATTAAATAGGTGGAAAAAGCTCATTGGAGTAAATTAAATTGTTAATGCCAAAAATGTATTCTGCATAAGTTGATTAAGAACTACATATAAACTATAGTTAACAACACAAATTAGTGATGTATTATATAAAGAAAATCATCGAATAAATGTATTCAACTATCTTTTTTCATTCATGTTGATTCATCACCTGGTGCAATTCACATAATTAGATATCCAAATCTACTTTTGTATCTGACCGAAAATCTCTTTGATTTTTCAAAGCATGATTTGATGGATAAAAAAAATATTGATAAAAAAGAGCTGGTAAAGCCATGATAAGTATAAATATTTTAAATATATAAACACTGAAAGTATATTAGGATGGATCGAACAGCACAAACTTGCCATAGCTTAGCTTCCACTCCTTCGATAGATGAGGCACCCTTCTTGATCTCCTCTGCCAATTCTCAATATGTCCATACATGGAGAGTTTTCACATTAAAAGATGGCACCCGTATTTGAATAAGAAATTGTTTCTAAAAGCATTATGATAAATACATTGCAAGAAAGATAATATGACTGCTTCATTTCATATCTTTAATCTATAAAATACAAATTTAAAAGCATAATTTGGGCACAGACTGGCCTAATTTATTCTGTGACACTATGGCATGTACTTCACCTTCCTTTCCATTAATATCCAAAGTGGAGGCTTAACTATAGAAAGAGAGAATGAAAAATGGGCAGTTGCAGCATGTTCATAACATATCAACACAAAATATAATGAGTGATAGCAGTATCTAACAAATCACAAGCATACAAAAGGAAGGAGTCACTTAGTGTTAATGTAATTAATAAGGCACTACACCAAGGTATGAGGCAATCATGTCATTGAATAAACTGAGAAAGGAAGAATGTTACTTCATAATAACAAGTGACAAAATAAATTAGAAGTCAAATTAACTGGTTTGTTGTGGGCTAGCATCTTGAGTAGTTCAGCATCATATAGTACCCTGGGTTCAAAGCTAAACTAGTATGCATACATAAAGAAAGGTACAGGAACGCTACAGGGGACAATGAAAGAGACAGCAAACCATGATGGCTCACTCTTGGACTTAATTTGAAATTGAAGATAAACACATGAGTTTTTGCTTGTCATTCAGAAATGATCAATCCTAAATTGTAAATACACTTGCTGATATACTTTGCATAGAGATTACTTCAATAACCTAGTATTCAAAGACAAATATGAATATTATTAAATCTATGGGAGATGGAGAAAGATGAAATTCTTCATGTTAACACTAAGCAAGAAACATCCACACACACATATATATATCCCTTGCATTATATCATTCTCCAGGTCATATTCTTTATTGGGCCTTCTAGAAGCCGGCAATTGATAGTTCAAATGGTTTCACTTGCAAAGAAACAAATATCAGTTGATGTAACAGAGCTCTTTTTAACAACATACTTGCAAAAGTTAGTTATCTGTCAAGCAAAATTTAATATACAACACTGAAGAAAAGAATTATATATTAAAAGAAGTTTCTTATGCTTCTTAAATTACTTGTTATGACAAGCAGAACTATGACCAATGTAGATAGAATAGAAAACTTCTGGTAAGCAATCAACATCATCACAATAATGACAGGCGCAACATGAACATGAAAAATAACAACCCCTATAACCAGGACAACTCTGAAAGGGATACAAAGAATTAAGTCAAAAATCATCCAGAAACTCCACTAATCATACACACAAATCTACCATGCTGATGGCAACCTTGAGCTCCAACAAATCACACATAGGCAAATAACTAAATCACATAAAGGAAAAACTAAAGATTCAACTCTTTCTTTATTTTCTTTTTCTTTATTGGTTAGTTAGCATAGCTGGTTTCCTCAGTAGATGGAGGTGAAATTCATGTCAAGAAATCATTAAGAACAATAAAATTGAAACATTTTATAAAAATCAATTTTTTCCTTAAACCAAATGAAACATAAAGAGGTATCAAATACAAACATACATACATAATACAAGCTCCAGCAAAGAAATCAACAAACAACATATGTATTAGTAGACTAATGAGAAAGGCATCTAGGGCATGATCAGAACTCATTGCATGATCAATGTTTCCCTCAAATTAAAATTAAAAAAAAAAGCAACCTCACTTTAAATAAGCATGCTTCGTTCTTTGGTAGTGGTAGAAGAGATCAAGGAATATCTAATTATCAGTTGCCAGAACTGCTAGTGGATGTAGGAGCGGGTACAGTGCAGCTCCGAAGAAATAAATATCCTAAGAATGCTTGGAGCGAGGATTTGAGTTTTCTAGATTTTCCAAAGCAGTTATGGTGCCCTAGATAAAAATTTCCTACGAGTAAGATCTAGTTACATGCTGAAAGTACCCATCTCTAACATTCTACTGGGCTAATGCCAACAAATAGTCTAGCAAAGTCCGACTACCATTGACTTCAAGTTTGACCAACAGATCACCTGGCTTTTTGAAAACAATATAATTTACTGTACTGGAACTGCACTAATTTAATAACATCTGCAGTGGCATTAGAGCTAAGATCATAAATTAGACTGTATAGTCAATGCATGGATAGAAAAATATTATATTGAAACATAATGAGCAAATGGAAATTGGCATAAACCTGAAGGTATGTATCCGAAACAAAACAAAAAAGAACAGAAGCTAAGGAGTGAGAGTGGGACAAATAAATGGGAGCTATCTAGATCTCACAAATCTCGCCTTCCCGGTAAATGCCCACATCAATTGTCATCGTCTTATTTCCCTTCTTCCCATCTCTCAGCGATGACACCACCCTGCAGCAATTCCTCCTCGGCGACTGTCCATTTCACAGACAACAACGACAACGAGAAGCATTTCATCAAACACTATTAACGATAATATGTAGTTAACCAAACTGAGCCGAATAATAAGGTTATTCTATAATGTATACTAATTACCCTGTACCAGAGCGAGGGTTCGGGTTTCTTGGAGACGACGATGCAGTCGATGAAGGCGGAGGGGTCGTCCATCTTCCAGCGGCACGCCAGGTGGACCTCATGGTGGCGCTAGTACACGGTGACGGTGGTGCGGCGGGCGGCATCGTAGCGGGCGGAGGAGAGGTAGTAGATGAAAGGACTCTGACAGGAACTGCAGGCCATGGGCCGGGTGTTGAAAGGGTAGGCCGTGTAGTCGACGCGGCGGTACCAGTTGAGGAAGGTCCGCATGGGCATCTCCATTTCCCGGGGCGACATCACCCCCCTTACCATCTGCACGACGAAACCCCACGAGACGGAGACCGTCCAGAGGTGGTCGGCGTCGTAGCAGATGGTCCGCTGGAAGATGGCCGCGGAGTCGAGCCGGATGGGCCCGTCGAAGAGGCGGCGGAGCGCGGCAGCGCGGGAGGGGGCGCCGGGGAAGACGGGCTGGACGACATCGAGGGGGTGAAGGGTGACGAGCGGGACCACGGGGTGGGCCGCGAGGAGGCCGAGGAGGTCGCCGTAGACGTCGTACTGGTGGAAGCCCGGGTGGTGGGTGAGGGGGACGCCGAGCTCGGCCATGCAGGCCTGGATGCGGTCGTCGCTGCCGTAGAGGGCCGGGTAGCGGTGGAGGCAGCGGTCCTGCATGCGAGAGAGGGCGGCCGCCAGGGGGCGGCTGATGGCGAACCTCCCGCCGCCGTAGGCCATGGCGTAAGAGAAGTAGATGTTCTGGAGGTGACTCTCGAAGACGGAGCCGATGTATTAGGGCTGGCGGTGGTCGAACTGAAAGGACGCGGACGAGGTTGTCGGGGACGAAGATGGTATCATCGTCGCCCATGACGAACCACCGGACGTTCTGGAGACCTAGGCGGAAGGTCTCGGAGACGATGCGAGAGATGCGGACGGCGGAGCGGCTACCGTGGGGTGCGGGCGCCGCCGCCAGGTAGGGGAGGAGGGGCACGCGAGCTGCAAGGGGCGCGGGTGCAGGCGCCGGCGCCGGGGGCGATGGGGAGGGGGGTCACACGGAGCAGCGTCGCACGGCGGCGGGGGGGGGGTTTGTCGCGCGGTTTTGAGAGAGAGAGGGAGAGGAGATTTAGGCTAGAGCATCTATTTCTTATACCCTAAAAATGTAGGTTGCGTTGGTGCGTGAATTAGCAAGATAATTAAATATAGATAATTTTAAATTTTATAATTATTTAAAAATTTAAAATATTTTATCAATATTAATAAAATAAATTATTTTAAAAAATAATAAATTATGATGAAATTTAAATGCAGGAACTAGTTATGTAGCCTATGAATCATGATTTCAAATTTAAAATTTTTAAAATTATTTTTTTAAAAAAAATATATTCAAGTAAATCAATTTATAAAGATAAAATAATTTATCTATTTTTTTATTTTTTTTATTTTTTCAAGATTTTTATTTAAATTTTATTAAAAATAAAAAAATTCTTAAAAACTAACAAAAAAAATTATAATAATATATAAATTCTAGGTAAGCAACTACTAACAAAAGTAAATATTTATGAAATTCAATATTGATTATATCTCTTTTTAATAATAGAGCCTGAATTAATTATATTTTTAGAGAAAGAAAAGAAGAAAGAAAAAGAAAGAAAGAAATATTATGCTAATAAAAAATTATATTTTTTATTTTTAATTAATAATGAACTAAAATTTTGTTACAATTCAATTGCAAAATCACTTTCTAGTAAGTTTTTTTATTTTCAGATTAGCAATGAAGATGTAGCCTATTCAATTCCATTGCAAATTTTTTTGAAGAGAGGAAGAGGAGAGAGAGAGAAAAGAGAGAGCATCAAGCTACATAAAAGTTAAGATTTTTAATTTTTTTTAAAATTAACAATGGAGTGAAATTTTATTGTAAATCAGTTGTAAATCCACTTTCTGGTGAGTTCTTTTATTTTCAGATTAGCAACGAAAATATTATCATTTCAATCTCATTATAATTTTTTTTATTCCTAGATTAGCAACGAAATAAATTCGATTATAAATCTATTATAAGCTAATCAAAAAAATCTATAATTCCTTTAACCAACTATTAGCAATGAAAATTGAATTCATTGTAAATTCTTGCTATATTCTATTGCTAATCTGTTGTAATTTTATTGCCAATAATATATAAGAATCTTTTGCAATATTTAGCAACTATTTTTAGATCCATTTTAATTATGTTGCAAATTTTTTATGTCTAATCTATTGCAAGTCTATTGTAAATTTATTTTTTCAATACTAGTAATGAAATTAAATATTCTGTTGCAAATCCATTGCCAATTTACAATGGATTAGAAACATATTCTATCTATTGCTAAATTTTTATTGTAAAATCATATATTTCTTATAATATTTAGTTGCTAATCCATTACCAATAATACATTGGAACCTCCTACAAAATTTAGCAATAGTTTCCAGGTTTGTTGTTATTCCATTACAAACTTTCTATTTCTAATCTGTTGTAAATTTATTTTCTAAGATTAGCAATGAAATTGAGCATTTCGTTGTAAATTCATTACTAATTAATAATTGATTAGAAATGGATTCTATCCGTTGCAAAATTTTTATTATTAAATAATATTTTTCTTGTAATGCTATATCCTAGGGATGAAGATCTATAGGGATAGATCTAAAAGATTGCTTAGATTATCTCAGTTCTCATACATCGATATCATGCTGAAGTAGTTCAGCATGGCAAATTTTAAAAAGGGCTATTTTTTGATAAACCATAAAATTACTCTTTCGAAGAGGGATTGTCCAATAACTCCTCAAGAGAGAAAGCATATGAGTAGAATACCATATGCTTTTATAGTGGATTCTATTATGTACACCATGATATATATAAGATCGGATATAGCATACTCACTAGGAATAGTGAGTAGATACTAGTTTGATTTGGATGAGAATCACTGAAAGGTTGTAAAGATAATTCTGAGAAATACTAAGGACTAGTGGCTCATCTATGGAGATGCTGACTTAAAATTTATGGGATACACTAATTTCAGTTTTTAGTTGGATTATAATGACAGCAAAAGTTTGTCAGATTATTTATTTATCCTAAATGATGGATTTACTGAAAGAATTTCAAGCAGCACACTATGATCGATTCTACATACGAGGTGGAGTATATCACAGCATTCGATACTGCGAAAGAAGCTGTGTGGCTGTGGAAGTTCATTGGCAAGCTGGGAGTGACACTCTTCTTGGATGGTCTAGTTGCTTTATTGTGATAGCACTGGAGCCATAACTCAAGCGAAGGAGCCGAAGGCACATCAGTGCACCAAGCATATTCTACATCGCTACTATCTTATTTGAGAGATCATGGAGCGAGGTGACGTTGACCTTCAGAAGATCGACGAAAAAAAGAACGTGGCCAATTCCTTTACTAAAGTCCTCGAAATCAAAGAGTTCGACAATCATAAATGAAAGATGAATATTCGATACTATTCTGAATGGCTTTAGTCTAAGTGAGAGTTGTTGAAAATTATATCTTAAAGTCAATCATTTAGGTTATAGATGGTTGAGCTAATTATAAAAATTGTACTTAATTTTTTAATGAATAAAATTATTATTTTGGCATCTCATCATTTTTATGCATATTCTTGTAATGAACTCTTCTATGATGAAGTCCTTAGGACTATTTAGATTTGACAAAGAAGAATTTATCGTTTAGTCCTTAAACTTATTCACGACCAAATGATACATTATTATTTAGGATGACAATGTATCAAGTATAGGTCGTTGTATGCCATATATGTTGGTTATCTTTTTAATCAAGAAATGTGAAGTACTAGTATGGCATGCAGGTGAAGTGTAAGGATACATTTTACTGAATGTGATTCAACTATGGAGCTCTCTGCTGTCAAGAGTTGCTCTCGAAGGATATGGGTATAAGTATCCCTTAGACCTAAGATCACCATGGTAAACTTGCAAGCAACTCACTGCATTTAGGTATCGAACTATTTGAATTTTTAATTTAATGACGAAAGGCTACTAGGTGCAGTCAAGTACTTGTTTAGTCAGTATATGAGTCAAGATGGGATTGATCCCTCTAAGTATTGGAGTAGATGCATCACTATATTTTAATTTAGCAAAATCATGGCTAGGGTTGTCCATTTGATGGATATTGAATTTTGAAATATACTATAGATAATTTTTCAGGATTCATAGTTAAATCCTAGATCATCTTTTGAGCATTGAGGTCAAAGAAATAAATTATATGGTAACCATATGCCACGGTTCGTCGATATTGCATTACGACTATTCGACCTATCCAAACGTCGGATACCATTGTTAGATGGTCATATCGATTAGTATAGAAAAATGGTTCATGTGCTACCAACTTAGACTTTGAACCTATGGGGTTACACACAATAGGAGTTTCTACCTGATTTAATGGTTGTTCAAGAATTTTAATGGTCTTAGACTCTATGGTTAAGAGTTCCACTAGGCTGGAACTCTATCTTTATGGGTTTCACTAGACTGAAACTTTAAGTCCTACTTGCCTGAGACTCTTTGATCAAGAGTCTCACTGGTCTGAAACTTTATGATCATAAGTTTCATTCGTTTGAGACATTGGGTTCAAGAGTCCAACTAGTTTGGAACTCTTCGATGTAGATGGAACTCCATTGCCCATGGGACTCTATGTTTATTGAAAGATTAATTAGTAATTAGATTATTGATTAGCTCAATTTGATTGAGCGATTAGAATTTGATTAAATTAGATTGAATTCAATTCGATTGGGTTTGACCCAATTAGGTTATGTGATGACCTAATCGCTATCGGAGATTCAATTATGATTTGATCAGAATCTGGACTTAATTAATTTCTAATTTGATTAGATTTTTATAGATTGGGTTAAGCCTAATTTGATTGGATTTAAGCTAATCTAAATGGATCTAGATAATTGATTTGGTTGAAATCAATTTGGACCAAGTCAAATGAAATTTGAAAGCCTTCGTCCTGTGCCATCCTACTTTGACCCACTCCACTCTTCACATGAATTATGAATTCACGTGAGAGTTTCCCATGCCAGGAAGAGACACTACTATAGAATAGGACTACAATAGTGGTTTGTAGCCATTGTCGTAGTCCAAAAAAATACTGCTATAAGCTATGACAGTAGTTAGCTAACGGTTGCCACTACAGTCGTCGCCATAGGTCTATGGCAACGATTATTGCACCGATTCTTGAAACTGCTGTCATAGAGTGTCTATTACAGTAGTTCCTAAACTGCTGTTCATAGGCTAGTCTATGAAGCGGTTATGTAACCACTGTCATAGATCTAATATAGTAGTTGACATATTGTCTACGGTAGCGGTTGGCACATCTACGATAGCAGTTATAAAATTGCTGCCTTAGCTTTTGAATAATTAAAAAAATATAAAATTTTTAATTTTTTATATATTTTATCTGATAAATATAAAGATATATAATATAAAAAATATTATAAACATAAAAATATTTTTAAAATACTAAAATTATATTATCGAATAAAATTTATTATAATATTTTATAAAAAAAATATCAAAAGTTCTTTAAATCTACATCATTATCATCACCGAGAGATGGAGCACGAGCTGGAGCCGAAGTTGGAGCTAGAGCTAGAATGCGGGCCAACATATTCTCAAAGCCTGTGAAGACACCTCTAAAATGCATGCTGAGCGTTGACACCATATCTCTCATGATGCCCTTTAGATGAGATGCGTGCTCCTTAGTCTGATTTGTCCGTGTTGCAGCATGATCTATCCGTGCCAACGCTCCTCAACCTCCTTCCGACTGACAATACTGAAAGCCTGTAAAAGATGCTCGCCTCAAACCAATAGCTGATCAGCGTATGTCCGAGCCTGCATCGAATCCTTTCAGAGTGCTCAGGCCTTAAGACCTAAGACAAATGGTCATGGGGCCAGAGGTATCCGGGCCCTCGCTTCGAGTGCATCTAATTGATCCAATAATTATAAATTTAAATAAAATTTTATAAAAAATATTATAATATTAATCATATATATTAATATATTTAATACTTACAAAAATTCTTTCGATCGTGGCGTTCATCGGTCTATCCTTCTTGTCCGTACGGTTGGATCGAAAGATCTCGCTACGACTGGACATCACTCCATCTCTCATCAACTATACCAATAGATCAATTTATCAAAAATATAAAAAAATATTAATTTAATTTATTTAGTAAAATTTAGAATTCATTACGTCTCTATACACACGACTGGCCATAGACTCATGGTCGAGAGTGTGCGTATACTCTTGGATTGCTCGATTCTTTTGATTTTGATGGAAGATAGCCTAACAAATATTTAAATAAATAATAAATATTTAAAAAAATATTTAAATATAACTTTAAGCGTATTGAAAAATTTAAAAGTTAGTAATTTTACTTCAAACTCCTAGCTCCTCCAATGTGTAACCATCCTCTCCCATTGACTCGGAGAACAGCCCTGTATCCAAGGAACAAGCTCCTCTGGAGTGTCTCGTCAATGGTCGAGTAATCTTTTATGGAGCTTGACCTTATAGCTCCGGTACAACTCTCCAATCTTCTTTAGTCGGGCATCTCGAGCTCTCTCATAATTAAGAAAGTCATACCTCCTCTACATAAAGTTATCAAAAATTAGTTACAAAATTATTGTAATCAAACATAGTGTAAACATATAAAACAGATAAATATAATTAAGATACATTTACCCATATCTCCTTTCACACCCGATCCCTGACAATATCATCCATCAATTGCCAGTCTTTGGGCTCTACGAAAATAATGACTGACCGTCTCACAAGCATTCCAAAAAAGAAATGCATCTCCCACGCGGTCTCCCCTACTAGCCTTCATTTCGCATCATACTGCACCATCACCTGATGCTGACAGTTCTACATATGCGCTATACATGTGGGACCATGAAATATCCAATTGGATGATGTACCTACAATAAAAATACGTTATGCAAATATATAAATATATAAATATTATATAATAAATAAATAAATAATATAATAAAAATGTACACTCAGATGCTGGTGGAGTAGCATATGTCGGAGATATGGATGATGGTGGAGGCTCAGATGTCGGTAGAGTAGATGCCGTCGGTGGAGTTGATGCCGATGGTGGAGATCCTTGAGTAGTCGATGCGGAGATAGATGGAGTATGCTCCGATTGCTCCTCAGATGCTGAACTCCGTATAACCCATCGAGAGGAAGGGATGAAAGCTAAATAGCATTTCGGTGCCATTGTGACCTGCAACGTTAATGAACATTAATAAATATAACATGTTAAACAATAATCAAAGATATACCTAGGTACCATCTGTATAATTACATATAAATATACGGATGCCGAAGATTATATACACTAATCAATTAATGGGTCTATCGCTATACAATATAATAAACAAAAGCAATAAGATGGGGGTTCTTTTAGCATCTGGTATAGTATGGCATGGTCTATCGGCATGATACGACCCAAGACATGGCCTACCGATACAGCATGGCACGGCATAGCCTACTGACACGATATGGCATGGCCTACCGACATGACATGGCCTATCGACATGACATGGCACAGCACGGCATGGCATAGCCTACCAACACGGCACGACCCAAGGCACGGTCTACCGATATGGCATGGTCCATAATATGGCACAACATGATCTATTGGCATGACTCAGATGTGGAGCTCCGCGTAGTCATTCGAGGGATGGAGGTGAAAGCTGGATGACATTTCGGTGCCATCGTGATCTGCAATATCAATCAACATGAGTTTAAGTATTTAACCATATATTTTATGAGTGGATGTAGGTCTTTCCAGGTATTTAAATTAAAAAATTATTTCAAAAAAAGATCTACAAAAATTCATCAAGTCAAGATCCTTAATGAAGAAATTTTTCTTAAGCTTCCAAAAATCAAAGGAAAGAAAGCTCTTTAACCAAAATAAAGAGCTCACATTACGTATGGACGGTATTCATATGCTTGAATGGATTGAAACCATCGCACGACAAGCCCAACCTCATATTACGTATCTCATATGCGAAGTCAAGATATAATTCATTAAACTTCTGCCATGCCTCTCCATCAATTGAATGCCTCAATGCATCATCTTTTGTTCGATTCTCTTCATGCCATCTCATGTTCTTCGATGTTCTTATCGACATAAATAACTTTTGTAGTCTCAGAATCAAAGAAAAATGCCACATCAACTTTTAAGGTATACGAGTCGATGTGCCATCTTTATTTTATTTCCATCTTGACATACCATACCTCATGCACTCATTTTGGTTGACATCCCCCTTCCAATAGAGCATACAATCATTGGGACATACATGTATTTTGGTGTAAGCAAAGCCCAGCTATTCAATAATCTTCAATGCCTCATAATTATTCTTCGAAATTTATGCATCGTCTGAAAGAATGTCCTCCAAAAGTTCTAATATGCGGTTCACTCCATTATTACTGAACCCATTGGAGCATTTTGTATGATACAACTAGATTAAGAACTCCAACTTCGCCATCTTTTTATATCCGAGATATAATGAAACATTAGCATCCTCCATCAACTTGCGGACCTTATCTACATCCTTATTGTTTGTCATTCCACCAACCACAGAATCAGGCATGGATGTAGATGCACCATCATTGTGGCCAATAAATAAAAAAATATCATGAACCATTTGTTTCACTCTCCCATCATGTTGATCGCCTTCTTGCGGTCTGCCCTCACTATGTTGGTTCCAACAAATTTTATAATCAACTTTAAAGCCATAAATAATGAGGTGATCATTTACATCTTGACGAGGTAGCCATAGTCCATCTATACATTTTTTACAAGAATATTGGATCAGTCTATAGTTTCTAAATTTTTCTATAGCAAAATCAAGAAATTCTTGAAGTCCAGCCTCATATTCTGATGAGAGCCTACTAAACTTCATCCATCCCTTATCTATTTTAAAAATGATGATACTGCAATTAAATCATTTGTAGAACTTAAATTATATACTAATGCATTATAAATAAATATGCATTATAAATAAAAAATACATCATAAACAAGGATTGAAATAAATATCATGTGTGGAACTCACATTAAATATCATTTTCAGACGTGCAATAAATACATCCTATCACCAACTAATAGATAAAGATAGGTTCTATCCCATTCAGAAATTGTATTAATTTTATAGGTTCAATATAGTAATCAAACGATATGCAACAGAGATCGAATGAAATTTCGTCAATATTTTTTCTTAGTTCTCCCATGTAAGAAGAACAAAAAAATAATATTATCTAAAATTTTATTTAGAATCTTTAGCATACCATTTGATTACTGCAACTACCTATAGAATTATCTATAATTTTTAAACTATTCAAATTGGACAATCAATTGATCATTGTACATAATTCTCTCATTCATATAATTACATATAATTGTACGGATACCAAAGATTATGTATACTAATCAATTGATGGGTCTATCGTTATACAATGTAATAAATAAAAGCAATAAGATATAAACATCCAGCAAATATTATCCAATAAATTCTACAACATGAATTACATTCATAAATAATTAAGGATGAGCAATAGCCATAGATCCGATCTCTTACGCAAACTGGGTGTTAATCAAGAAACCTAAAAGAAGAACGAAGTAGATAATGGCGTCACCTTAAAGCTTAAAGTTAAAATCTTAGAGAGACATATCAAATTCTGTTCGCATCTATCGAGCCGGCTCGCTTAGAAGCTGAGCCAGCTCCATGCCTAAGATAGTTGGCTTCGTGTTCGAGATATCTAACTCGGGTCCTCCCCTAGCTGGCTCAATCTCGATCCTAGCCGGCTCGGCTATGTGCCATCCCCTATTCTTGGCTATTTTCGCCCTTTTCTCATCTTTTCGACTGCCTATCTCCCACTTAATCTCCATCGTCGGTGAGGCTGGACCCCCTTTTTGATCCCTCTCTTCCTCTCTCGATCTCCCTCGTCGGTGAGGTTGGAGACCCCCTCCCTCCCTCTCTCCCTCTCTCGATCTCCCTCGTCGGCAATGACGATGAGGCTGAGCCCCTTCCTCCCTCTCTTACTCTCTTGATCTCCCTCACCGACGAGGTCGAACCTCCTCCCTCACAGTGATGATGACGAGGTTGGACCCCCTCCCTCCCTCTCTCTATCTCTCTCGGTCTCCCTCGTCGATAATGGCGGCGAGGTCGAACCCCTCCCTTCCTCTCTCCCTCTCTCTTTCTTAGTTTTGAGTCCCAGAATTGGGTCCGAATACCCAGGATCCATAGGATCCGGGTCTGATACTTCAAGTACGGACCCATCGAATATTCAAATTTGAGTTCGATACTGGTAATTAAAATCAAATCCGGATCTGAATATACAGGTTCTGACCCAAACCCGATCCATTGACAGTTCTAGTCTAGTGATTAATAAATAATATTATGAAATTAAAATAAAAATTATACCTATGGCTATAGAGAGGGGGTTATACCAAAAGCTCTGAGGATCATCGACGGCGGCGTTAGAGAAAGATAACGGCGTTAAAGATAACCTACGAAATAAGAGAAAGATAGTGACATAGAGAGAAAAGAGAGAAAAGAGAGAGAGGGGAGAGATAGGGAGAGGGGGCCCGGAGGGGCGTCATGATGGGGAGGCCATGGGAGGGAGAGGGCAGGGGCGGGCGGTTGGGGATGGGGAGGGCAGGGGGCGGCGGTCGGGGGGGCAAGGGACGGTGGTGGCTGAGGATGGGGAGGGCAGGGGTGGTGGCGGTTGGGGAGGGCATGGGCGGTGGATGGGCAGCAGCGGTCGGGGATGGAAAGGAAGGAGGTGGCGGTCGGGGATGGGGAGGGTAGGGGCGGTGGCGGTTGGGGATGGGGAGGGGCATGGGGCGGTGGCGGTCGGGGATGGGAAGGATAGTGCAGGGGGTGGGACGGGCAGGGGGGTTGGACGGGTGGGGGGTGGACGAAGACCGTTGAGGAGGGGCCGGTGCAGGGGTTGGGCGAAGACCACCAAGAGGTGGGGTCGACCAAGGGGAAAGAAGGGGTGGTGCCGGCTGGGGGAAAGGACTTGGGTGGAGTCTCACTGACGATGGAGAGAGAGGAGAGAGAGAGAGAGAGAGCATGCACGGAAGAAAAAAAAAATTTAAAAATTTTTAACCTAACCTATGACAGTAATTTTCAAACCGCTGTCATAGATTTATGGCGGCGGTTACTGAAAATCACTGTAATAGATCTACAACAGCGGTTTTCTAACTGCTGTCATAGATCTATAGCAATGATTTTCAATAACTGCTGCCATAGATTGAAAATATTTTTTTTTAAAATATTATATAATTTTAAAATTTAATGTTCATCTTCATCATTCATTATCTAAATAATTATCATTAAAGTATCATCATAAAAGATCGCCTTGATCCGATGGCCCTAGCTTCATCGATCAAAAAAAATTAATTTTGACGATCATGAATGATGATGCAATGATCTGATAAATGAAGATCTTTGATCAATCCAAAAATTTACAATAATGATCTTGATGATATTTATAGAATACTATCAAAGTTTTTCTTCAATCGAATATCGTTATCATGGTCAATTTAGTATAGAATAATTTCGATTGTTAAATTAGAAACAAGCGATCAAAAGGCTAAATAACATTCGATTATGAAATATTTTTTTAGTTAAATAATTTTTGCTATAATTTTAATTATTTTATATGATGATGATAGTAAAATTTAAATTATTTTCATATGAATTATTCACATTAAGTAGATATTGCAAAAGTATGAGTATAACAACCAATAGAGTTTACGAATGGTTATCAGATGACGTATAGTTTTAGATCATTCTTAGTCTCATGAATTAAATTTTATAATCACCACCATAAAAAAAATAATTAAAATAGTAGTCAAAATATTTATAATAAAAATTATCTCATAATCGAACACCATTTGATCCTTTGATCGCTCATTTATCATTTAACGATCGAAATTAATCTATACTAAATTGATCAAGTAAACGATATCCAATTGAAGTGAAACTTTGATAGTATGCTACAAAAATAATCGAGATCATCGTTGTGGGTTTTTGGATTCATCGGAGGTCTCCATCTATCAGATCATCGAATCATCATTCATGATTATCGAAATCAAATTTTTCTGATCGATGAAGTTAGGGCCATCGGATCGAGGTGATCTTTTATGATGATACTCTAATGATAATTATTTAGATAATGAACGATGAAGATGGATATTAAATTTTAAAATTATATAATATTTTAAAAAAATAAGAAAAAAATATATAACAATGGTTTCAAATAACCGCTGCCATAGATCAACTTACAGCAGCGGTTACAAGAAACCGCTGCTATAGGTCCGATCTATGGTAACGATTTTTCTAACCGCTATCATAGATCCAACTTATGACAGCAATTATAAAGAATCGCTGCCATAGGTTGGCCTATGATAGCGATTTTTTATAACCGCTGCTATAGATCGGTCATATAGCAGCGGTTTCTTTTAACCGCTACTGTAGATTCTATTGCAGTAATTTTGAAAATCACTGTCATAGTATGCATTGTCGTAGCCTCTTTTTGTAATAGTGAGATATGTACCTCTTCTTTTATGTGCTTTTGATATGGTCCAAGGATTGGACTAGTTCAAATTTAAGTTGAATTTTGAATTCAACTTGAGTTGGTTGAAACCTCATAACCCTCTCATCCTTATCCAAACTCCACACCCCTCCTCTCTTTTTATCGTATAATTTTTTAGAATTTTTCAGAGTGGGCATGTAGAATTGGAGAGTCCTTTTGCTCGTCACCCACCTAAAAGTGGTGATTGGAAGTAGATAAGGATTCATTTAAATTTGAATTTGAATGGGAGGTTGAAACAAGTTCAACCTCCAAGCCTTATCCCCTTCCACGCAATTTTTTCATATTATTGTCACTCTTTTTAAGAGAGGATTTTTGGGGCATGCGTGGATGGATGTGAGGCAGCATGAGGGGTTTCTGAGAGAGAGAAAAACTAGAGAGAGGCACAAGTCTGGGCGTGGAAAAGTCCAGAGAGAGAAGTGTGTCTTCCTACGCCAACATTCCTCACATGCCACTTCTATTTTTTTTTTGTTTTTGTCATCCATCTAAAAAGTTTTTGAGAGTGGATGTTCGGTAGAGAGAGTCCCTCTACCCATGAAAATTTATTTCATAAGAAAATTCTAAAGAGAGAGGGCATGAGAGGATTTCTGGACGTCAGGATTTTTTGAGTGTTCAAAACCCTAGAGTTGGGACTCAGGGTTTGGATGAAGAGATCAAGTGTTGTGAGCATCAGATCATCATCAGACTTTCTATGCCACCTCATCATCCTCCATATATTATCTTTTGGCCTTACAGAGTGTCCAGGAGATCAGAAGAAAGGTCGTCGATTAGATCAACGAAGATCAGCGGTCGAAAGCTCCGACAAGGAGTTAGCACTCCGATGGAGCTGATCGAAATCAGGAGCTCCATGTGGACTCTCCATAGAGGCCGGATATATGTGCGGCTACAACGTGGCATGAGTGCTTCCTCCTATAGATTTGGATCACGAACATCATCTACCCATGCGTAGGTATTGTGTATTGTACACTGATCGATCAGCAAATATGATTTGCTGATCGAATACATTTCATTTTTAAATTACATATCAGCATGTCTAGATCTTAGTGTAGGATTATTGATGTGATCAATGCATGCATAGAATTAATATTAGATTAATTTTGCTTTTGCTGAAATTTTATTCAAAAAAATTTTGAAATACATGCCTACAACCCTACACGATTTCCAACAGTTTCATGTAGAGACATCATGGCATGTTCTATTAAAAAAATAATTATCCTTTCATCATCCCACACTGAGAGTTCATGATACAAGGTACAGACTACCAAGATGCAATGACAATTTGCAGATGGGCTGGCTACCTAGATATTTTTATCATTTTTACTTGAAACCCAAAATAGCTAGAAATACAAAAATTCATGGATGAGGTTGATTCCTACCAAAAATCGGAAGACAGAGCTGATGCGGTGAATCACGTGTTTCACCTCAAACTTCTGGAACTACTATTTGAGACAAGAAAGAAAAAATACTTCGACTGTACTATTGCAAGTAAGTTTCTTTTATATCTAACAAAAAAAAATACTTCCTATAGCACATATATTATTGTCAGTAGTATAGTTATTTAAGCCATAATGTTGACTGTTTATCGTTATAAATATAGAGTTATTTACACGATCAAGTTTCAAAAATGTGGTCTCCCTCATGCACATATGTTAATTTTTCTGCATTCTGATGACAAGTATGCAGATCCTTCATATATTAATAAAATAATCAGTATAGAAATATTAAATAAAATTGAAGATCTTGAAGGTTATCTTGCTATTCAAACATATATGATCCATAGTCCATTTGATAAAAGTTGATCATCTTCTCCATGTATGGTTGACAACCATTGCATTAAATATTTTTCAAAATAATATAACAACCAAACTGTATTGAATGAAAAAGGTTTTCCAATATACAGAAGGATGAACAATGGCAACACCATGATAAAAAAATGGAGTACTCGAACTGGATAATGCTTATGTGGTGCCTTACAATAGAAAGCTCTTAATAAAGTATTAGACACACATAAATATTGAATTTTACAATAGTTCACAATCAATTAAATATTTATTTAAGTACATAGATAAAGGCTATGATAGAGTCAGTGTAGTCATTGAAAAGATAAATGTTGATAGTATGCATACATCTGCAAGCAGGACCATCGAGATTGATGAGATCAAAGCTTACCAGAACTATAGATACATTTCAGCATCAAAGGCTTGTTGGAGAATTTTTGAATTTGCTATCAATCATAGAGATTCTTCAGTTGAGAGAATCAATTTTTATCTTTCAGATGAACAAACAATAGTTTTTGCTGACACTGTAAATTTAGAAAATATGTTGAGAACATTAGAAGTTGATAAAATCAGTTCACAAAATGAATGAAGGCAAACGAGCAACATAAAGAAATTAGAGAACTAACTTATATTGAGTTTCCCATAAAATGGGTATGGCACAAAGATGTCCTAAAGTGGACGTAAAGGAAGTTTGGTAGAAGCGTAGGTAGGATATTCTATGCCCATCCTATAAGTGGTGAACATTATTATTTCAGAATATTACTGAATATTGTTAGGGGTTCCACATCCTTTAAAAATATTTGAATAGTAAATAGAGCCCTCTACCCAACATTCAAGGCAGCTAGCTATGCTCTTGGATTGCTTGATGATGATAATGAATGGTATGATTGTTTACAAGAGGCATTTCTTTAGATATCTGGTCATGCAAGAACTTTTTTGCTAATCTTAAAAAACTTTGGACTGTTAATTGAGAAATATTATCAGAAGATATGTTATAGATACAAAGAAGAAATTAAGTTAGATCAGCCACAGCTTCATCTAATTGAAAAATAGATATAGAGCTATGCACTGTTTGAGATTGAATGAATACTGCAAATATCAAGCAAATCATTAAGAGATTATGGGTCATTCCATTACCAAATGCATCATTACTATGAGAATTAAATAATAAACTTTTTTCTAAGAAGACAAACAATAACAGATAAAAGCTTCAAATAGAATTCATAAAGCTTCATAATAGCTTAAACATAGACCAGCTTACAATATTTGAAGTAGTTGTCAAATCAATAGCGACAAAAGAAGGTAAATTTTTCTTCATTTATGGCCATGGAGGAACAGAAAAGACTAATCTATAAAAAATAATTTTGGTAAAATAAAGGTTAGAGGGCCATATTACTCTTGCTATAGCATCTTTTAGAATTATATTATTACTACTTCCTAGAGGTAGAACTGCCTATTCAAGATTTTACATCTTGTTGAACTTAATAGAAGATACAATATGTGAGATAAAACAAGGAGCACAATTAGTAGAATTGTTGAGCAAAACAAGTCTCATCATATAGGATGAAGCATCGATGGCACACAAACATTGCTTTGAGGTGCTAGACTGTACACTTAGAGACATATTACGGTCTACTTTTTCAGATAGTCTTAACAAACTATTTGGTAGAATAACAATGATACTTAAATAAGACTTTTGCCAAATATTATCAGTTGTCCCTAAAGGCAGGAGAGAAGATATAGTAGATGCCTCTATTAAATCATCATACCTATAGCAACATTTTGAAATCTATCAACTATACAAAAATATGCATTTGGAAAATGGTGCCTGCACAAGTTCAAGTGCCGAGTTTGCACAATAGATCCTCAATGTTGAAGATGGTAAAGGAGTGAATTGAGATCCCATATGAGCTCATGAAAGATCACAATTGCAATGCAATACAAAAAATAATTAAAATCACTTATCAAGATATGGCCACTAAACTAATAGATGAGCATTTCTTGCAAGAAAGAGCCATCTTTACACTGAAGAATGAAATGATCCATAAAATAAATAACCACATACTAGACTTAATTCTAATAGAAGAAATAATATACTTCAGCTCAGATTCAATTTATAGAAACCCAACAAACTTTGATGATAATAATGCCCTTTATCCAATTGAGTTTCTTAATTCATTAAAATTTGTTGGTATACCAAATTATGCTCTTCAACTAAAAAAATGATGTTTTTATCATGCTGCTTCATAATGTCAACTAAAGTGCTGGCTTATGCAATGGTACAAGATTTATTATAACTCAACTTGGAAAATGGTTTCTACAAGCTAAATTCATCGTCGGAGAGAACATTAGCCAAAAAGTCTTCATTCCTCGACTAATTTTATTATCCAATAAATCAAAGTGGCAATTCAATCTCTGAAGAAGATAGTTTTCTTATCCGTTTGCTTTGTAATAACTATAAACAAGAGCTAAGGCCAAACATTAAACCATATTGGTTTACATTTATCTAAGCAAGTTTTTTGTCATGGACTACACATACTGGTAATAGATGAAGAAGTTAAAGATTCAAGCCATGCAAAAAAATATTATCTATCCAAAAATTTTTGCTAATATAAAATATGCTAATTAATTAGTATCAACATTACTTATCACTAAATTAAATAGCATAACATAATTTCTCTTTTTCTTCTTACTTTCATCCCTTACCCTCTTTTAAAACATAGTCCTCTTGAAATTTTGTAGGTCAATAGATACTAAAAAATACTCACTTCTGAGTAGACTCTCTACTGAATAAGACACATGGATCATCAAAGCTAAAGTTATATGCCTGTGACAAGCAACCAATACAAAGACAAATAAGAATATTGGATTGAAATTGATCCTGTTGGATAAAAAGGTAGGCACAAAACATATTTACATAAGATATGCTTTTAACTATGAAAGACAAAAATTTATCTATTCTAATGTTATAGATGACAATGATACAAGCTATTGTATGCAATGTCTAAGTTGAGAAATTTAGATAAAAAAATCCAAGGCCACTGCTACTTCATAATAAATTTCAAAATTGTTAAAGCTTACTCAAAGTACAGAGCTATTCTAAATAATATATAAATAATTTTTTATTTCATAATAATTCTTAGAGAAGTAAAGACTCCAACCACTAAGATTCCATTATTTTACTTTTACTTTGTAGATATACCTTTTATATCTGAAAGGTACACTAAAAATACATATGTGACAGGTAAAAAATAAAAATGCACCACATATAGCTCAATATATTTTATTCTCAATACTTGATATAATATAATTGCTTTTACTATTATTACAAATATCATTGGAAAGCTCAGTATAATAAGTGAAGTGAAAAATATACAAGCAAAATTTTTTTTTCTAAAATAGATGTTGACCTGTTACTCGAAAGATAAGTACTTTTATAACTAAAAAAAAAAAAAACTTTCTTTCCTATATTACATACACAATATTTATACATATGACCATAAATAAATCTTTCAGCAATAAAAAGATTTAAGTCATACTTTGGAGAAAAGTAACAAATATGATGAGTTTTGAGGAGAACAAAGATGAAATCACCCCCTGCATTATTATTGTGACATCAACAACTATGAAGATATTCCAAAGTAACAAAATATTTGCATATACAATTGAGTCTTTTCAATTTCATAGCTAACTACTCTCATCTTTCACATATAGATAAGTACAACCTCTCCTCTACCAATGCTATGAGAATTTACAAAAATATTGATATCCTAAAAGTGGCAAAACTCAAACAAAGATATATATGCTAACAAAATTTTAATTAAATAATGATAAATTTATTTAATATTAAAAAAATTTAGGTTCATGAAGGCAACAAATTTAATACAATAATTATACTCATAAAGTAATGCACATAAATCTACTACTACAAAAAAGGGCTACGGCAGTGGTATGTAACTACTGTCGTAGCCCAAAAAATCGCTGCCATAAGCTATGACGGTGATTTTCTAACCATTGCTACTACGACTGTCGCCATAGCTTTATGACAGTGGTTGTTGCAGTGGTTGTTAGAACCGCTATCATAGATAGCCTATTACAGTGGTTTAAAAATCACTGTAATAGATCGACCTATTGCAGTGGTTATGTAATCGCTGCCATAGGATATCTATAGCAGCGGTTATGTAACTGCTACCATAGGTAATCTATAGCAACAGTTTCTTAACCGCTGCCACAGGTCTAGTGTAGCGGTTGGTACCAGATCTATGACAGCGGTTGGCATGGATATGATAGCGATTATAAAATCACTACCATAGATCTTGAATAATTAAAAAAATAAAATTTTTATATTTTTTATATATTTTACCTAATAAATATAGATATATAACATAAAAAATATAATAAACATAAAAATTATTCTAAAATGCTAAAATTTTATTATCGAATAAAATTTATTATAATATTTTTTAAAAAAATAAAATATATCAAAAGTCTTCTAAATTTATATCGTCGTCGTCGTTATCACCGAAAGCTGGAGTCGGAGCTGGAGCTGGAGTCGGAGCTGGAGCTGAAATGTGGGCCAATATATCCTCGAAGCCCATGACTCTAAAATATATACTGAGCGTCGACATCATGTCTCTCACGATGCCCTTCCAACTGACGACACTAGAAGTCTATGAGGAGATGCTCACCTCGAATCAGTAGCTCATCGACGTATGTCTGAGCCTACATCAGATCCTTCCAGAGTGCTCAGATCCCAAGACCTAAGATAGATAGTCACGAGGCCCAGAGGTATCCGGGCCCTCGCTCGTGAGTGCATCTAACTGATCCTATAATTATAAATTAAAATAAAATTTTATAAGAAATACTATAATACTAATCATATATACTAATATATTTAATACTTACAAAAATATGCTCGATCGTGGTGTTCATCGACCTACCCGTCTTATCCGTGCGGCTGGATCGGAAGATCTTACTATGACTGGGCATTACTCCATCTCTCATCAACTATAACAAAGAATAAATTTATTAAAAAGATGATAAAAATATGAATTTAATTTATCTAGTAAGATTTAGAATTAATTACTTCTCTATGCACACGACTGACCATAGACTCACGATCTAGAGTGTGTGTATACTCCTGGGCTGCACGGTTCTTCTGATTCTGATGAAAGATAGCCTAACAAGTATTCAAATAAATATTAAATATTTAAATAAAACTTTTAGCATATTAAAAATTTAAAAATTAAAAATTTTATCTCGAACTCCTGGCTACTCTAGTGTCTAACCATCCTCTCCCACTGACTCGAAGGACAGTCCTGTATCCAAGAAACAAGCTCCTCCAGTATATCTCGTCGGTGCTCAAGCCATCCTCTATGGAGCTTGACCTTGTAACCCTAGTACAACTTTCTAATCTTCTTCAATCGAGCATCTCGAGCCCTCTCATAATTGGAGAAGTTGTACCTCCTCTGCACAAATTTATCAAAAATCAGTTACAAAATTATTCTAATCAAACATATATAGTATAAACATATAAAATATATAAATATAACTAAGATGCGCATACTTACCCATATCTCCTCCCATATCCGATCTCTTATGGCAGCATCCATCAAACGTTAGTCTCTGGGTTCCATGGGAATGATGTCTGACCGCTTCACAAGCACTCCAAAAAAGGAATGCATCTTCCATGCGGTCTTTCCTATCGACATTTCCTCCGCATCATATTGCACCATCACTTGATACTGGTGGTTCCACACGTGTGCCATATATGTGGGACCATAAAATATCCAACTGAATGATGCACCTGCAATGCAAATACATTATACAAATATATAAGTATATAAATACTATATAAAAATAAAGTTATGCTAATATAATAAAAATGTATACTTAGATGCCTGCAATGGTAGAGGCTCAGTTGTCGATGGAGTAAATGCCGTTGATGGAGTAGATGCCGATGGTGAAGATCCCTGAGCAGCTGATGCCAAGGTGAATGGAGTATGCTCCGACTGCTCCTTGGATGCTGAACTATGCATAATTCGTCGAGGGGCAAGGATGAAAGCTAGATGGTGTTTCGGTGCCATCGTGACCTACAACGTTAATGAACATTAATCAATATAACATCATGACATCTCAAATTTTATTTACTACAAAGCCGAGCTGGCTCCGTGCTTGAGATATCTGGCTAGGATCCTCCCCCAGCCAGCTTAATCATGGCCCAAGCTAGCTTGTCTGCATATCCGAGTCGGCTCGACTGTGTGCCATCCCCTCGATCACTCCCTCTCTCCCTCTCTCGATCTCTCTCACCGACGATGGCGACGAGGCCGAACCCCTCCCTCCCAGCTTTTTCATTTCTCGATCATCCTCTCTCCCTCTCTCGATCTTCCTCATCGGCAAGGTCGGATCCCATCCCTCCTTCTCTCACTCTCTTGATCTTCTTCGTCGGTAAGACCGGAACCCCATCTCCTCCCAGTGATGCTAGCGAGAGGTCGGACCCCTCCCTCCCTCTCTCGCTCTCTCAATCTTCCTACTCTCCCTCTCTCGATCTTACTCATCTGATGAGGTCGGACCCCCTCCCTCTCAATAATGGCGGTGAGCCTAGACCCCCTCCCTCTCAGTGATGGCGGCGAGGCTGGATTCCTCCCTTCCTCTCTCAGGTACAGATCCATTGGGTATTCAAATTTGGATCCGATATCAGTAATTAAAATTGGGTCCAAATCTAAACATCTAGATTTCGATCTGAATCCAATCCATTGACAGATCTGATCCACAGCCACCGACATGGCATGGCCCAAGGTAACCGCCATAGCACGGCCCAAAAACTATGGCATGTAGATAATTATAATATTTATAATAAATATTTATAATATTTATTATAAATATTTTATAAATTATTATAAATATATATGATTAATAAATAATACTATAAAATTAATTATACCTACGGCTATAGAAAGTAGATCACATCGAAAGCTCCGAAGGTCGTCGACGACAATGCTAGAGGAGGACGACGGCACTAGAGGTAACTTACGAAATAAAAGTAAGATAGTGAAATAGAGAAGAGAGAAAAAGAAGAAAAGAGAGAGAGCAGGGATGGCCGGGGATGGGGGGTCAGGGGGAGGGGCACAGTGATGAAGAGATTGAAGGAGGCTTCGCACTTGACCGGGGGAGGGTCAAAATGGTGGTGGTGGGGGGGTTTTCACGAGGGTCAAAGGAGGATCGGATGGGGATTTATCGGAGGGAGGGTTCGTTGGGACCGAGGGAGGGTCGGAGGGGTGGGGTTTCTGGGGGCGAGCGAGGGTGGAGGGGGGGTTCGCCGGAGGAGGGGGGTTTCGTAGGGGGCCAAGGGAGGGTCGAATGGGGGTTCGTCGGAGGAAGGATTTCGCTAGGGGCCGAGGGAGGGTCGGATGGAGGAGTGGGGGTCGGGTGGGGGGGTGGCGGGTGGCGGGAAGGGGCGGTTGGGGATGGGGGACCGAAGAGGGAGGGGGAAGGAGGGCGGTGTCGGTCGAGGGGGGAAGGAGGGGCGACGTCGGTTGGGGGGGAGGAGGGGCGACGTCGGTCGGGGGGGAGGAGTCTCACCGACGATGAAGAGGAGGGGGAGAGAGTGCAAGAGAGATTGAGCGCACATAGGAGGGAAGAAAAAATTTGAGGATTTTTAATCTAGATCTACGACAGCGGTTATCGAACCGCTGCCATAAGTAGAAAATAAATTTTTTTTTATTTTTTTAAATATTATATAATTTTAAAATTTAATATTCATCTTCATCATTCATTATCTAAATAATTATTATTAGAGTATCGTCGTAAAAAATTACCTCGATTCGATAGCCCTAACTTCATCGATCAGAAAAATTTATTTTCAACGATCACGAATGACGTTGCGATGATCTAATAGATGAAGATTTTCGATGGATCCAAAAATCTATAATGATGATCTTGATGCTATTTGTAGTATACTATCAAAGTTTTACTTCAATCGAATATCGTTATCATGGTTAATTTAGTATGGAATGATTTCGATTGTTAAATTAGAAACAAGCGATCAAAGGGTTAAACGGCATCCGATTATGAAAATTTTTTTTAGTTAAATAATCTTTATTATAATTTTAAATATTTTATGTGATGATGATAATAAAATTTAAATTATTTTTATATAAATTATTCATGTTAAGCAGATATTGCAAAAGCATGAGCATAACAATCAGTGAAGTTTCAGAATGGTTATCAGAAGACGTATAGTTTTAGATCGTTCTTCATCTCACGAATTGAATTTTATAATCACCACCATAAAAAATGATTAAAGTAGTAGCCAAGATCATTTATAAAAAAAATTATCTGATAATCGAACACCATTTGGTCCTTTGATCAATCATTTATCATTTAACGATCGAAACTAACCTATACTAAATTGACCAAGATAACGATATTCAATTGAAGTAAAATTTTGATAGTACTCTACAAACATCATTGAGATCATCGTTGTAGATTTATGGATCCATCGAAGGTCTTCATCTATCAGATGATCGCATCGTCGTTCGTGGTCATCGAAATCAAATTTTTTTGATCGACGAAGCTAGGACTATCGGATCGAGGTGACCTTTTGCGATGACACTCTAATGATAATTATTTAGATAATGAATGATGAAGATGAGAATTAAATTTTAAAATTATATAATATTTAGAGAAAAAAAATATAATGGTTACAATTAATCGCTGCCATAAATCAGATTATAGCAGCGGTTCCTACTAACCGTTGCTATAGATCCGACTTATGGCAGGGGTTACAATGAACCGCTGTTATAGATCGATTTATGATAGTAATTTTTTGTAACCACTGCTATAGATCCGACCTACAGCAGTAATTTTCGTTAACCGCTGCTATATGTCGGACCTATAGTAGCGGTTACAAAAGTTGCTGCTATAGATCTGACCTATAGCAGCGGTTAATGAAAATCGCTATCGTAAGTACTATGGCAGCGGTTTCAAAAATCACTACCATAGGTGCTATGACAGCGATTTCAAAAATCACTGCCATAGTAAGCGCTGCCATAGGCCATTTTTGTAGTAGTACCCCTGCATGAATAGATATTCTATAATAGAATAATACTATAGTAACTAAAGAAAATATAGGAACAAGCAGAAATTGATGTTAGTCAATATTATATACAATTATTATATAAATATTTTATCTCAAAACTAATATTCTTTTCTCTTCTCTGTGTAAAATATTATCTTCACAGTATGCATAACTATTATTGGT
The DNA here is from genome assembly GCA_006176705.1 of Cocos nucifera. Lineage (NCBI taxonomy): Eukaryota > Viridiplantae > Streptophyta > Magnoliopsida > Arecales > Arecaceae > Cocos > Cocos nucifera. Next base: position 2,527,661 of record QRFJ01000005.1, on the reverse strand, counting down.
ATTGAGAAGAGATTTAGATGGTCCTATTTGTCCTATACAAATTATGTAAGAAAAGTAACAATATTAAACAATAAATACGAATGCAGGACATGCAACACCTCTGTTGACTTTTCAATTTCAAGATAATATATTCTTATAAAATTATAAATTTAATATAATTAATAAAACTTAAAATTATGATACTAATACATTATATAATTAAATAAGATTCAAGATTAATATAGGGATAAAGGACCATTCCAGCACCGCAACAATGATTCTTTTCAATAGACAAGTTAAAAACTTATTAGGAACCATTGCTTTAGGGTTGGCAAAATATACAAATATTAGTTCAGTTGTTGTTCCTGACCAAGGTCAAGACCTCCTGCATAAATCATTAGTTTTCAAAATTAAGTTGAATGACTATAATTTGAAAGAAAGCTTCCAAAATTACACGGTGATGAAGACTGATGAAGCAGATGAAAAATTAAAAAATAACTATAAAATTGCCAACTTAATAGAGGTAATTATATAATGGTCTACTTTTTCTCAAACATAATACAATTCATGATGGTAATTCACCATTTCCTTTGTTACAGGACATGATACATGACTCAAGTGATGATGATGTTAGAGAAGTGCAGTCATTGTTATCTCTAAATCATTCTCAATCCCATAAAAAGAAAAAGATGCTATCAAAGATCATGCCTGGAAAGCACGAACTAGACACGAAAGAGTCAGAAATTTTTGATGAAGACAGTAATATAACAACCTCCAAGAAGAAACAAAAACTTCAAATCATTGATGAAGATTAATAAAATCATTTTTCATTATGTTGAATTCTCTATTATATTTTGGTCCACCCTATACCTACTATATCACATTATTTTTTCATCAATATAAGCACATCAATATTTCTAACTGTCAAATATTATATATTATAATCCTACAAACAATAACATCTGAATAATTAAAAATATGATAATAATATCTAAAAAATTATTTTCATACATCTAACCCCGTGCAATGCATAGGTCTTTGACTAGTTTTATAATATAACAAACCTCTTCTTTCCATCGGCAGCATAGAGCATGAAGCTAATATTGTGCTTTGAAAATGTGTAATGCAAGATCCAATAGCTAGCATCGCAAAAAAAATAAATCATTTTTTTATGCAAAAGATATAACCAAAATCCTATTCGAATATAGCATTGAATGGGTTGGATCCAGATCTTGATTTGTAACCCATCTAACATGTTTTTACCGATCAAATAATTAGTTGGATCATGACTCAGTCTACTTAACCATTTTAAGGTCTATACAAATAATTTAAAATCTACTTATGTATAGGGTGGCAAAATATGGTCTGACCCACCAACTCAATTCGTATTTGATCTATTATAAGCAAATTTGTATTTAGACTAAACAGGTTCATGTTATAAATAGATCAACCTATTTAATCTATTTAATTTTGGATCGAGTTTGAATTTCAAGAGTCTGATCCATTTAATATTTGGGTTAGATTAGATCAAATAGTATAAATGGGTCTATTTAAATCGTAGGGCTGATGACTGAATCCTAATTTGCATCACAAACTCATGATTAAAATTCAAACCGCTTACTCACTTTTGTTCTCAAATTCTCTGGTGATGCTATATTTTTTTTCCAGATTCCCATGTCCCACACACTCCAATTAATATCCATTGCAATAAGGGATTAGGGTTTCTATTCCCTTCCCTTTCATTCCTCTCCTATCACCAACAATGGTAAAAGGGACTTAGGATCAGTGGTAAGAGGGCCATGGTTCCAACCATTGGACCCATCAGTAGATGGGAGGGAGAGGATGTCCTTGGTGAGCTTGCATCGATGCTCATGTAGATGAAAGTGTTCTCAAGGTGGGAGGGAGCAGTCGCCATAGTCGTTGGTCATGGCAAGGGAGCATTAGACGGATGGCCCAGGGCCTCATCTCTCGGCTCTAAACTCTTGCCCTGTTGCTTCCAATATGGCCAAGTGGCAAGGAGAGGAGCACTAAAGGGTAGAGGCGAATGGCAATAGATTTCCGAATCTTCTCTTACAATGACCAACCCTCTTTTCTTCTCACCTCCTCTCTCATTTGAAATAGCCTCCTCCTGGGCAAAAGATTGCGCCACTACTTCAGCACCAACAAAATCACTACAAAGATCTAGCAGTAGCAGGTCTCAAATCTAACCATCGCATGCTTTTCCTCACTCTCGATGTCGATGCTCACTCACCATGTCACCATCTACAATCACCAATAAGAAGTCATCCACCAGTTCCTCATCCCCAAGGTAATAACTTATTTTCTAATTCCATTGTTTTGATTGACTCAACAATCTCTTTTATATTCTCTAAAATTATTTTTCTACTATTTATAATTTTTTTTATTTATTATTATTTGAATATATTGTTCATTATTTATAGATGCAAAATAGGTTAAACAAGTTGATCTGATATGTTTATTAAAGTTAAACCAATATTTTAAATTAATGTGTTGATTTGATCTGATCTAACATGTTTATTAGATAAGTTAAGTAGGTTGGATTGAGTAATGTATTTATTAAATAGTACAGGTTAAGTTTTGAAATATCAATCTATTTAATAAATAGGTTAGATTCAAATTTGACTTTTTTTTATTGGGGATTTGTCTCGTATAGACCTGATCCATTTATGATATGACCCGACAAGTTTGCCACCCCTATTTAAATCATTTATGTCTTAAATCAATCTACTTAATTTATCTAAATAATTTAAATACACTACTATAAAAATGGTCTATGGCAGTGCATACTATGACAGCAATTTTCAAAATCGCTATCATAGATCCCATGACAGCAATTTTCGAAACTACTGTCATAGATCCTACGATAGCGATTTTTGTTAACCGCTGCTATATATCGAACCTATGGCAGCGGTTACCATTGCCATAGGTCCAATATATAGCAACGGTTAATAAAAATTATTATCGTAAGTCGAATCTATAGCAGTGGTTATAAAAAACCGCTGTCATAGGTCGACCTATAGCAGCGATTCATTATAACCGCTGCTATAGGTCGGACCTATAGCAGTGGTTAGTGAAATCGCTGTCATAAGTCGGACCTATAGCCGCGGTTAGTAGGAACCGCTGCTATAAGCTTATTTATGGTGGTGGTTAATTATAACCACTATCATATATATATATTTTTAAATATTATATAATTTTAAAATTTAATGCTCATCTTCATCATTTATTATCTAAATAATTATCATTAGAGTGTCATCGCAAAAGGTCGCTTCGATCCGATGGCCCTAGCTTCATCGATCAGAAAAATTTGATTTCAACGATCATGAATGACGATGCGATGATCTGATAGATGGAGACCTTCGATAGATCTAAAAATCTATAATAATGATCTCGGTGATGTTTGTAGCATACTATCAAAGTTTTACTTCAATCGGATATCGTTATCTTGGTCAATTTAGTATAGATTAGTTTCGACCTAAACGAGCAATCAAAGGACCAAACAATGTTCGATTATGAGATAATTTCTTTTATAAATAATCTTAACTACTATTTTAATTATTTTTTATGATGGTGATTATAAAATTTAACTCATGAGATGAAGAATGATCTAAAACTATACTTCTCCTGATAACCATTCTGAAACTTCACTAGTTGTTATGCTCGTGCTTTTGCAATATCTGCTTAACATGAACAGTTTATATGAAAATAATTTAAATTTTACTATCATCGCTATATAAAATATTTAAAATTATAACAAAGATCATTTAACTAAAAAATTATCTCATAATCGAACGTCGTTTAACCCTTTGATCGCTTATTTCTAATTTAACGATCGAAATCATTTCATACTAAATTGACCATGATAATGATATTCGATTGAAGTGAAACTTTGATAGTATGCTACAAACATCATCGAGATTATCGTTGTAGATTTTTGGACCCATTAAAGGTCTCCATCTATCAGATCATTGCATCATCATTCATGATCGTCGAAATCAAATTTTTCTAATCGATGAAGCTAGGGCCATCGGATCGAGACGATCTTTTGCGACGACATTCTAATAATAATTATTTAGATAATGAACGATAAAGATGGACATTAAATTTTAAAATTATATAATATTTAAAAAAAATTAAAAAAAAAATATTTTCAACCTACGATAGTAGTTATCAAAAATCACTGTCATAGATCTATAGTAGTCGTTATAGAACCGCTACTATAGATCTATGGCAGCGGTTCAATAACCGCTACTGTAGGTTAGGTTAAAAATCTTTAAATTTTTTCTGCTTTCCTTCCGTGTGCGCTCGATCCCTCTCTGTCTCTCTCCCTCCTCTCCGTCGTTGGTGAGGCTTCTTCCCCCTCGATCGGCGTCGCCCCTCCTTCCCCCTCCCCCTCTGGCCCCCCATCCTCGGCCACCCCTCTTCGCCACCCACCACCCCCCACCCTCTCTCCGACCGCCCCTCCCCCCATCCTTGGCCGCTCCTCCCCCCACTCGCCACCCCCCCACCCAGCCCCCACCCCCATCCTCCCCCGACTGCCCCTCCTTCCCCCCATCCCCGGCCGCCCCTCTCCACCACCTTGCCATCCCCCAGCCCCCCATCTCCGACCGCCCCTCCTCGCCACCCTCCACTCGGCCCCCCACCCGCCACCCTCCCCGACCGCCCCTCCTTCCCCCCATCCTCGGCCACTCCTCTCTGCCACCCCCCATCCCCGACCACCCCTCTTTGCCACCCCGCCACCCCCAGGCCCCCTCATCTCCAGCCCCTCACCCCTCCACCCTCCCCCCGATCGCCCCTCCCCACCACCCCCCATCCCTGGTCGCCCCTCCCCACCACCCCCCCAACCCCCCATCCCTGGTCACCCCTCCCTGCCCACATCCCACCCGGCCCCCTACCCCCCCACACTCCCCTCCCGATTGCCAACCCTCCCATCACTGTGCCTCTCGGGCCTCCTCGTCACTGTGCCCCCTCCCCCTGGCCCCCCATCCTTGACTGCTCCTACTCTCTCTCTTTCCTCTTTCTCTCTCTTCTCTATCTTACTATCTTATTTTTGTTTCGTAGGTTACCTCTAGTGCCGTCGTTCTCCTCTAGCATCATCGTCGACGATTCTCGAAGCTTTCGGTGCGATCCGCTCTCTATAGCCGTAAGTATAATTTTTTTTAATTTTATAGTATTATTTATTAATCATGTATATTTATAATAATTTATAAAATATTTATAATAAATATTATAAAAATTTATTATAAATATTATAATTATCTACATACCATAGTTTTTGGGCCGTGTCGTGGTGGTAGCCTTGGGTCGTGCTATGTCGACGGCTGTGGACTAGATCTGTCAATGGATTGGGTTCGGATCGAAACCTACATATTCAGATTCGGACCTAATTTTATTTACTGGTACCGAATCCGAACCTAAATACTCGATGAGTCTATACTTGAAGTACCAGACCCGAATTCTAATGGATCCCGAAAGATTGGATCTAATTTTGAAATCCGAAACTAAGAAACGAAAAGACTGAGAGGAAGATCGATGGATTCAGAGAGGGAGGATCGGTCACTCGCCGACCGCCGACAAGGGAGACCGAGAGTGGGAGGGAGGGAGGGAGGGGGTCTGGCCTCGTCGCCGTCGCCGATGAGGGAGATCGAGAGAGGGAGAGAGAAAGAGAGAGATCCAACCTCGCCGCCATCATTGGGAGGGAGGGGGTCCGGCCTCGCTGGCATCACTGGGAGGGATGGGGTCCAGCCTTGCTGGTGAGGGAGATCAAGAGAGTGAGAGAGGGAGGGGTGGGGTTTGGCCTCATCGGTGAGGAAGATCGAGAGAGGAAGAGAGAAAGATCGAGAGATGGAAAAGCTGGAAGGAAGGGGTTCAGCCTCACCGCCGTCGTCGATGAGAGAGATCGAGAGAGGGAGTGATCGAAGGGATGGCACACAGCTGAGCCGGCTCGGATATGCAATCAAGTCGGATCGGATCGTGATTGAGCCGACTGGGGGAGGACCCGAGCTGGATGTCTCAGGCACGGAGCTGGCTGTCTCAGGCATGGAGCCGGCTCGGCTTCTGAGCGAATAAAATTTGATATGTCTCTCTAAGGTTCCAACTTTAAGCCCTAAGGTGCCACCATCATCTACTTTGTTCTTCTTTCAGATTTCTGGATTAACACCAAGATTCATGCAAGAGATCGGATCTACGACTGTTGCTCATCCTTAATTATTTATGAATGTAATTCATGTTGTTGAATTTATTGCATAACATTTTCTGGATGTTTATATCTTGTTGCTTTTGTTTATTGCATTGCATAATGATAGACCTGTCAATTAATTAGTGTACATATTAGAGACTATTTATTGATGCTATACTAATATTATTGTTCAATATGTTATATTGATTAATGTTCATTAACGTTGCAGGTCACGATGGCCCGAATACCTTTGGGCCCCATTACCATCTATCTCAGGTCTTGGGACCTGAGCACTCTGGGAGGATCTGATGTAGGCCCGGACACACACCGACGAGCTATTGGTCCGAGGCAAGTGTCTCCTCACAGACTTTCGGTGTTATCAGCTAGGAGGAGCTTGAGGAAGCATTGGCACGGGCAGATCATGCTGCGATGCGGGCAGATCGGGGTGAGAAGCAGGCATCTCATCTGGAGGGCATCATGAGAGACATGATATCGACGCTCAACGCATGTTTTGGAGTCACGGGCTTCGAGGATATGTTGGCCTGCATTCCAACTCCAACTCCAGCTTCGGCTCCGGCTCTAGCACCAGCTCCAACTCCAGCTTCGGCTCTGACTCCTGCTCTTGGTAACGACGACGATGATGTAGATTTAGGAAACTTTTGATGTATTTTATTTTTTTTAAAAAATATTATAATAAATTTTATTCGATAATAAAATTTTAGTATTTTAGAATAATTTTTATATTTTTTATATTTTCTTATATTATATATCTGTATTTATCAAGTAAAATATATGAAAAAATAAAAATTTTAATTTTTTTAATTATTTAAGATCTACGGCAGTGGTTTTATAACCGTTGTTATATCCGTGCCAACTGCTGCCATAAGTTTCTGATGTAAACGGTGTTAACCGTTGCATTAGATCTATGACAGCGGTTATGTAACCGCTGCCATAGGTCGATCTATTGCAATGATTTATAAACCGCTGTAATAGGCTATTTATGATAGTGGTTCAAACAACCGCTGTAACAACCGCTGTTATAGAATTACGACGATGACTACAATAGCAGCGATTAAAGAATCATTGCCATAGTCTATGGCAATAGTTTTTTAGACTATGATAGCGGTTACATACCACTGCTATAGCTCTTTTTTTGTAGTAGTGATATGTTTAAACTCATTAAAAATAACTTGCATGTTAGCCAATTTAGATTGAATTATTTGTTTGATAAAAAAAATATGGTTAAGTTTTATAAAATTTTAACTCAACTTACATTCGATCCAATCCGCCGGATCGGACCTAAACCGACTTAAGAATAAAAAGAGTGGGAGAAAATCCTAAGGATGAGAGAGATAAGTTCCTTTATCTTCAACCCAAGATTACATCTTAATTATAGTTATACTAAACAAATTTGCCAGTTTGCTTAGTAATCTGGTGAAGCATCATTGCCATCTAAGCTGATGTGTATCGTTAGTATTTAATTATTTTATTTGGATAAAAAAAAATTTGGTATCAAATAAGCTTTTTTTTTTTCTCAATAATATGGCGTTGCTATATTCCCATTGAGCACTGAGCCTAAAATTGACTCGACTTAATAGATATGCATCCTACCCAAATTTGATCAAACCAAAAAAATAGGATTTGATCGGATTTGAATTTGAATTTGAAAAAAATTTAAAAACAGTAGCATGAGTATGGATAGGGTAGGGATAATGCTATTTTCTATCCAAATCCGAACCCAATCCAAACCTACGAATATAGATAATACCCAAATCTATATCCAAATATATATATATATATTCAAGTTCATCACTTTTTTAGCATCATATTGAATTTTCATGGATAAAATAATGAATTTAAGGGTTATGTTCTATGTTGAATTGTAATTCTATTTCTATGTTTGATTTCTATAAATCTAAACTTATAAATTATGTTCTATGTTGAATTAATAATTTTATTTTGATTGATAATATGCATAAAATTATTTTAATTGTTTATTTTTTTGAATATAGAAAAATGGATAATCCAAGGATATTTTCGAAAATATTGGGTATGAAGATGGATATCTCTTTTCTTATCCGATTGGATATCGGGTAGGATTTAGATATAGGATATTAAGTTTGGATTTGGAGATGGATAATATAATATCTTATCCAAACTCTATCCATTGCCATCCCTAAAAGCAAATCTTCTTGGCGAGGTCTATGGTTTGGATAAGCCACATAAATCATTTTGAAAAAACTAACTTTATTTATCAAAACTGCTCAACCACCGATTAAACCAGTAATTCATTCAAACCGTTTGTGGTTCACATGAACAGGCCACTTTTTTTTTTTTTTTTTTTTTTTTTTTTTTTTTTTTTTTTTTTGGAAGTGGCTGCTTTTAAAATGCAAAGTTTTTCCAACCTAATTGATTCAGACTAAGGCTACAAATGGGTCAGGTTGACCCATGATCCGATCTAGCCCAACCTGCTTAGATCTGATTCGACTTATTTTAAAGAATCCATGGAATCGGATCGAGTTGTAAAATTGAATCCATTTAATATTCTGGATTGAATTTAGATTTATCAAATTTAGACTTAATCCGACTTGATTTCAATATTAAATTTAATATATAAATTATAAAATAAATAGAGTAGGATTGAAATTCTAAATACTTTCGTAGCATTATTATTTTTTAAAAATTTTACTAAATTTAACGATAAAATTTTTAAAAATTATTTTTAAATTAAAAATTAAGATAAAATAATATTTATTTTTTTTATCAGAAACTTTACTAATTTATCATATAAATCAGATCCGACCAAAATTTGAATTTGGATTGGGTTTAAAATTTTTAGATTAAGATTAGATTATACATAAATTTAATTTAATTTAAATAATTTAATAAGATAAATTTTTTTTATCATGGATCAATCCGATTTGATTTTTAATAGGATTGGCTTGAGTCTAATATTAGGATCCGTTCAGATCGGATCGGGGTCACGCATGACCCCGCTTTGGTTCTCCATGATCGTTTCTTTTCCTCCACCGCCCCACGATATCTGGCAGCTTCGATCCAGACGGCTTCCGGGTATGCCCCCTCCCATCCCTCTCGCTCTTCCCCTCCCTCCTCCTTTCTCTCTCCTCTGGTCTCTTGCCTCGACCACTGGGATATTCTCTCTCTAGGCCGACCTCAAGCTCGAGATTTGGCTGCCGGAACTTGGTAGCCAGACCCTCTCCCTCCCTCCATTCCTCCTTCACGGCCCCCTGATTCTCAATTTACAAGGTTTGTTGCTTTTTTCCCTCTTTTCTCGTTGGATGAGTATATATTGTTTACTTTGATGAAGGGATCCTTCCCCCTCCTCCCCCACTTTCACGGCTCCTGGATACCCTAGTGCATTGACCATTTCGGATTCTCTCTCTCTTTTCTTTTTAATCCTAGGTAAATGTGCTCTGCGTACTTTGTTGTTAGGGTTTTTTTTTTTTTCCCCTTGCAAACTTTTATTACATGATGGACATGTCAATAGGAAAAACGATGAATATGTTTTTCTTGTTTTTAATTTTTTTAGCAGAAGCAAAGATGATGGTTTTAGATAACGGTGTTATAACTATTACTAATGGGTGTTATAATGATTTCGGCCATCCCTGTTATGTTATTGAGGTAAATAACGTGGAAAGATTCACATCAAAAGAAAAAAGAAAAAGAAAAAGGAAAGATATAAAGGCCATTATTTTTTCTTGTAATAAATCGTTATAATGTAAAGTTGTAAACAATGATAATTGACTTTACTTATTCTTTTAAATAAAATAAATTTTCAAAAAACTCAAATTTTGTATCTCAAAATTCTCACCAAAAATGATTGTATGGTTTGAAACTATTATTATTTTATGTAACGAAAAGTGAAGGTTAAAATAATGCTGTTATTTTTTTTTTGTTATTGTCTATTATTTTTCATTATAACGATTATTATTTCAGTAATTATTTAATATTAAGAAGGATTGCAAGAGCCTCTAGAAAAAATATCAATTTTGATATTTTTGTATAACATATTTAGTATGTGATTATGATGACATCTCTCATTTTCTTTTTATTTAACCACTAACCGGTGATCTGATCACTTTTCCAGTTCGATCAGCTATCTGTTTTTTAAAACATTGTCTACAACTTCTGCCATTAATGGCGAACGAAGGCTGCTCGTCGTCGGGGTGGGTAAGAAACGGGTCCATCTCTACTTCCTTCACCTTCTTCGTGTTCTTCTCTCTCTATAGATTCTAAAACCACCTTCTTTCTGTTCCTTTTCAGGACGCAGAAGCAGAGGAGCTCTATGGGGCCGAGTCTGGATGGGTGGAGGCTCGAACATCATGTGATCATTTGTCTTCGCTCTCTTCTGATCTCTCTAACATCCCCGTTCCTGATTCTCCTTGCACCAGGTTAGTGTTCATCTCCAAACCCTATTCAATGTTTTTTGATTGGTTCCTCTTTTTAGCTAACCTAACTCGAGGTAGATCGAAGAGAATTACAAAGAACATCATGAATTAGGCATGGGAGGTCACTGTGTGTGGAAACTTTGTGGAAATAATGAAATTTTTTGTGAATTTTTGTTACTAATAATGATGACTGGGATCTGCCTTAATGGGTTAGTATTTGGTTGTCCTCTGTACATTAATTTGGAGACTTGGTTCTTATGGGTAAAGGTGTCTTCTACTCTATATTTTTGTTGTTTGCCTAGATCTTACTCATGAGCACTGGATTATGTATGTTTAGACATGATTTTGCATGTGATGAGGAGTGCTGGATAGACCAGTAACAAATCCATGTAAGTTATGGTTGCTTGTGGCCTTTTAGTTAGAAAAGGCTGCTAATTGAATGGTGGAAGTACAAAAAGAGTTTTGTATATATTGATTAAAACTAGGATTACTCAGCCACAAATGCAATGCAAAGTTTTCTTTTCTTTTTCTTTTACTTTTTAAAGGTGTCAGACATTGAATGGTTAGAAAGATGGACCAATAAGCTTTCATCACGTCATCTAAAACACAATGCGGTTACAAGCATGCCTGTCAGTTCCTAATTCTAGTGTTAGTTATCCTACATTATGAAAATAAGGGTGATTTTTTTTCATTTTTCTTTCTCATTTTCTAAGAAAGAGATCAGTGATAATAAAGTAAAGGGAGAGGTTATGAGCCAAAATCATGAACTTACAACCAATTTAAGGATCTTTAATGAATCTTAGCAAAGTATCTTTAAATGGGTAAGTCTGCCAGTAGGGTTTTCTCCACTATGGTGGCAACTTTATTTTGGATGTTCATGCATTTATTATCACTCATCTAACACCCATAGTCCTAATGCTCCTAAATGACCGAAAAAAGGTGGACTTCCATTTCTTTGCTTTTTAGCTGGACATCATAGAATCATGTTGTTCCCTGATACATGTCTCTTCTAAGAATATTTCTCTGAAAGATAAAAGGTAAAAGCTCCAAGTCCATTTGTTAATGATGGAAGTCTGTTTCATTTTGATAACTTCTTGATCAAAGCAGGCATCATCAAAAGATTCTCTTTGTCTAAAGCTCACCCTAACGTGCCAAATGCCACATATTCGATACATCCCCAATGGATAACACAGTAACCGTGCCGCCTTGATTGCAATTCCTGTGCCTTTTATTGTCACATGCAACCAATTTTATTTTCCTTTCCAGTGTTTGTTTTAATCATCTCTACTTTGATGTTGCATCTTTGTCTCACAAACATGTGATGCCATCCTCTCATTCATAGTTGCTTCTGGATTGATCCTCTTTCAGCATGGTGTATGACAGTATAAATCCTCTCCACTTGGCTCCATGCATTTTAATCTCTAGCCAAATCCATATTGAAGACAATTTGTAGTTCGATGACTAGAATTCTTTAATTTGGGCATTCATGTTGACAAAAAAACATAGCACCATCAGAAGGCATGCTGAAAATAGCTTTTTCATAATAGGAAGACACCTTTGTGTACTGCTTGTATCTTGTCAACACCGACTAGCACAACATGATACGTTCATGCAACAGTCTTGTAACTATAACCAGAATCATCCAATCTTGTCCTATCTATTTTGGATCAGCTTTATGCATCATCATTCACCAAACATTCTTAGATTATTATTTTAAGCTTTTTTTCATATCCTTTTTTACAATCTCCATCCATGTTACCTTAGGCATTTGCCTTTTTTTTTTAATATCCTTTAACAAAAATTAATCCCTTTTATTGGATTCCTCTAAGATCTTCACCATACATACCCATGGTATCTTGATTGTTTCTGTATCATTTTATCTTTGATTCTGGAACTGATATGGCTCCTCTATATACTCTTATTTCACTGTATCCTTTCTAGTTTACCACACATTTTTCCCAATATGCTTATTTTTACTACATTCAAGTATGTTTGTAAACTTTCTTTGTTGTTCAATATTTAAGCCACATAACATTGCAACCCTTATTTCTATTTGATCAATTTTCCTTTAAGTCACTATGGTATGCGACTATGGGTTGATCATGTAGCTCCTGGGAGGCACTTCCTCACCTCACCCAACCAATTATATTATATTATATTCTCTCTCTCTCTCTCTCTCTCTCTCTTCTTTAGAGAACTAGAACAAGAGTAAACCCATAATCATGTGATATGACTATAGTTTTATGCTACCCATCAAACCCAACTGGTTTGGAATTAAGGCTTGGTTGAGTTGAGTTGTAGGACTAGAGTAAATCCCACCGAAATTGAAGGAGGGTAGGACTCAAATCCTGGTCATTGGTTCCAACCACCAATGACTTCAGCAACCACTGACCTCTCGATATGTTTCATTTATTCTCCCCACTATTTTGCATACCATAACTATAACCAGCATTATTTTGTATAGGTAACCTCTCCATTATTTTGTATACTAGATACTATATGATGAAAAAAATCACTTTGTGATATCTCGTCTATCGATCTTAATTGTTGTCTCATCTTCACTTCTATTTTAAATAAAATTGCATTCCAAATGCTCTGTTTTCGTTCTGCTGATTTTTGAGCTCTCATGCTTTTAAATCTTTCTTTCCTAAATACAGTTTAACATTTAGTCATGTGCTTTAATCATCAATTAATACCCTGCATATAATAGAAACCATGGCATATTTTCTCAGCAATAGCAGCAGCTGTTGAAACCTTGTGTATTAGCCTCACATCTGTTGTTGTGTATCATACTAGCCGTGAACCAATAAGGTTGGGGACATACACACTTACAATGGGAAAACTGGGTTTGTCTTGCACTGACTCAAGGCATATTGACATCTTTCTGACCTCATACTGTTTGGTATGCATTTTTTTTCTTTAACAAAAATGTCTTCTCATTTGTAGCAAGGTGTATCAAGGCATATTGCTCTTGTATCAAAGATGATACCATATTGGCCAGCCATTTATACAATACCATTTCTTGATATTTGAGTGTTTAATTACCCATAAGCTCAGTATGATTAGTTTGAAAAGCTGTGAGGTTAGTGTCATTGTTGGTGCAAGACTCATGTGACTGACAACACAAACAACTCCTAGTCCTTGTCTTTTTTCAGGGAAGCTCCTAGCCCTTGTCAATGCACCGACATACATATCCTCCATAGTCTTCTACTAAATTACCTTTCTTGCTAGCCTATTATAAGTTTTGTGTAAGTCAATAAGAACTATAGGTAAACTCTTTTTTCATTTTTATTTATATTTTTTATCAATTGTCTAAGCAAGAAAACAGCCTTTATTGTTAAGCTTTCTTATTGCCCAATTATCAATTTAATTGAAGTTACGTACTTTCCCTCTCAGGCTTCAAGCTCCTTATTATTGTGGTATCATATTCCTTTTTCTTGTCTTTCTTCGACCAATGGGTAAGTTGGAGCTAGTAAATTTGTTTCATCAAACTTATTGTAAAGAACTAATGACCCTCATCTATGATTAAACAAGTTTCATTTGGAAATGTCCAAGATTAAATTTCATAAACATGGTTTCCATAATGTTGTGTAGAACCAAATGAGAGAGTATCGGTATATGCAGTGCAGAAGAAAGTGAGATAGTGTAGGCATACATTTATGTCATCTCTAACAAATTAATTGTATTTGAAAAAATTAAGTACAAAAAACTGAGGTTAACTCTAAAATGAGACCTATAATTATCTTTTGATGGAGATGATTAAACAAACTTTAAATTTTACAAATTAATCCCATGAAAAAGTTACAGAAAATTATAGTCAAGTAAAGCCAAGGCATGAACTTTATTGGTACTAATTTACCAAAATAAATAAAATAAGGGGAAATGTTTGTTTGAAGAATATAATTATTTCGACTATTCTAATGCTTTCCAAAACTTTAAAAATAAATCCAAAACTATATGTGAAATATTTACAACGTATGCAATTCTAGCCTTATATGTGAAATTCAAGCCTTATATGTCTATAAGAATCAGGTTAAAAAATAAAATTTATTTTCTGTTTAATCTACAAATTGTTTGAGTTGTTGCAAAACTTAATCTTGTGTGTGCATTTGTGTGCATGTGTATAAGAATTTGTTTAAAAATAAAATTGATTTCCTATTTGATCTTCGTATTTGTTTTAGTGATTGATAAACTTAGTCTTGTTTGTGTCTATAAGAATTAAGTTGAAAATAAAATTGGTCTTCTGTTTGATCTAGGTATTTGATTTGGCCATTGAAAATCTTAATCTAATGCTTATATTATGAGAATGTTTCTTCAGATTTGGGTTGATTAACCAGTTCAAGTTTTGAATCATAAAAAGTCCCATTCCAGATATATGCTTATCCTCCATAATGATTTGAATACTGGTAATCTTTCCCCATATTTCTTGTGAAAGAATGATCTCCATCTCCTTCAAATGCACTGACGCCATTAGCTCATCAATCCAGAGTTTTGGTAACTGCTATGTCATTTTCTGCCTTTGGGTCAAACAATGACGTAGTTCATTGGTTGCTTGCTGGCTAGAATTTCAATTGCCTCTGAGTCCCTAATGGATTGTTGATCACTCGCTGTTTGTGTTAGGTGCAAGATTTGGCAGGGGACATTGTTCATCATGCAGTATAAAGATTTGATTGCAGTAGCTAAGTCCCGAATTCCGCTGTTCATTTATTAACCATCAGATTTGTCCGGTTTATTATCCTTCAACTGTAAACCCGTTCATATGTCAGGTTAATGGATTGTCGATTAGCCTTCTGACAGTGAGTTTATGACTGTTCAACTCAGTAGCCATTTTAGGTGTATGCAGAAACTATGCTGACAAAGCAAACTGTAGATATTTGCACCATTTTATCTCTCAGATGATTGGTAACATTCAGTTTGCATGCATATGTGCATGTGTCAGTGGGTTGATGAGTCGGGGTGCGCGTGCATGCATGTGGGTGTATAAATCCTATACCTCAACTGAAATACTTAAACCACATCCAGCTTAGGTTGACATTTCTAACTGAAGCATTGCATTTCAGATGCCACCACCCTGCTGAAAACTGGCTGTGTTTGAGCTGTAAAGATGTCCTGTGCAGCCGCTTTATCAACAAACACATGCTCAGTCATCATCAAGAAACAGGGCACTGCCTAGCTCTCAGCTTCAGGTGTATTATATCAGCATTTGTTTTCTATGATAAATTGATTTCAGTAGACATTATTTTACTCATATTTTTTCTCTGAACTTGTGACAGTGATCTGTCAGTATGGTGTTTTTCATGTGAAGCATATCTTGATGTTCAGATGATTTGGCAGTTGCGACCTGTTTATGAAGTTGCCCATCTGTTAAAATTTGGACAGAGCCCACCTTTTCTTGCCATTGAAAGCCTGCAGTTAAGTACTCAAAATGAAGGTTCCTCCTCAGGATCTTAATTTTCTAGTATGTAGCTGTCACAGCTCCAGTTGAGGTGAAGAGAAAAGTGGGCTTCATCCATGTTTTCATTTATGTTGTGTTTATTCCTGTGCTGTAGCTGTTTGTGGGCTAACAGAAAGATGTTAGAAATAGCAGAAAATTTTAGTTCTGTTTGAACAGAGATGCCGGCAACTGAACTCTATATTTCTTTCTTTTCTTGTGTTTTTGCTCTCTCAGAGAGACAGTAAATCAAACTGCAAACCTTAAACGAGTGAAGCCACTGGTTTCATTCCCTATATTTGAATGGAAATTTCTTCCAGAGATCACAGTCCTGAGCAAGGACTACTGAAGCTTATTTTTCTCTACTCTGTACTTGTTAATTTTTCAGCTAATTGGATACCAAAGGTGGCCAATTGTTGCGTCTTTTGTCCTCAGTTTGCAATCTTTGTGCTGCCTATATTTGATGGCCAAAACAGGTAGGTGGTTCGGTCATACCCTGTATGTGATAATTTTTCTTACCGGGTGCCTTTTTTTCCCCTAAGCTTGGTTTATACCACTTGATGTAACTCCTGGCTAATTGTATCATAAGGAGGCTTGGAATAGAAATGGATAGAAATGAGAATTAGAGTAGCCATATTTTTTGAAGTGTTTGGTTCATGATCTAATGGAAATAGAGATTTGAATTCTCAAAGAAGAGTTATGATTGGATTTACGAGAATCGTGCTATTTTGATTCTGTCTTGGAATTGGAATGGAACTTTCTTTAGTTAAACAATTTTAACTAAATTAAAATAGGAGTTATCCATTTCTATTTTAGACTCCAACTATCCATAAAATTCTTGGGAGATATGCTGGTCGGGGCATATCATTGAGGTTCTACAACTCCTTTATTCTGACTCAAACCCCAATCACCTAGAAATTGTGATATATTTGATACCCCATTGAATGTGATTAGAATATGATAAAAGTATCATACAGCCTGTGGGGTTTGTTTGGGTGAATTTCGGTTCATAATTAAATTAATGAGTTAACAGGTTGAGATCCAGAAGTATAATGGGATTCATAACTTAAAATGAATGGATTAGATTAAATCTCACAATCACCGAGTCAAAATGTTTTGTTACACTTTCAAATCAATCCAGAATAGAGACAAACCCTGTAATAAATTACCAGTTTATTTGATCATAGCATGGTCATACGGTTACTACTATTCGTCTTTGTTTTGTTAATCTTCAATACATTTGTTTCACCAGGCCAAGCCGAACATCCGAACATACATCCAACCATAAGAGTTCAGGACACAAACATAAAAAAAAGAAGAAGAAAAACACGCGTAAAAGGAAAAGAAACACAAGTATCATCTCGATATAACTCGACCGCATGTGGAATGTCCGACTTCCTAGTTGCTGCCACTAATTCTTAGCTGCCGGTTTGCCACCGCTACCCTGCTTGAGATTAAAATCAAAATGATTAGAACTACAACATAGAAACAAACGCCTATCTCCACCCATCTACCTCTATCTAATTCTAATATCGGTTCAAAATATTACGTAAAACAATATTTTCTTTAAAACTTTGCTGAGGTCGCCCTCCCAGTCCTATGAAACCGTTAAGAATCTTAGATTTCGAAGGAGACGCGCGTGCACCAAAATCCCGATTACCTTCTTCTTGGGCTCGCGGGGTTTACGCTCGGCCTTTTTGGGGGCCTGCTTGGATGCCGGAGCCTTGGGTGCAGTCGGCTGTGCCGCGAGGCCAGCGGGCTTCTCAGCCTTCATGGATGCCATTCCTCTCACGGTGCTCCTCTCACGCAACAGAAGGCTAAGAAAAGCTCTTAGAAGTGGTGCTTGGCTTGAGTTTGTCACTGCCCGGGGAATGGTATTTATAGCAAAGCCTAAGCAGTATAAAGCATGGAATTAGATTAAAAATTCGAAGGACAAAGTTGGCTTGAATAATTGTAGCATGAGGTAATGGAATAATAGCGATTGGTGGCTTTTCCATGGAATTAGATGCATTTTGGCACCGTCTCGGTATAATGCTGAATATGATCTGGAGATGATTGGATGAGATGTGTACATTTACCGATGCTTTTCGCATTGAAGCCATTCGGAAGCCGCCAGGAATTCTTAGATTCATTGATGCCGATTCTAGAAGCCAAATTATATGAGGACATGTGACTTCACGATGATTGATAAAGCCATTTTTAACTACTAAGAGACAAACTCATGCTTGATGGTTGCTCTTTGCACCTTGTTCGGCCGCCCAAAAGCTTTGCCCAACGGAGAGTATGACACAAACTTTTGTTATCCCTTCTAAGTATGTTTCAGCTGTTAGGGTCATTCAATAATGACCGCTCTTTGTGAACTTATACATTTCATTATCTTAATAAAATATTGATGGAAAATGGGCGGTCAAGAAAGTGGAGAAATAGCCAGTGTCCCAAGATGGTTCTCTCTCTCTCTCTCTCTCTCTCTCTCTCTCTCTCTCTTTCTTAAACCTTTCTACGTTAAGAAGCTCTAATATAAATATAAGCATAAGCATCAGACAAAATCAGATTATCAAAACAATGTGGAATCTAACAATAGATCCTTGAATTACGCTATTAGTGTGCTCCACTTGCTCCACTACAAAAGATGCTACCTAATCATCTATGCTGTTCCTCTTCCTATAGGTGTGCCTAATCAGGCAATAGGAGTATCGCGCAATGAGTCTTCGAGCATCAACTAGTAGGAGAAACTGGCCATCAAAGGCTCAAACTTAGTAGATAGCTATGAGATCACTATCTTAGAGTCTCCCTCCAAGATGACTTTATCAACTTGCAATGCCAAAACAACAAACACCGAACCCTTTTGTTGTGGGTAATATGTCTTCTAAGTTGAAGACATGAGGATGCCGAAGACCTGGAGGATTTTGGTAGGTACCAATCCCTATTTTCCAATCAAACTACTGATGATAATTTGAAGTCTATGGAAGAACTTCGGCCAGCAATCCCCCGATCTCCTCTTCGGCTGCCAATCCCCTTTTGTTGCCGATCTCCTCTATGATCGTCGATCCTCTTCGATCACCAATCCCCTATGTCCGCTGATCTCCTCTTCGATCATTGAACCCATCGTCCATCAATCTCCCTATTATCCATCAACTTTTAACTATCAGCCTTAGACGATCGATAATCCACTCCTCCACTGACCATTCTGCCTGCTAATCCAAAGTCCTCCTGCCGAGTTCGATTCGATCTAGAGATCCTGCGCTTCTTTTCAAAATCAAATGACCACTGTGCAACAGCTGGCTATAAAGTAGATAAGGTAGCAACAACTATTCCGTTCCAAGAATATTCGACTACGAATTCTACCATATTATGCCCGAACCAATCAAGATAGAGCTAAGGAATGCCTCTCAATAGGCTCTTGCCTCTATTTATAAATTGAAGCCTCAAAGGGACCCTTGGATATGCAATCTTTCTCATGCAAGCTCTTTTCTATTTCAGAGTTTCTAACTTGAGCGTCGGAGGATTCTCATTAGAGCTAACTCCAGTCAGAAATTTATTTTGTAGGTTTCGCCACTAGGAATCTATGGTTGCCGCCCAACTCCAGCCAATATCCCAATCTAAGTTAGGATTTTGTAGCAAGAGGTTGGTGTTAGAGTAAGGGCCAGGCCCATTTTTTCAAGGAGCATGCATGAGATTGAGTACTGTGGTGCCATGCAAGGGAAGTTCCTAATGATGTTCACCACTTCTAGGCTGGTTGAAAATCCAGCCAACCACCAGACATAGACGCAACAATCGGAGGTCTTGTCTTCATAATTTCAATCAAGAGCGATCGTTAATGCTGGATAATTCAACTTGCTAGTCCAGTAGGTGAGAGATCTAATTAAGGTTGTTCAGACAATGCAGTAATCCAATCCTGCACTACGGGATGTGGTACTATCGAAGCAGCTGTAGATCCTTCCATACAGCCCTAGGTGGGGGAGACAAACCTGGCACAGTCAGCCCAGGAGCCCAGAATGGAGGAGGCAACGATCCTTGAGTCCTTGCTCCAGACATGACTCCACCTTAGGTTGGTCCCCTTCGCAATGCTTTGAGGCTTATATTGCTCAAGATGCGAATATTGACCGCAAGCTTAAAGAAATGAATCAGTGGATAAAGGTGCTCCACAGCCAGGCCCTAGCTCAGAATGATGGATTCAACACCGATCTATCATTTAGTGCTAGGATCTTGTAAGAGCCACTCCCTAGCCACTTCAAGATGCTGTAACTAGAAAATTATGATGGGACTACCAATCCCGTAGATTATTTAAAGAGTTTTAAAATAATGATGCTCATTCATGGAGCATCTGATGCCATCCTATACCGAGCCTTCCCCTCCATCTTGAAGAGTGTAGCTCCATACTAGTATTCAAGTTTGAAATCAGGCACTATCCACTCATTCGACTAGTTAAGCAGGTCATTCGTAGCCTATTTCATGAGTGGTCGGAGGCAACGATGAGGATCTGACTCTTTAATCAATATCAAATAGAGGAAAGGAAAGTCCCTCCAATTCTATGTAAATTACTTTAATATGGCCATACTTGAAGTGCGCGACCTGGATCAGTTGGTTACCATGACCATCCTAAAGGATGGACTTCTGAAGAATAATCTTTGGTTCTTACTGGAGAAGGCATATCCTCAAGATTTCGCTGAGATGTTTGCTTGAGCAAAGAAGTATACTCATGTAGAGAAGGCTTTTAAGTTGCACGATGTTGATGCCACTGCTGAAAAGCAAGAAGAAGCTAGGAGACTCCTGCTAATATAAGAGGACCACGACAAAGGTCGGCAGTGCTCCAGGATGCCACTTTGATGTTAGAGATCTAGAACCCTTCCTCGGAATCATCAACCTAGAAGCCCTTATGGGACAGCACGTCGCACATCGTCGTCAAGGAGTTTTACCAATTATACTCTATTAAATGCTCCCAAAACTCAAGTATTGATGGAGATAAGGGAGTAGCTCCCAAGGGCAAGGAAGATGTGGTCCAAGCTTGCTCAGCACATCCCTAACAAATATTACCTCTACCACCGCGACCATGGCCATAATACAAAAGATTGCATTCAACTCCAAGACGAGATTAGGAGTTCATATAGTGTGGATGGTTGGATCGATTCATCAGGAAGAGGGGGGAGCAACGTGAGGATCGGCTTGGACCACCTCGGCCACTAGAGTCACCATAGCAAGGAGAACCCTCTGAGAACCAACCTATGGCTAGAGTTATAAACACCATAACAAGGGGGCATTATGGTGGTGAGCTAAGCAGACCTAAGGAGTTCCAAAATGGGTATATTCTATGATCGGCTAATAATATTTGATTCTTCATTCATGGGATATTTGGAAGATGTTATGTCTATTAAAAGAGTAATCACTCTGCCAGTTTTAGTCAATCGAGCCCCTTAATATTCTATGGCCCAGGTTGACTTTCTAGTAGTTAGAATGCCATTAGCTTACAACACTATCCTCGGGTGTCTAGAACTCAATACACTCCGAGTTGTGGTATCTATATATTATCTAAAGATAAAATTCCTAATGAAATATGGAGTCGGGAACCTCCAAGGAGATCAAGCCCTAGTGTGCTTGTTGGGAGGATCTCTCATGAGTGCAGAATTTAGATTCTCATCCAAGATCGTAACTCCAATAACAATGTTAATACTGCAATAGAAATGAGAAAGAGATACAAGAAAGATAAAATTTAATATGTGGATTAGCCCAAGGCTTATCTTCATAGGGTCTGTAAACTTCACTATGAGAAAAAAGAAAGTTACAAGAGAAAATCATATATTTTCAACTCTTATACATCAACCTCTCTCTCAACAAAAAGCACAATCCCTCATAAAGCTCTCAAAAAAATCCAAGAAGGACCCTCTATCGCTATCCAATACTCTCTGCCAGTCGATCCTCTGCTAGTGCTCTCGCTACACCCATGTTGCGCCACTCTGATCCACAGGCCGTTAGGCCTTTTTAAAGATCTTAAAATAATTTCTCGATCGATTTAAGTCTTCTTTTAAGACTTAAACAAACCCTTGGCCATTCGATGAAGCTCGGATGCACCCTGACCACCTGATTGCATGTCTGTGCCCCTATGCATTGCATAAAAATTTGATAGACCACTAAGCAGTCCATGCCTCACATGTGGACCGCGTGAAATGGCCCTAGATGGTGTGTGGACTGCACCTGGATGCATGGACCATATGGGTGTGCTTCCTAGGTCGTGCTCGCATGCTTGGGCCGCACATCTGTGGGCTGAGCTTCTAGGCTTTGCTATTGTTGCTTCTCCATTGTGGGCTCCTCATTCATTGCTGTGGGTCAAATTCAAGGCACCAAATTTCAATAGTGCTAATGCAACACCCCGCTCTTCAAGGAGCAAGATGTATTGATGTTTGCCCTATCGATGGACTAGACACCTACGATGAATTAGCCAAAGAGCATGGAGAGCCGGTCGAGGACCTTATCACCAATTCTCTAGAGGATGGAAATAAGGAGCATACAGTTTGGATTGGATCAAACTTGGATGAGGTAACCAAAAATTGTCTTACCTCTTTTTTATAGAAGAACACCAACATCTTCACGTGGACACCAGCCAATATGCCAGACATTGATCTTGAGGTGATGCAACATCGACTGAACGTCGATTCAGCCTATCAACCTATCAAGCAGAAGAAATGAAGCATTGTTCCCAAATGACAAAGGACAATAGTCAAGGAGGTGGATAAGCTACTCAATACTAGCTTTATCCGGGAGGTGACTTACTCAAACTGGATCACAAATATGGTCCATATAAAGAAAGTGAATGACAAATGATGGATTCGCATAGACTTCAATGATCTAAACAAAGCTTGTCCAAAAGATAGCTATTCATTACCTCAGATCGACTAGTTGGTGGACGCCATTTCAGGCACGAATGTTGGATTTAGGTGTTTTATGCATACATATTTCAAAAATAATTTTTGAAATAAAGATAGTGGAAGACTAGATTAAATATTTTAATATACACATGTATAGATCTAATCTAACACCTATAGATCTAATTTATATGATAAAAATAAAACATATAAGGATCTGATTCAATAATAAAATTAAACTGGTGATCGAATCACCTACTTGTATCACTATACTCCTTCAAGATTTGGATATGAGGATGTCATAGGTTCTGATAAAGCCGTACATATGTCCGATCTTTATAGGTATCCACTCGAGATCGATCTGGGATGCTCCTCCTTTCAGATCCTTCTTCTCTAAGATGGTTCTTTTAAAATACTTCGATCACCCTTCCTAGATCAAACCTTGATCGGCTGGATCTTTCTTCTTTTCTTCTCAGACATAGATTTGAATCGAATCAGCCCAATGTCTTGGGCGTGTTGATCAAGGAGATGCCCAACATCTTGGTTATGAGGAAGGAAGAGAGAAGAAGGAGAGGGCATAAGAGGATGGAGGTGTGAGAAGAGAGAGGGTGTGGGATCTTAATGGGCATAGAGAATTATTTACGTTCAATCACTTTTGAGATCACATCTCAAAGGGGTTTAAATAAAGTCAAGAGTCCTTCTACTTTATGTCGTTGACTTTTTAACTACTTAAAGTAGAAAGACTCCTTTTTGGCCACTCATCCTCTCCTTCTCTCATAATCTCGTGCAAAAGCAGATGGAGCCCCTCCAGGGTTTATCTAGATGGGGCGTGCACCCTCTTTGGATAAGCCTCTGAGTCTTATCCAGAGGTTGCATGCGTCCCTCTCCCACTTATCCAAACTCTAGGGGGCATGCGCCCTGGATCTTATCCAGAAGGAGAGGGGTGTGCACCTCCTCTTTCTTCCTAATTTCTATGCAAAAATAAGAGGTGCCAACCTTTGGCACCCCTCTTTCTGATCCTTGTCCAGTCCAAGTGGGAAGATGGAAAGGGCTTTGACTTGATCAAAATTCTATCTAATAGATGGCTTAAGTCTGAGAGGATATGGGTTTAATCATGTGTTAGCATGTTGCTGCTAAATCCAATAGAATTTTTTCTAACCTAATTGGAACTTCACAAGCCCAATTGATCAATCCTAAATCAATTTTTTTTTGTTGTATGATCTTATAGGTTTAATTCTGTCTGATAGTGAGATATATCATAATTTTCATCATAATATCATCGGAACATCTTTCAATGGGTTGGAATAATTTCAACTCATACTCATCAAGGATCATTGATCCATAATGATCTTAGTAAGTTTTCATAATTCACTAGTAATACCTAGCAGTATGTAGTGGCAATCCAGCAGAATCGAATAAATATAATTTTTAGGTATAGTTACTGTGTAATTTAGTTTCTCTATCATGAGTTTCGATCAAGACAGAGGTTATGAAAACTTGTCAAACCTCAACATCTATCATATGAAAGATTTGATTAGCTCAAGTTCTAATCATGAAACTCATGAAAACTTCTTTCCATCAATCATCTTGCTATGAGCACGACTTAAGGACTTAGCTTCTAAAATTTTATAGGACTATTTCTTATCTACTAAGATCGATAGACCCCATCTAGGTGCGCACCCTACTTCTATTATAAATTCTTTATAGCAAATATATACTATAAGGATCCAAATGGTTAAGAAATCATATTTATGTACAGTTAAACTACATTAATCTCACTATGAGCAGTCAGGATATCATAGGTTAAAGAACTATTCACACTACTATAGCATCGAGAAGATTATTGATGAGTGAGTAGGCATCCATATGATCTCTCATATGGTCATACTCAGTACTGATATTCTTTAACGATCATTCATACTCTCGCTCAGTATCTCCATACTATAGACTAAAGACTCATCTATCTCAAAAAAAGCAATTTATGCACCGATATAACTAGATCAATCACCATTTTCATGATGATCCATTGATCGAGAGTAATTTAGGAATTAATTACATGTGTCTCTCAACTTTTAAGAATATGTATCTTTAAATTATTAATTTCTTGGATGATTCGAAGATATATTTATTGATAAATCAATTTTTTAAGTATAAATTTATATCCTATAAAATTATTATGATGTATCTATCATATTAGCTTATAGGGCATACATCTAATAATCTTCTACTTGCACTAAAGCTAGTTGGCGATGAACCTAAGTCCCATCTTTTCAAGATAGACTTCAATCTTCTGCTAGCTCAACTACTTTATTAGTAGATTTGTCGCGTTGTCTGCAGAGTCTACTCTTCACACCTTGATGTATCTATTCTCGAGGTAGTTGCGTATAATATGGAACCACCGCTTGATGTGCTTGGACTTCTAATGAGATCTTGGCTTCGTAGCTAGTGCTATGGCACCATTATTGTCACAGTATAGAGCGGTGACATCTGATGGCGTTACACCAAGTTTCGTGATGAATTTCTTATCCTAGAGGGCCTCCTTTGTAGCATCCAAGGAAGTGATATACTTATCTTCCATTGCTTGAAAATCTTCCAACTAGTAGCACTACCATTGCATATGAACATCATCCTGATATAGACTTTCTATCATCAGGATCAGACATAAAGTTTAAATCAATGTATCTTTCAACCCGCAAATCAGTTCCTCCCCAAAAGACTAAGAACAAGTTCTTAGTTTTTCTCAAGTACTTAAGAATATTTTTCAGAGCTATCCAGTGCTCTTTGCCTGGGTTCAATTGATACCTACTCATGATGCTCACAGTAAGGACAATATCAGATCGAGTACATAACATGGTATATATGAGGCTTTCTATAGCCAAAGTATAAGGAATCTTGCTCATGCACTGAATCTCCTTAGATGTACTTGGACATATTTTCTTGGAGAGATAGATACCATACCTAAGGGGTAGAGGTCTTCTTTTAGAGTTTTTCATGTTGAACCTCTTTAGCATTTTCTCTATGTATATTTTTTATGAAAGGCCAAGCATCTTTTTAGAACTATCTCCATAGATCATTATTTCTAAAGTATAGGATTGTTAGATATATGATCTAAAAAGTTAATTATTGACTGACACATTATATTTTCTAGATCATAATTTTATACTTAATTTATTAAAATTAATAAAATAAGTATTTTTCTTATCCATTCATGTGTAATATGTCTGTGAATCATCCTAGAAGTTAGTAGACAATGACACATATTCTCAACAGTTAAGAATTTAATATGTGTTATTATAAATTAACTCTTGAATGCTCTCGATCATTGAATCATCATAAGGATAGTGATTAATCCATTAAGATCGGTATATAGATCGCTTTTCTTTAAGGATAGACGAGTCTTGAATTCAGAGTATGGGGATACTGAAATGAGAGTGTAAGTGATTGTTAGAGAATAACAGTATTGAGCATGACCAAGAATGAGAAGTCACTTAGATATCTACTCACTCATCAGTGACCGTCTCGATGCTGTAGTTGTATGAATAGTCCTTTAATCTATGGTGCCTCGACTGCTCATAGTGAGATTGTTGTAGTTTGATAGTACATAAACATGATCCCTAGCCATTTGGAGCCTTATGGTGTTTGTTGGCTACAGTAAGTTTGCTGTAGGAGAAGAGTGTGCACTTATAGAAGATCTATCGACCTTAGTAGGAAAGGAGTAGTTCTATGCGACCTAAGAGGTTGAGTTCTTAAATCTATGGCTATAGTAGTGTGATAATGGAAATAAGTTTTTATTAGAATTTATGCTTGAACTCAAGCTAATTATGTTTGGTATACGATGGATGCTTAGGATTTGACGAGTTTCTATGACCTGCATCATGTTAGAACTCTCGATAGAAGAATTCGATCATACGATAACTACACCTAGGGGTTCAGACTATTCTGTTCTTCTGGATTGTCACTATATACTGTTAGCCATCACTGATAGATTGTGAGAACTCACTAGAATTATTTTTGGATCAACGATCCTTATTGAGTTGAGTTGGAATTATTTCGGTCCATCGAAAGGAGTTTTGATGAGATAGTGATAGAGATCATGGTATGTCTCAATACTATACAGAATAAAATCTGAGGGATCACACACAAAAGAAGCTTGACTTAATCAGTAACTTAGATTATAATTAAATTATCAATTGGATTGATTGTTTAAATTTAGAAATTGCTAATTTATAAAGGTTACAAATTTAGTAACCGCTAATTGTTAGCATGTACGACTTAATTGCAAGTATTGTAATATAATTGAGCTTAATTAAATTATGAATCAAGTTTTAATTAATTTAAATTAGATTTAATTTAATTAGGCTTGACTTAATTTGAGGCTAATTGGGTTTAATTATCCAAGTTGGACTTGGAGGTCAATCCTAATTAGATTGGGTTTGACAACTTTTTTGAATTTAACTCATATTAGATTCGAATTTGATTCGGATTGAATTCAAACTTGAATCCAATTGAAAAAGGATGCTTAGCCCACTGTCTCTGGGCTTCTCTCTCATCTATTGGCTAACCAAATATTGGAGAGGGATGCTGAAAGTCGCACCCCTTCTCTCATGTGCGTGAAGAGAAAAGGAGGTGCTAGTTGGCACCTCCCACTTCATGTGGGTCTAATTCATAAGATTGACCCTATCCCATATAAGATTTAATCAAGGACCAATTCACATCAAATTAGGTTTTGATTTGGTCTTGGGCTTGAGTTATAAAAGGGAGAGGAAGAGGGTGTGTGACAATGAATTGATCCCAATTCTCTTTGTCGCACCACCTATCTCCACACCCTCTCCTCCTTTCTTCTTGATCTCCATGCCCCACTATCCTCCTTAGATCTGATCTATAGCAAGTTGTGAGAGAGAAAAAGAGAGGAAGAAGGAATCTTCCTTCTCTTCTTGATATCCTAGAAGAAGTTCTATCAGATCTATGCGAAGAGTTCGTGTTGTTGCCCTTTCTATTTAAGTTGAAGGAAGGATTCAAATCCAAGTCCAGAAATGAGGCTTGTAAGATGCTAGTACTTCGGTAACTTTAGCATTTTAATTAGGATTCAGCTTTGTATAGATACTAGTAAAGGCCAGGTATGTGCGTGGCTTTGATAGAAACCTCGAAAATCCATCGGATTCGATCTGATTTGAAATAAAGAAAAGCGATTCAGGTATTTAATTTTCTTTCTTTATTTTTAATTTTAGATCTAATTTAAATCTTATTTCAGCATGTTCAAATAATCCATAGGTGATTTAGGTTAGATCTACATGCATGTATGAAAATAGTTTTCATAATTACTTTCTGCTGTGATTTCATTAGATGAAAAAAAAATTACATGAACAATCATGATAAAATCCAATAGTGGTATTAGAGCTAGGTTTTTAATATGCATGAAATAGATTTTAATCTAATTTCATTATAGATCTAGAGATTAGAATTGATTAAAATTAATTTTATGCTAAAAAATTATTCTAGCAAAAGATTGATCAATTTTGAAAATAGTTTTCAAAACAATTTAATTTATAATCTTAGATTTGATTTTACATGCATTCAACATATCTTAGATCTGAATTTAAATATATTGGCTGCATACTATGATAGTTTTAAATCTGAAAATAATATATGAGATATATGTTTGATGAGTTTTAGATCTAGAACATCAATATGATTAAACTAGACCTAGTTCTATGTAATCAGGATTTTTTGAAAGGTATTTTTAAATAATTTTAATTATATGTTTAGATCTGAATATGCATGTATGAGATGTATGTAAAGTTAATTTTAAATCTAAAAATCAATAAATGAGATATATGTTTTATGAATTTTAGATCTAGAAAACCATATATGAGATATATGATATTAGGTTTAGATCTGAAAACATTTTGAGATCATAAATCATTAATTCATACACTTAAACCCTAATTTGAAATCATGTTGGAATCTGAATTCTAAATTGTACATGTGGGTATGGTTTGAATAATTAGACCAAGAGATTAGACTATAATTAGGGTCATTGATTATATCAAATTAGAACCCTAGTCAATTTTGGACAGTTGACTGAACCCAATCAATAGTCAATTTGGATTAGGTCAAAGGGGCTCAAAATTCATTTTAGTTGTAGTTGTCACATCAATTCATATTTAATATGAATTGATTAACTCAAAACCTGATTTGGCTCAGTGGTTCGAGCTCGAATCTCTAGGTTGATCTATTCGATTCTACTTGATCAATTGGTATCTAAGACAAGTCATGATTATGATTTTTAATTAGGATCATGCTTACTTGACTATAACAAATGGTGTCTAAGGCAAGCATCTACAACCCTCCCAATGATCACACTTATTTGATCATTTTTGTTGATTAATCATTGAATCAGGTTGCTTAATTATTCGAGTTTACCCATGCCAACTAGGTTAGTCAGACATATGACTATGCTGATCAGTCAGATATAAAATTTTGCTAATTTAGATGAGACCTAAACCCAAATCTTCCCACATAAATATTAAGTTTTAGGTCTTCCACCATTATAGGAGTGTAGGCATCCAACTGGTGTTGATTATTCTCGGCTAGTTATAGTAGTTCAGTTGCGTCGGAATGATGCAACTATCCTATTTATGTGAGATATAGTTAGGTATTGATGGGGTTAGGCCCAAGAAACAGGCACGTTGAGGGTCCTAATGATGGCTTTGCCTAAGCATGGAATGGTGGATTAGACTTAACTAAGGATTGGACCAAGAAATAAGTACATTAAGGTACCATGATTTAGAGACCAAGCTTTGCATCATGCTTGAGAAGCATTGGATAATGGTTGTCAACTCGTCGGTATAGCATAGCCCAAGAATCAGGTATGGTGAGGAGTGTCGCATATTGATGGGACCGCAGTATCCACTAGGAATCCTAGTTGTGTAGGGGTTTTCACATCTCCATGGGAGAGTATATGAGATCCTTGAGAATAGCGAGAGTCTAATTTGTTGCTTAAAGTTCTTAGAATAAATTGTTAAAATTGAGTACAATCATCTAACTTGAATCTTCTACTCTCGCAGTATATCATATTAGCCTCCAACCCTTTAACCCATATTCTAGAGTCCAACCGACTAATTGGCCAAAACTACAAGAACTGGTTCAGAAATTTCAAGATAGTCTTGAGCTCAAAGAAATTGGGCTATGTGCTTGACCAAGTCCCCCTCATTTTACCTGACCATCCAGTGCCTGTCAGACAATAGCATTGAAAAAATGGATAGAAGATGACAATAAGGTTAAGTGTTATATATTGGCTTCAATATCAAATGAGTTGTAGAGTCAACATGAGGATATGCCTACTGCCAGGGCTATGATTATTCACCTACAAAAATTGTATGATGAGTAGAGCTACACTGTATGCTTTGAAGTATCTAAAAAGCTCTTTAATACTAAAATGCATGAAGGGTGGTCAATTCATGATCATTGTTTGATAATGATTAAGGACATTGAACAGCTTGAGAAGCTGGACATTCCAATTCATAAGGAGCTATAGGTGAATTTGATCCTCCAGTCTCTTACTAGTTCATTTGCTTAGTTTGTTATGAACTATAATATGCACAAATTGGACTATACTTTTCCTGAGTTACTGAATATGCAGGTAAGTAATGAGGGGACCTTAAAGAACTTAAGGACCGGCACTATTCTCACTATGGAGCAAGGATCTTCTTTCAAGAAAAAATCTAATTAGAAGAAGAAGAAGAAACCTGCAAAGTAGCAGAAAAAAAGGAGAGCAAGCCAAAAAAAAAGAGGACAATTCGAAGAAGGCTATTGCAAGCAAGAAAAAGAGTTTCCATTATAACGTTGATGGCCACTGGAAGAGGAACTGTTTGTTGTACCTGAAGATCCTAAAGAAACAAAAGATGGATGCACCTTTAGAAGATAAGTCCAATATGCTTGTTATTGAATCTAATTTTATAGTTTTCTCTGCTTTTGATTGGGTATTAGACTTTTGTTCGAGTGCTCAAATTTGTACTTCTATATAGGGTCTGGTAGCATAGAGAGCTGAGGGAAGGAGAAATGATTCTACACGTCGGCTATGGAGCAAAGATTGCTGCAGTCGCTATTGGAACATATCCTCTGCATTTACCATTAGGATTTAGATTAGTTTTTAAAGATTGTGGTCCCACCAATGTATGTGCACCTTATTTGATAGATATTGATGATACGTATATTGATGAGTGGACAATTCTTGTCCAATATTTTTTCAAGCATGTTGCAGCGAGTCGGTCTCTAATTCATGTGGGCTCACCTGATAGATATTGACCATACCACTTAGTTAAGTTGGATCCACCATTCAAACATAAGTGTGAAGCTGTTATTGGATTTCTCACCTGATAGATATTGGGCCCAACCCCATCATTACCCTATAGCAATTCTTTGCTAATAAAGTGGTTGCATGTTCTCGATGCAACTGAACCACTAAGACTAGCTGATAAGAATAATCAACACCAGTAGCACGTTTGCACATCTACAATGGTAAAAGACCATTAGACCTAATATGTGTGAGGAGGTTTTAATTTAGATTTCATCAAATTAGTCATCACAATGACTAGTCTAATTAGCATGGGCAAAACCAAATTATCAAGCAACCTTATTCAAGACTCAATGTACCAAATTGGCCAGACAAGTGAAGATCAGTGAGAGGCTCCCCCTTGAAGGATCAAGAGTCCTAATTAAGTAACCACCTATCAAGTACTTGCCTTAGACACCAGTTGATCAATTAGTTTCAAATAGGTTAGCTTAAGTGATTCAGGCTCGAGCTACTGAGTTGAATTAGATATTTAGATTAATTGATTTAACATATGGATGTTAATCGATTCGACCAACTATAACTATTGGTTTGATCTTGAGTACTCTTGATCAAATCCTAATTGACTCTTGACATGGTTTGATCAACCGCTCACCTCGATTGGGTTCCATTATGTTCAAATCAAGAACCCCAGGTGTAATCAAATTATATGACCTAATTTGATCTACCCATGACCAATCCCTCATATATAAACATAAATTTTAGATCTAAATTCTAAAATTCAGATCTAAATCAATTTCATAAAATTAAATTTTGTGATCTCAAAGCTACTTTTCAAATCTAAACAAACATTCATATATCTCATACATGAACAAAATCAAATCTAACATGAAAGCTTTTTTCAATATCTAATTAATTTTAGATATGATTAGAAATTAGATCTTACCTTATTCTCATGCATATGAATCCATGGCTCTGATACCATTATTGGATTTAGGTGTTTTACACATACAGATTTCAAAAATAATTTTTGAAACAAAGTAGCAGAAGACTAGATTAAATATTTTAATCTATGCATGCGTAGATCTAATCTAATACTAACAGATCTAGTTTATATAATAAAAATAAAACATACAAGGATCTGATTTCAATGATAAAATTAAACTGATGATTGAATCATCTACCTGTATCACTATACTCCTTCAAGATCTGGATCTGATGATGTCATGCACAGGTTCTGATGAAGCCATACATGCATTCGGCCTCTATGGATATCCACTCAGGATCGATCTGGGATGCTCTTCTTTTTAGATCCTTTTTCTCTAAGATGGATCTTCCAAAGCACTTCGATCAGTCTTCCTGGATCAAATCTTGATCGGCTAGATCTTCCTTCTTTTCTTTCTATATGTAGATTTGAATCGGATTACTCCAACACTTTGGGCATGTGGATTAATGATAGATATGCTAAATTTATATTAAAATTATCAATACTAATATTAATTAATTTATTTTATTTGAATTTGATGCTTGTTTTGTTAAGAGAAGAAGAGTTTGGACATTTTTTGGAAGCCAAAAGCAATAGACTCCATACCTTTTTAAAACTCTTCCACATATCCCATCAAGACCCCCCCGTTTCCTTCTTAACTCCTTTTGTCTTGCAAGCCCATGTGCCCCCACTCCCTCTCTCTCAAATTCCTCATGTCCCATCCTACCTCATGAAACAAAATCCCTAGCGTTCGACCCTCTTTCTTCACGCTAAAACTCATCTAACTCCATGCGATCTCTCACACACTTCCACAAAAACCTAGTAGCCCATGCCTCTCCATAAAGTTCACGCTCTCCCTCTCTCACAAAAACTCTTCCTCATTCCCTCTATAATAATGCAAGGAAGCCATCTCAGGTGAATTCAAAATGCCCCTTTTGGGATTATCTCCCCAAGCCTCCTCCTCTCTCTTCCTCTCTTTTTATCATCCCCCTTCCATTTACCTCTCAACTCTCCATGTCTCCATCTCTCTCTCTCTCCAAGCCTCCACCCTTTCTCTCCTCCAATCAAGTTTTCATGCCTTTCAACTACTACCCAAATGCACCCTGAGCCCAAAGATGTCAGCAAGAAGAAGCTCCATGGTCAGCTAGTTCTCCACCTTCTCAAAATTTTTTTGGAAAGCTTATAATAATAATAGTATTTTTATCTCTTTATCTTTTATACTTTTTTCTTTATATGTAATAAAAGATTTAGCTTTATTTCTTCATCTATATAAATATCTTTTATTTATTATATTTTTAATTTTTTAAATATGATACGAGTCTTTGAATAGCCTATGACTACATAAAGATGGATCATGATTAAGCAATACAATCCATGCTTAGCGAGATAGACTATACTTGAGAATTGATCATAGATTTACTTGCATAAGAATTTTATTCTAGAATAATTTATGGCCCTTGGGATGAGCCATGATCCATGGGTATAGTTTGTGCTCTTAGGATAGATTATCTTTAGATAAAATTTCTTCAATCATTGCATCTAAATAATTTTGACTAGTCTATAATTTTAAGAGATGGACTATGATCCAAGGGTATGGACCATGCTCTCTAAGAAAGATTATATCTTTATTGATTAGATATTAATTCAAGATATGTTAAGAAGAGTACCAACTGTCTAACAAGAAAGCAACTGAGATCCTGAGAATTTTTTTCATGCTTGACTTCAATCTTTATTTAAATTTTTTATTTACTTACTTTCTTATTAATATAAGCAGTCTTTTCATCATCTTTTATTTTGCTCCTTAACCTAAAACTAAACAACTCAAATGCAATAAATACAATCCCTGTAGATACGATCTCGACTCATGCTATCTACATAATAGTGAGTTAATCTTTATTTTTGACTGCCTATGATAATGATTAAATTTTGATGCCATTGCCCAGGATTGTGGCATAGTTACTTTTAACTCTAAAAAATAAAAAAAATCAAAAAAATCCAGCAAAATATATAAAAAAATATATATTTTACTACTTCCTCGATCTTTATTTTTTTTGCTTTAGATTGCTTTACTACTTTTCTAGTAAAATAATTTTTTATCTTTTAATTGACTATCTTAAATAGTAGATTTGATTTCTTACTTTAATTGGAGAATATCTAGTTGCCTTATATTCCTAACTTAATTTAATTTTTTTTTCTTTAGATTAGCACTTTAGATCTTCTCGCTACTATAGAAAAGGGCTACAACAGTGATTTATAATCATTATTATTTCTAAAAAAATTACTGTCATAGACTATGGCGGCTGTTAGCTAACTGTTGCCATTATGACCATCACTGTAGGTCTATGGCAGTGGTTATTACAGCGGTTATATAAACCATTGTCATATACAATCTATAGTAGTAGTTTCTAAACCACTGCCATAGGTTGAGATATGATAGTGATTTTCTAACCACTGCTATAGGTTTATTTATTGTAGCGATTACGAAATTGCTGCCATAGGTATAATGCAGTATTTCATAATGGCTATCGTAACTTACGGCAACGCTTGGCATGTAACTTACGGCAACGCTTGGCATGCTTATGATAGCGATTTTACAACCGCTATCATAGCTTTTAAATAATAAAAAAATATAAAATTTTTAATTTTTATATATTTTATCTGATAAATGTAGAGATATATATAATAAAATAATATAAAAAAAATATTATAAATATAAAAATATTTCTAAAATACTTAAATTATTATCAAATAAAATTTATTATAATATTTTTTAAAAAAAATATATCAAAAGTTTTCTAAATCTACATCATTATCGTCATCGAAAGATGGAGCATAAGCTGGAGGAGCTGGAGTTGGAGGGGCTAGAGCTGTAGGAGTCAGAGCTGGAATGTTGGCCAATATGTCCTCAAGGCTCATGAAGTCAGCTCCAAAATGCGCCCTGAGCCTCGTTACCATGGTGCTCAGAATGCCCTCCAAATGAGATGTGCACTCCTCAGCATGAGTAGCCCATGCCGTAGCCTAATTTGTCCACATCATAATCTGAGCTGTCTACGTCAATGCCTCCTCAAGCTGCTCCCAACTGACAATATCGAAAGTATGTGAAGAGATATTCGCCTCATATTAGTAGTTCATCGGTATATGTCCTAGCCTGCATCGGATCCTCCTAGAGTGCTCAGATTCTAAGACCTGAGATAGATGGTCATGGGTGTTAGAGGTGTCCAGGTCCTCACTCATGAGTACATTTAATTGCTCCTATAATTATAAATTTAAATAAAATTTTATAAAAAATGCTGTAATACTGATCATATATACTAATATATTTATTATTTATAAAAATCCTCCCGATCATAACGTTCATCGGCTTGCCTTTCTTATTTATATGGCTGGATTGAAAAATCTCGCTATGACTGGGCATCACTCCATCTCTCATCAGCTATAATAATAAATTTATTTATTAAAAATAAAAAAAATATTAATTTAATTTATCTAGTAAGATTCAGAATTCATTATCTCTCTATGCACATGACTGTCCATAGACTCATGGCCTAGAGTGTGCGTGTACTCCTGAGCTGTCCGATTTTCTCAATTTTGATGGAAGGTAGCTTACTAAGTATTCAAATAAATAATAAATATTTAAAATATTTAAATATAATTTTAAGTATTTTAAAAAATTTAAAAGTTAGAAATTTTATCTTGAACTTCTGGCTCCTCCAATGTCTAACCATCTTCTCTCACTGACTCAGGGGACAGTCCTGTATCTAAAGAACAAGCTCCTTTGGAGTGTCTCATTGATACTCAAGCTATCTTCTATGGAGCTTGATCTTGTAATTTCGATACAATTTTTCAATCTTTTTCAGTTAGGCATCTCGAGCCCTCTCATGATCTAAAAAGTTATACCTCCTCTGCATAAAGTTATCAAAAAGTTAGTTACCAAATTATTCTAATAAAAAAAAGTAAATATATCAAATGCATAAATATAATTAAGATATACTTACCCATATCTCCTTTCATATCTGGTTTCTAACACCAGCATTCATTAATCGTCAGGCTATGGGCAATACCGAAATGATGTCGGATCGCCTCACAAGCACTTCGAAAAAGAAATGCATCTCCCATACGGTCTTTCCTATTGGCCTTTCCTCTGCATCATACTGCACTATCACCTGATGCTGGTGGTTCCACACATGCGACATGCATGTGGGACCATTAAATGTCCTACTGGATGATGCACCTACAATAAAAATATGTTATACAAGTATATAAGTATACAAATATCATATAAATAGATAAATAACATAATAAAAACATACACTTAGTTGTCGATGTCGGAGCATGTGTCGGAGGTGTGGCTGATGGTGGAGGCTCAGATGTCGACGGTGGAGTAGATACCGATGGTGGAGTAGATGTCGATGGTTCTTGAGTGATTGATGCAGAGGTAGATGGAGTATGCTCCAACTGCTCCTTAGATGCCGAGCTCCACGTAACCCATCGAGGGATGGGGGTGAAAGCTAGATGGCATTTCAGTGCCATCATGACCTATAATGTTAATGAATATTAATCAATATAATATGTTGAACAATAATATTAGTATAGCATCAATAAATAGACTCTAATATTTATATCAGAATGTTGAAGTTATCGCCAATCATCGGAGGTTCTCTTAGCATTCGGCACAGCCTACAGCCATGGGTATGGCCCGAAACCTGCTAGTGGGGGTGCGGGTTCTTTTAGCGGTCGGCATAGGTCACGACCATCGATATGATCAGAACCTGCCAGCGATGATCTTCTTATCGATCGACATGGTCCAAGG
The DNA here is from genome assembly GCA_006176705.1 of Cocos nucifera. Classification (NCBI taxonomy): domain Eukaryota; kingdom Viridiplantae; phylum Streptophyta; class Magnoliopsida; order Arecales; family Arecaceae; genus Cocos; species Cocos nucifera. Next base: position 2,490,698 of record QRFJ01000005.1, on the reverse strand, counting down.
GCTGTCCACGATCGTCGACACGATATGGCCTAAGGCTACCAACATGACACGGCTCAGAATCCATCGGTAGAAATTTTTTTATTGATCGACATGGCTCATGGGTTGTCCATGACTATCAACATGGCATAGCCCAAGGGCTATCCACGTCCCCAGACACAGCACGACCCAAGAGCTGTCCATGGTCGTGGACATGGTACGACCCCATCCAAAACCTATCGATGTAGTCTAAAATCAACCAATAGAAGTTCTCTTATCCACCGACATGATCCATGATCGATAGATAATTATAATATTTATAATAAATATTTATAATATTTATTATAAAAATTTTAAAAATTATTATTAATATTATAAGTGATTAATAAATAATATTATGAAATTAAAAAAAAATTATATCTATGGCTATGAAGAGGAGGTCGCACCGAAAGCTCCAAGGATCGCTGACGACGATGCTAGAGGAAGACGATGGCACTAGAGATAACTTGTGAAACAAGAGCAAGTAGGAAGATAGAGAGAGAAGAGAGAGAAGAAAGAGAAAGAGAAAGAAAGAGAGGTGGGGGAGGGGGTGGTGGTGCGTGTGATAGGGAGGGGCGGCCCGGGGGTGAGGGTGGCGGGGTTGGGGGTCGAGAGGGGCGGGGGCACCGAGAGGCGGGGCGGTCAGGGAAGGGGGGTCGGGCGGGGGGAGGGTGGTGCAGTGATAGGGAGGTTCGAGGGAGGGGGTGGTGATGGGGAGGGATGGCTCGGTAGGTGGGGGGCGGCGGGGTTGGGGAATTGGATTGGAGGGGCCGATAGAACCGGGGGCGGCTGGGGATGGGGTGCCGGAGGGGGCATGGTGACGGAAAGGCTCGGGGGGTGCACGGTGATGGAAAGGGGCAGCCCGAGAGGTGGGGGTGGGGGGTTAGAGGTTGAGCAGGAAGGGGCAGGGGGCATCGAGAGGTGGGGAGCCGGGGGGGCATGGTGATAGGGAAGGCCGGGGGGAGGGTGTGCGGTGATGGAGAGGGACGGCCCGAGAGGTAGGGTTGGTGAGGGTTGGGGATTGATCGAGGAGGGGTGGGAGGCGGGGGTGGCCGGGATGAGGGGCCAGGGGCGAGCATGGTGATGGAAAGGTCGGGGGGTGCATGGTGACGGGGAGGGCGGCTACAAGGTGGGGGTGGTAAGGGTTGGGGATTGACCGAAGAAGGGCGGGAAGGGGTCGAGAGGCGGGGGCAGTTGGGGGGGGCGAGCAGGGAGGAGGGGGCATCAAGAGGCAGGGGTGGCTAGGAGGAAGGAAGGGCGGCGCCGGTTGGGGAAGAAGAGGGGTTGGGTCTCCCTGGCGGTGGAGAGGAGGGAGAGAGAGAATGCACGAGAGGAAATCTAATTTAGGGGTGAGTTAATTTTAATCTAATCTATGACAGCAGTTTTCATACCACTGCCATAGCTCTACGTCAGTGGTTCTCAATTCGCTGCTATAGCCATAGATCTATGGTAGCGGTTAGAAAATTGCTGCCATAGGTCTATAGCAGCGATTTTCAGTAACCGCTGCCATAGATAAAAATTAATTTTTTATATTTTTGCTCTAAATACTATATAATTTTAAAATTTAATATCCATATTCATCATTTATTATCTAAATAATTATCATTAGAGTGTCGTCACAAAAGATCGTCTCGATCCGATGGCCCTAGCTTCATCGATCAAAAAAATTTAATTTCGATAATCACGAACAACAATGCGATGATCTGATAGATGAAGACCTCCGATGAATCCAAAAATCTGCAACGATGATTTCGATGATATTTGTAGCATACTATCAAAGTTTCACTTCAATCGAATATCATTATCATGATTATTTTAGTATGAAATAATTTTGATCGTTAAATTAAAAATAAGCGATCAAAGGGCTAAACAACATCCGATTATGAGATAATTTTTTAATTAAATGATCTTTGCTATAATTTTAATAATTTTATATAGCAATGATCATAAAATTTAAATTATTTTTGTATAAACTGTTCATATTAAGTAAATCTTATAAAAGTACGAGCATAATTACCAATGAAGTTTAAGAATGGTAATCAAGTGATGTATAGTTTTAGATTGTTCTTAGACCCACGAGTTGAATTTTATGATCACCACCATAAAAATGATTGAAGTAGTAGCCAAGATCATTTATGAAAAAATTATCTCATAATCGAGTGTCGTCTGATCCTTTGATCACTCGCTTATCATTTAATGGCCAAAATTATCCAGTACTAAATTGATCAAGATAATGATATTCAATTGAAGAAAAGCTTTGATAGTATGCTACAAATATTATCGAATCATCATTATAGATTTTTAGATCCATCGGAGGTCTCTATCTGCTAGATCATCACATCATCATTCGTGGTCATTGAAATCAAATTTTTTTGATCCATGAAGTTAGGGCCATCAGATCGAGGTGACCTTTTATGATGATACTCTAATGATAATTATTTAAATAATAAATGATGAAGATGGATATTAAATTTTAAAATTATATAATATTTAGAGTAAAAATATATAAAAAAAGGTATGATAGCGGTTACGCTAAATCGCTACTATAGGTCACATCTATTGTAGCATTATTTTAAACCACTGTTATAAGTTTGACCTATGACACTGGTTATACATAACCACATCATAGTTTGATCTATAGCAGCAGTTAGAATAAACCACTGCCATATATTGGATCTATGGCAATAGTTCGGTGTAACCAATGCCATAGGTCTGATCTATGGCAGCAGTTCGGCGTAACCACTGCCATAGGTTCGATCTATGGGAGCAGTTTTTTGTAACCACTGTGGTAGATCCTATTGCAGTGGTTTCAAAAACCACTACCATAGTATGCATTAATATAGCTCCTTTTTGTAATAGTGTTTTACACCTAATTAACCTAATTTAAAACTTACCTCTTATTCCTTCTTGCTTAAAAATAACATAACATAAAAAGAAAACAAAGGCATCACATAACACTTAACTAAAATAGAGAAACAAATTAAACCTTAAAAACTTCTTACTTATATTGAACATATTTTCTTTTTGCATTGTATATTTTCATAAAATATCTTAGGGGCATAACCCATAAACAACATAAGGTAGGAATTTTATTACCCTTCCTTGGCCCACAAACTTTCTCCTACATTTGCATTAACCCAAGTCTCTAAATTAAAATTAACTAGATATCAGCCTCAAAGAAACTCGAGCTCAATAGGATAATAACCTTGAAAGTTGAACCAGATTGAGCCTAGTTGATCAGTTGGTGTCTAGAAAAGTGGTTCAGGGACTACGTCCTGAAGGAAAGTGATTTTTTAATTGGTTTCGTTTGCTAATCTGACCAACTTAGTTGGTGTTTAAGAAAAGCAATGGGGGAACCCCACAAATCTTATACTTACTTGACTAATTGGTTGGTTATTTTTGCACTTGTAGTATTGACGGTGCACTTGGAATAATTAGGAGCTATTTGAATCTAGGGTAACCCTTAGCTAGGATTGATTACATAATTTGATTGCTAACTTACAAATATTAAAACCTAATAAAACTATTCGTATCTATTTCTTAGCTTTAGGACTCTCTAGCTTTCTCATCTTTAGAATTTTTGTCATCTTTTTCTTTTATTTAAAATTTAAAAATCTATGAAAACTTGGGAAACCATCTAATTTTTTTCTAGGCATCACAACCAATAGTTGATTATGAACCTAGCTATTCAAAAGAAACTTATATAATATATTAATTTCAAAATATTCAGGAACCCTCTCCAATTGTCCATAATTTGATATTTGAAGAGAAATTTTTACATCTATTAGAAGGGCTAGAAATAAACACCCAAATCCTCCTCCACTCCCACACTCAGTCTATAGCAAAGCTAGAAACTCAAATTGATCAACCAGTCACACTCAATAGGAGAGAAGAAGAAACATTATCTAGTCAGTCCATAAGTAACCTAAAGAGGCAATACATGTCTAAGAGTTCCAATATTCATGAAATCCTTCCAGAGTAGCCAAATAAGTTAGTTATGAAGAAAGTATTAAAAAAGTAATAAAGAAAGCTATCCTTAATTATTTCTCAGGATCCAGTGTATACATGTTAGGATCCTTTTAGGATGGATGATTTTAATATAAATGGGTATCTAAAAATATGAACACATTATTAGAGCCATTAAATTTTAGCATCACTCCTTAAGAGACTGAGAAATATGAATCAATACCTACTCCAATAGCTTCCTCTGTAGAATCACCATCTCCTCTAGAATTGAAGCCATCCTTGGTCGCACCTGAGAATGTATGTTTAGAACCAAGTGACACCCTCTCAGTACTCATTACGTCGAACTCAACTCCTAATCCAAAAATTTAATTTATGAATATTTTAGAAGAATAAATTTAGAAAAATTCTTAATAAACAAGAGTCTGAGAATGGAGTTATAAATTATCTTCTTAAAATTAGAAAGAGAAAACTAACTAAGAACGGGGTCATGAACTACTTTCTAAAGATTAGCAATAAAATACTAAAATTTATCAATAATGGGATTGCAAGCTATTTTTCTGATATTGGCAATTCAAAATTATTAAAATTTATTGATCCAATATTTGACATAAAATAGGCAGAATTAATAGTTTGGCTGAAGACGTTAAACTTAGCGCTTGTGTGAGGCAACCCAATTTCTTTGGAGTAGTTTTAATAAAAGTCTGGCTGAAAATTTTAAACTTAGCGCTCTTAGGAGGCGACTCAGTTTTCATATTTAAATTTTCTTTTCATTCTAGTTTAGGTTAACTATGTTTTGCTCAAGTATTATCTTAGGAACCTGACTCAAGTAAGGGCTATTAGTTAAGTTGGGGAGAAAACTACATATCCTATCCTCAAGGCCTAGACTGAGACAAGAATAAATAAAGCCTAGGTGAACTCCTTTCTTTTTCCTTCTTTGTACCTATCATACTCTATTTTTCTCCTCCTTCAAGGATAATATCGATTAAGTTGGGAAAAAAAATAATAAATCAATAAATCCTCGAATAAGTTAGTATTTAGCATTTAGGCACCTGATTACGCTCAAGAATCGAGTTGAACCAAGCATTTTTTTTTAAAAAAATTGATGCATAGATCAAAGAGTTGATGAGATACTAAGGGATCAAATATTAAGAAAATCTAATAAAGAGTTAAGTTTAGAATATAAATAAATTTTTCTTGAGCATTTTTAATTTCTCTTACTAGCATCAAAAAAAAATTTACTTTTTATGGGCTTATATAGGATGACTCTATATTTTTTATTAAAAAATATTTTAAAAATAAAATAGTTTTTAAGTACTTCTCATTGAGTAATAGATTTTTTTGTCTAAGCAAACATTAAGTTTCGCATCAAAAGGTGTGAATGACAAAGAAGCTCGTTATAAAGCTAGTTTTAACTCATAGCCTATTTAATTCGAGCTAGTAAGTTCGAGGAGTATTTTGTACCTAGTGTCCTAAAGCCAACTGATTTGAAAGTTATTGACTGAAAACTTGCTACATGGATCAAACAACAAGCTTAAGAGATTAAGATACTTAATAATAGTACAATATTAAAAAAAAAAAATTTTATCAAGTAACCAGATCTCATTATCTAAGCAAGCAATAATACTTGTATAAAAAAATGGATAATATGAATTAAAAAAATAAAAAAAAATTAATAAATGAAGGACGGAAGTGACAATACACTTGTCCATGTGAAGGTTAATGATTTAAAGATAAAGATAGGGATAATTTAAAAAAAGTTTAAAAAAATAATATTCTTTACTTAATTTTTATATTGATTAAGTACTAATATCCTGATGACATACCTTCCTCTTGCTCTATTGAACATCAATGGCCCTTTTGAAAATTGCTCAGCAAAACTTGATACTCCAAGCTAAAAGGTATTTAATTCTAAATCCTTTCTTTACTCGAGGACGAGCATAGTTTAAGTTGGAGGGTATGATTGATATGCTAAATTTATATTAGAAGTATTAATACTAGTGTTAATTAATTTATTTCATTTGAATTTGATGCTTCTTTTATTAATTTTTAAGAATCATTGGTTGGGAAGTCCGAATCTATTATTTATGAAAGATTCGACTCAAAGACTGAATTCAAGTTCATGATCTAGGTCAAGCCAAGAGTAAATATGGAAGAGGACTTATGTGAACACGATATGATATATGGCATGTGGGACAAATACGGGCGTGAGGCAAGCATGGAAGGGCATTGCACATGTGGGAGACCCATATAAAAATGAAGTGATATGCATGATATTAGCACAAAAAGAGGAAGAACTTCTTTAGAAAAAATGGGCTTTGGACATGAGGTAGGGCTCATGGGATTTTAAAATATTTAAGAGAAAAGTTTAGACATTTTTTGGAAGCCAAAAATAATAAACTTCATGTTTTCTTAAAACTCTTCCACGTGTCCCATCAAGACCCCCACTTTTCTTCTTAATTCCTTTTCTCATGCAAGCCTTTCTCACGCAAGCCCACATGCCCCTACTTCCTCTCTCTCAAATTCCTCAAGTCCCATCCTACCTACGGAACAAAATTCCTAGCTGCCAGCCCTCTTTCTTCATGCTAGAACTCATCTAAACCCTTCCAATCTCTCACGTGCTTCCACAAAAACCTAGTGGCCCACACCTCTCCATAAAGTTCATGCTCTCCCTCTCTCATAAAAACTCTTCCTCATTCCCTCTATTAAAATGCAAGAAAGCCGTCTCAGGTGAATTCAGAATGCCCCTTTGGGGATCATCTCCCTAAGCCTCCTCCTCTCTCTTTCTTTCTACTTATCATTCCCCTTCCATCCATCTCTGAACTCTCCATGCCTCCATCTCTCTCTCCAAGCCTCTATCCTTTCTCTCTTTCAATCAAGTTTTCACACCTTTCAACTGCTGTCTAGATGCACCCTCAGCCTAAAGATATCAATAGGAAGAAGCTCCATGGTCGACTAGTTCTCCACCTTCTCGAAAAATCACTAGAAAGCTTATAATGATAGATTTTTTTTCTTTATCTTTTGTACTTTGTTCTTTATATGCAATAAAAGATTTGGCTTCATTTCTTCGTCTATATGAATGTCTTTTATTTATCGTGTTCTTAATTTTTTTTAATATGATACGAGTCTTTAAATAGCCTATGACTACGTAGAGATGGGTCATGATCAAGCGATATGATCTATGCTCAGCGAGATAGGTGATGCTCGAAAATCGATCATAGATCTATTTGTATAAAAATTTTATTTTAGAATAATTTATGATCCTTGGGATGAACCGTGATCTATGGATATATTTCATGCTCCTGGGATAGATTATCTTTAGGTAAAATTTTTTCTATCATTATATCTAAATAATTTTGATTAGCCTATAACTTTATGGGATGGACTGTGATCCAAGGATATGGACTGTATTCTTTAAGATAGATTATATCTTTATTGATTAGATACTAATTCAAGATATGTTAAGAAGAGTACCGGCTGTCTAACAAGAAAGCAGCTGAGATCCTGACAATTCCTTTTATACTTGACTTTAACCTTTATTTAAATTGCCTATTTACTTACTTTCTATCAATATAAGTAGTCTTTTAATCATCATTTATTCTGCTCAATTTAAAACTAAATGACTCAAATATAATAAACACAATCTCTGTGGATACGATCTCGACTCATGCTATCTACATAGTAGTGAGTTAATCTTTATTTTTTACTGCCTACGATAGCGATCAACCAAGAAGATGCCCAACACCTTGGGCATGAGAGAGGAAGAGAGAATAACAAGAGGGTGTGAGAGAATGGAGGCATGAGAAGAGAGAGGGCGTGGGATCTCAGTGGGCACAGAAAATTATTTACGTTCAATGACTTTGAGATTAGATCTCAAAGAAATTTAAATAAAGCCTAGAGTCATTTTGCTTTATGTTATTGACTTTTCAATTTTTTAAAGCAGAAGGACTCCTTTCTGGCCACTCATCCTCTCTTTCTCTCATAATCTCATACAAAAGCAGATGGAAAGGGGAGTGCCAATTATTGGCACCCCTTTAATTAAGGTTTATCTAAATAGGGTGTGTGCCCCCTCTGGATCTTTACCAGAGGTGTCATGCACCCCTCTCCCTCTTATCCAAAAGGAGGGGGCATGCGCCCTCTCTCTCTTTTTCTAATTTCTATGCAAAAACAAGAGGAGCCAACCTTTGGCTTTCCTCTTTCTGATCCTTATCCAGTCCAAGTAGGAAGATCAAAAGAGCTTTGACTTGATTAAAATCCTATCTAATAGATGGCTCAAGTCTGAGAGGATATGGGTTTAACCATGTGCTAGCATGGTGCGCTACTAAATCCAATAGGTCCTAATCCAATTAGAACTTTACAAGCCCAATTAATCAATTCTAGATCAAATATTTTTGTTGTGTAACCCCATAGATTCAATTTTGTCTAGTAGTAAGACATACCATGATCTCCATCATAGTATCATCGAAATATTTTTTAATGGATTGGAATAATTATAAATCATACCCATTAAGGATCATCAATCCAGAATGATCCTAATGAGTTCTTATAATCCACTAGTGATATCTAGTAGTATATGGTGATAACTCAGTAAAACAGAATAAATAGAATCCTTAGATATAGTTATCAGTGATTCAGTTTCTCTATTGTGAGTTTCGACCAAGATAAAGATTATGAAAATTCATAAAATCCCAATATCTGTCATATGAAAGATTTGATTAGCTCGAGTCCTAATTGTGAAACTCATGAAAACTCCTTTCTATCAATCATCTTGCTATGGCCACAAACTTACAGACTCAGTTTCTTAAATCTTATAGGACTACTTCTTATCTACTGAGATTGATAGATCCCACCTAGGTATACATCATACTCTTACAATGAATTCACTATAGCCAACATATACTACAAGGATCCAAATAGTTAAGAGATCATATTTATATATAGTCAAACTTCAGTAATCTCACTATGAGCAGTCGAGACATCGCAGGTCAAAAAATTATTTACACAACTATAGCATTGAGAAGATCATCGATGAGTAAGTAGACATCCATATGATCTTTCGTATGGTCATACTCGATACCAATATTCTCTAACAACCATCTGTAATCTTGCTCAGTGTCTCCACATTGTAGACTAGAGACTCATTTATCTCAAAGAAAGTGATCCGTGCACCGATCTAACCGAATCAATCATCATTCTCGTGATGATTTATCTATTGGGAGAAATTTAGAAATTAATTACACATGTCTCTAATTCTCAACTCTTGAGAATATGTATCTTTAAATTATTAATTTATTCGATGATTTAAGAACACATTACATAAGAATAGAAATGAAAGTGTCCACTTTATTGATAAATCAATCGTTTAACTATAAAATTATATCCTAAAAGTTTATATAATGTATTTGCCATATTAACTTCTAGGGCATACATCTGACAACGAACTTCTCATCTTCATAGATGTTGGAAAAAATTCTTGCTACTTGATGATTGTGGAAATAACAACAAGGATCCGAGGAAAGAGACGATTGTTCTATGAAATCTTAGAAAATCATAGGGCGTGGAGAAGAGAGGAAGAATGAGACAGGAAGAGAGAGATTTTCAGGGAGAAAAGGACTTATATTCAATTCAATTCTTAATTACAAAACTCAATATAGAGTGTATATATACCTGGTCAATATGACCCAACCCAAAAAACTCTCTTAGCTAATCTAATGTGATGCACTCCTCGAGCCTATGTATATCCATGTCTCCCATGCACATGCCCATTGGACTAATTTTAGTACAATCCATAGGTTAGCTCCTTAGAACCTCACAAACTAAGACCCTAAGTTCCTAGGATTAAATCCAATCTCAGGACAGAATAGAAACCACGTACTATTCTGTTCACCGCTCGAACCGGCTCGATCAGTAGTCGGGCTGGCTTAATTGTGATGTCACCTGTGAGAGCCCGAATCACTGCTCTTTGCTTTATTACTCAGGCTGGTTCTGTCAGGATTTGAGCCAGCTCGATTGAAATGACTGTCTTCTATTCTGCAGCTTAAGCTGGCCCTCTCAGAAATCAAGCCAGCTCTTCTAGCGTGCTAGCCTGATACTCTTTCTGGTCTTCTACTCGAGCTAGCTCTCTCAGGATTCGAGTTGGCTCAACTTTTGCTCGGACTGGCTCTGATAGAAATTGAGCCAGCTCGACTGAAGCGTTGGTTGAAGCTCTTTGATGGTTGGTTCCATTCGCTCCTTAGTCTCTCTCCACCTACTTTCAAAGCTTGAGAGCACCATACTTGAGCTCACAATCTTCACCTTGGTGCTCCCAAGTCCTTATGAACTCAGCTCTATTCGTCAGCTCCATCAGTACTATACAATTGTGAAAGCTATTCTGTGAAAGTACCTTTATGAGCACATCAGCTAGATTTTTTTTGGTGTGAATCTTTACCAGCTCCACTTTACTATCCTCCACTAGCTCTTTGATCTGGTGCTATCTGATATCAATGTGCTTGGTCCTCGCATGATACATAGAATTCTACATGAGCAATAAAGCACTCTAACTGTCACAATGCATCCTAACTGCATCTTATGGGAATTTCATTTTCAGTACCAAGCCCTTCAGCCATAGGGCCTCTTTCGCTACCTCAGTGATGCCAATATACTTTGCTTTGGTAGTAGACAAGGCCATAATCGACTGCAAGCAAGATCTTCATGAGACTAGACCTCCATACAGGCAAAACATAAAACATATCATCGAACATCGAGTATCCACATCTCCACCAAAATCTACATTCACAAACTCTTTTATTAGCCCTTGAACCTCCTTGGACATGTTAGGATGTTCCTCAGCACCTTTTTTACTAACCATTGTAGATGCCAATCCCAATTAAACCTGTGAAGTACCTGAAGATATCTTGTAGTGCTTTCCAGTGCTTTTTACCAGGCTAAGTTATAAACCTGCTCACCTGACTCACTGCATGGACTAAGTCTGGCCTATAATAATCATAGAGTACATAATACTTTCTATACTAGAAGCATATGGAATCTTTTTCATCTCCTAAACCTCCATCTCAATCTATGGTGACATGGTCTTAGAGAGTCTAACATGCCTAGCAAGTGGCAGTTCTATTGGTTTAGCTTCCTTCATACCAAACCTCTCCAAGATCTTCTTTATATATCCTTCCTGAGGTAGATATAGTAGTTTCTTGATTTTGTCTTTGATAATTTTCATACCTAGAATCTTCTTTGTAGACCTCAAGTCCTTCATCTCAAACTTCCAAGACAAAGCTCCTTTCAACTCATACACTACTGTCTTACTTTTGCATGCTATCAACATATCATCTATATATAAGAATAAGTACAACCAAGATCCATTTTTCAGAGATCTTACATATACACATGGGTCATGATCACACCTGAAAAGGTCAATACTTCTTATATAAGTATTAAACCACTTTTACCACTGTCTAGGAGATTGTTTCAATCCATATAGTGATTTCTTCAATAAACAGATCTCTTCCTCTGACCCAGGCTCCTTGAAGCCTTGTGGCTGCTCCATGTATATGTTCTCTTCTAAATTTCTATGAAGGAATGCTGTCTTAACATCTATTTGCTCTAACTCCAAATCTTAAGTAGCAACTATGCTCAACAGCATTCTGATGAATGTATGTCTGATAACTAGAGAAAAGACTTCTGAATAGTTAATGCCTTCTCTCTGTGAGTACCCTTTGGCTACCAGTCTAGTCTTGTACCTTACTCCATCTTGCTCTAAAGGTGCTTTTTTTTTGATGAAAATTCATTTGGAGCTAATGGATCGAGCAACATTTGGTTGATCCACCAACTACCATATCCGATTCTTCCTAAGAGACTCCATCTCTTCCATCTTGGCCTACATCTATGACTCTCTATCTAGACTCTCCATGGCCTCCTCAAAGCTCTCAAGATCTCCATTGATAGTGATGAGAGCATAGAAGATAGTCTCATCAATGTCATATCACATTGATTTGCGAATAGTGCGCTTTCGGCTTATGCAGTGCTACTTCTTTTGTAGTATCCTACAAGTCTACTGCCTGTGGCTACCTCTGCAATTTTTTTAGGATAGATCGCCCTCCATGCTGGTCCTCCATAGGTGTATCACCATGTCTACCTAACTCTACCTCAAACTAAATACGACCTGAGGTTGATATTGAGGGCAAATCACATGTATCCTAGAATTATCCCATGCTGTCCTATGTTGACTTGACAACTTCATCTACACTTTTTGGCTTCAACACGATGCTCTTCTTATCAAAAATTATATTCTGACTAACAACACACCTCTGAGAATGTGAATTCCATAGCAAAAAATCCTTCACACCTTGTAGAAATTTGATGAATACCATCTTCTATGACTTTAGGTCTAACTTGCTCCTGTTGGCTTCTTCTACCAAAGCATGTGTAGGATAGCCGAACATTTTTAGATGGCCAAGATCCACTTTCTTCCCACCCTAGATACCTTCTGAAAGTTCTTCATTTAGTTTTCTAATGGGGAGACTTGTTATCAAGAAAACAAGCATCAGTAAGAGCATCACCCCAAAAAGATTTAGATAGTGATGCCTGCAGCCTCAAGCTCTTGGTTTTCTCTGTCGGTATCCAATTCATCCTCTCCACGATATCATTCTACTGAGGGGTCATCTTCACTATGTAATGGCATTTGATGCCATTTTTCTCATAGTATTTTCTAAACTCCAGGTTGGTGTATTCCCCTTCATTATTAGACCTCAAACACTTCACTAGCTGCCCTATCTCCTTCTCCACCTTAGCTCTCTAGATTTTAAATTGGATAAAAATATCTAACTTTTTATAATCAGATAGATCCATACCTTCCTAGAGAGGTCATCTATGATGGTGATAAAATATCTTGCTCCACCTCGAGATGCAACAGGTGTCGGTCCCCATAGTCTGAGTGAACTAGCTCCAAATACAACTTCACTTCACTTGATACTACTGGCAAATGTAAATTTGTGCTATTTGCCATAGATGCAAGGCTCATATAGATCATTTTCTTTCTTTCTTAGTGCTGGAATCAGACCACTCCTACTCAACTCTGTGAGCCTCCTGTCCCTTAAGTGACCTATATGATAGTGCCATAGCTTGTAGGTTAGCTATTCCTCCTATACTGCTACAGACACCTCTTCATTATTAGTATCCACTGAGCCCTCCATTATGTACAAGTTGTTGCTCAATCTTCTCTCTTTCATCACCACCAATGAATCCTTGAAAATCTTCATACACCCACTGCCTGGCTGACAATTAAAAGCATTCTCCTATCCTTCCAAGTATTCCAGGGATATCATGTTTTCTTCAGTTCTGGCATATGCTTCATATTACTGAGTATCCGTATGACTCCATCATATATTTTCACTCTAACTTACTAACACCAGGAACTATACATGGATAATCATCTCCAAGACTAACACTGCCTCCATCGGATCTCTCATATGAGAACCACTTTGGATGTATAGTGTAATGGTCGAAACATGTTGAATCCAGTGTCCAGTGATTATCTAACTCTATAACTCCATTTGATACTATCAGTATATCATCTTCATCATCTTTAGATGATAGAGCACTGCTCCTGTTGGTCAGTCCATCCTTAGAAATGCTATTTTTTTATTCTTCAAAAGTGGATAATTTCTTCTAATATGACCAAGTGGATGATACTTACAGCATTTCACATCCTTTTAGTTTTTTAGAGACTTCGATCTGCTCTTAGATTTATCTCGAGTTCTTTTCTTAGGCCTTCCTTGCCTCTCATTCACAAAAACCATCTTTGAACTAGGGTTTCCTTTAACTAGCCTTTCTCGCTGTTCATTAGATTTGAAAACTCCAACCACTTCCTCGACATTTAATGTCTATTTTTCATATACCAGAGTAATAATCAGACCATTATATGCTACTGGTAGTGAACATAATAATAGAAAAGCTCTATCCTCCTCATCAATCTTCACATCAAGGCTCATAACATTTGAGCAAACTTGATAGAACTTCTGAATGTGAAAAACTAAATCTCTTTCTTCGGGTATCCGTAAACTATATAGCTATTTCTTCAATCATAGCTTGTTTATTATGTTCTTACTCATATACGTGTTCTCTAGTTTCTGCCATAGCCCTTTCAGTGTGATTTTCATGCTAATCTTAGGTAGAATTTTATTAATAAGGTACATCCGAATCATGCTACAGGCTATCTCTTCAATTTTCTTCCACTCTTCAATAAAAATTTTTTTCGATCTTTTTTGAATCAAAATCTTGTAGATTCTATTCTGTACCAGTAGATCCTTTATCCTTTGCTGCCAAAGGATGATGTTATCTTTTCCATCAAACTTTTTAAAGTCTACTTTAATGGTACTCGATGCCATCTTAATTAGATTTTCAATAACCAAATACAAAAGACAAAAATAGTGTTCAAAGAAATTTGCTAAGCACCTTATCATAATTCTTGGTGAAACTTTGACCTTTTCTCCACCAGATCTAAAACCAGAGCTCTAATATCAATTATTAAAAAAAATTCTTGCTACTTGATGATTGTGAAAATAACAACAAGAATCTGAGGAAAGAGATGGCTATTCTGTGAAACCCTAGAAAATCCTAGGACGTGGAGAAGAGAGGGATAACGAGAGAGGAAGAGAGAGATTTTTGGGGAGAAATGGGCTAATATTCAATTCCATTCTTAATTACAAAACTCAGTATAGAGTGTATATATACCTGGTCAATATGATTCAATCTAAAAAACTCTCCTAGCTAACCTAATGTGATGCACTCTCCAAGCTCATGTACACCCATGTCTCCCATGCACACATCCATTGGACTAATCACAGTCCAATCCATAGGTTAGCCCCTTAGAACCTCATAAATCAAGATCCTAAGTTCTTAGAATTAAACCCAATCCCAGGCTAGAATAGAAATCATGTACTATTCTATTCGTCGCTTGAGCCTCGATCAGCAGTTGGGCCAGCTTGACTATAATGTCACCTATGAGAGCTCGAATCACCACTCTCTGCTTTGCTATTCAGGTCGGCTCTCTCAAAATTTGAGCCGGCTCGACCAACATGATAATTTTCTATTCTATAGCTCGAGCTGGCCCTCTTAAAAATCAAGCCAGCTCTTTTAGCATGTCAGCTTAATATACTTTTTGGCCTTCTACTCGAACTAGCTCTCTCAGTATCTAAGCCAGCTCGACTTCTGCTCGGGCTGGCTCTGACAGGAATCAAGCCAGCTTGATTGAAGCATTGGCTAAAGCTCTTTGATGGTTGGTTCTATTCACTTCTTGGTCTCTCTCTACCTGCTTCCCAAGCTCGAGAGCACTATACCTAAGCTTACAATAGATGCTTTCTTTGATTACATTTAAATCTAAATGGTGCCTAAAGATAGGGAGAAAACCACCTTTATTACTAATCAAGATCTTTTTGTTACAAGGTTATGTCCTTTGCAAGCACAACTTATTAATGCTTCATAAACAAAATTTTTAAAGATAAGTTTTGGTGAAACATGGAGGTATACATGGATGATATGCTCGTCAAAAGTCGATCCTCAAAATTTCACATCGACAATCTTGATGAGGCCTTTGCCACTCTCCATAAATATCAAATGAAGCTGAATTCGATGAAGTCCACTTTTGGAGTTACCTCAGGGAAGTTCTTTGGATTTGTGGTTTCATATTGAGGGATAGAAGTAAACATTGAGTAGATTTGGGCTGTGTAGAAGATGAACCCCCTGAAGACTATAAAGAAAGTTTAGCACCTTACTCGAAAGGTGGCAGCACTTAATCTATTTGTTTTCAGGTCGGTTGAGCATTGCTTGCCCTTTTTCTAGGTTCTGAAGTAGTCAAAGAATTTTCAATGGACCGAAGAATGCTAACAAGCTTTTGAAGAATTAAAAAGCTACCTCAGTTTCGCACTACTCCTCAGCAAGCTAGAGCCAGGAGGAGAACTTTTCTATATTTGGTGGTTTCACCCACTGCGATAAGTGTTGTATTGGTTCGCGAGGAGAACAATGTTCAAAAATCGATCTACTACATCAGTAGAACTCTTCAAGATATAGAAACCAGATATACAAGGCTTAAGAAGCTGATTTACACCCCTGCCATAGCGACCAAGAAGCTTTAGCATTATTTCCAAGTCCACACAATAATTCTCCTCATAGATCAGCCCCTGAAGACTATTCTACATCAATCTGATATATCGGGCTGAATTGCAAAGTGGGCAATCAAACTTATAGAGTTTGACATGAAGTTTTGCCTCCGACCCTTAATCAAAGCACAATCGTTGGCAGACTTCATAATGGAATGCACAATCACAAATGAATGTACATAGCCTGAACAATCAGAGGAAGGCCCACCCAAAATAGAAGCAGAATCTTTGGTCATGTACATGGATGGGTTGTCAAGCTTCATCAGATTAGGGGCAGGTCTGATGCTCTCCAGACTAGAAGGAATAGTTGCTAAATATGCTCTATAATTTGAGTTTCTGACGATCAATAATGAAGTAGAATATGAAGCTCTAGCCATAGGACTTAGAATTGCAAAAGAGTTGAAAATGCAACATCTGAAGGCATGTAGTAACTCTCAGCTGGTGGTCGGGCATGTCCAAGGAGATTATGAAGCTTGGAAAGAAAACAAGAAAAAATATTTGCAAAAGATAAATGATTTGGCCTCCATATTTGTTAGTGTTGATATTCAATAGATACCGACATAAAAAAACTCCTGAGCTGATCTGCTATCCAAGCTGGCGATGTTAGCACTAGCTAACCTGCCCAAGAGATCTTTCTTTGAAATAGTAAAAAGGCCCAACATCCTAGAATCGATGGTGGCGTTGCAAGTTGATAATGAACCTAGCTGGATTGACCCGCTAGTCCACTACCTCAAAGAGGGAGTACTGCTTAAGGACTCGAAAAAAGCCCAAAGGTTGAGAAATCAATCATCCCGCTACATTCTTCATGAAGAAAAATTATATAAAAGATTGTACTTTCTACCTCTTCTCAAATGTCTGTACACATTCAAAGTTTGTAGGAAACACCTAGGAAGCAGATTATTGGCCTGCAAATTACTTCAGTGAGGTTATTATTGGCCAACCATGCAATAAGATACTGCCAACCTAGTCAGACAATGCAACCAATGCCAAAGAAATGCAAATATTCAATGCCAACCGGCTGCGCCACTCACCCCCATATGCACTCCTTAGCCTTTCGCACAATGGAGGAGGACATCCTAGCGCTATTTTTCTTGGCATCAAGTCAGTGAAAGTTCTTATTTATTGCTATAGACTACTTCATCAAGTGGGTGAAAGTCGAGCCGTTAGCCTGTCTCATTGTGTGCTAGTTTGGCCTGCCTCGAGTATTGATCACCGATAATGATCACCAGTTCACTAAGGGATGATTTGTTGAATTCTATAGAGAACTAGACATTTCATAGTATCTTACTTCTATGAGTCATGCCCAATCCAATGGGGTGGCTGAGGTAACTAATCGAACTCTCTTGTAGGGCTTGAAAGCAAGACTAGATTAGGCCAAGCAATCATGGGTTGATGAGCTCCATTACATGCTATGGGCATACCAGAGCACACAGAGAACCCCCACCAGAGAAACTTCCTTTAGTCTTGCCTTTGGAACTATAGTTATTATTCCTATTGAGATTGGAGTCCCTTCTGTATGGGTCAAAAACTTTGATGAACAATATAATCCAAAAGGGCTCTGAGTGAACCTAGATTTGCTGGAGGAAGCCCACAAAAAAGCTCGAATCAGAATGGTAGCTTACTAGCACAAGGTCGTACGATACTACAACTCCCAAGTTTGGAGCAAGAACTTTAGGGTTGGAGATCTAGTCCTGTGTAGAGCATAAATCTCTCATCTTGGAGAACAAAACAAGCTATCCCTGAACTGGGAAGGCCCCTACATGGTGGATGAAGTTATCAGGCCCAGTACTTATCGATGGAAGCAACATGACGGGACTCCTCTACCTCGGCCCAGAATTTTGAGAACCTTCAAATGTACTATCACTAATGTGTTAATTATCTCTAATAAAGTGAGTCTTTCTTTTTCAGACTTTGTCACTTCTATTATGATACTTGGGCTGAAGACCTTGATGGCCAAGAAGTGAGGGCTGACCTATAAGGACCTTCAGAGGTCCCTCATTCTTAAACGAGCTGAGCTGATGAAAATCTTAGTTGTATGAGAAGCAATGGCTAACCTTAAAGGACCTTTAGAGAGCTAACCTATTAGGAACCTCAAAGCCCATCGATCCAAGCCATGTAAGTTGAGGACCTCGGTGGCCAAGAAGTAAGGGTTAACCTATAAGGACCCTCGGAGGCCCTTCATTCTTAAATGAGCTAAGCCGATGAAAATCTTGGTCATACGAGAAGCAAAGGCTAACCAAAAAGAACCTTCAGAATTCCAAATCCTCTAAAAACCCCTCATTTCTAAATGAGCTGGACTTAAAAGAATTTTGGCTGGTCAAAAGATGAGGGCTAAATCAAAAGACCCTTAGAAGATTTTGACGCAAGATCTAAGAAACCTAGGTTCGTACAGTGCTGATGAATCAACAAAAGAGACCTTGGCTAGCCTAAGGTCGCATGATAAAAGCATTCGAAATAAGTTAGCATCACTAGCATCATAACGATGAAAAGCAAAGAATAGATGAAATGCATAATTCCCATATAAAATATTTTATTTAACTCAAAGTTTATCAACTCATGCCATAGACAGTGGGTGACCTTAAAAGGAAAGGGAGAGAGATGAAAATATACATCAATGTGGTTAACGATGCTAAGGAGAGCTACTCTCTGCTTGAGAATCACCAACATGCTATGGGTCTGATGCATCTTCGGCCCTAGAAGCCTCATGTATAGTGTCGTCGGCTCTGGGTATCTCTCATTTGCTCAAAACCTTGAGGAGAGAAATATCAATGTTGGGGAAAAGCCGTCCAACCGATGCTTTACATTTCCTGAAGTTGATCTCAAAGGCCATGATGGATGCATTAATAGTTGTAGGAACCATTTCAAACTGGGTAGTAGCGATCCTAGCTTCCACCTGCTTGAGTCTATCCTCGGTAATGTTGGCTGCCACTATACTCTCTACCACCTTCAGCCGAAGCTCTGTTACTGTGGATCTCTCATTATTCACCGAATGCTCCAAATTGGCAATCCTTTCTCGAGTCATGTAAAGCTCAATTCAAAGTCATCCGATCTTCTCAGCATTGCTCCACCTAGCATCCTCAGTAGCTTTGAATGATGCCACAAAGTGTTCTAAAATGGATATCCTATCCTAGGCTATACGAAGTTCACTGATATGTGCTAATCTATCGCTATGGCAAGTGCACCAGTCGATCAAGTAATAAAGTAAGTAGAGTATCGTCCCTAAAGGATTGAAAAATAAGTACTTAAAATATTCTTTCCTAAGCTTTATTTAGAGAATCGATTTATGAGAACTAAGAAAAATAAGAAGAAATAAAGAAATAATAAAAAAATTATAAGAAAATAGAGAGAGTGTAATTATTAGAGTTTAAGTCAAGAGCAATAGATTACTAAGACAATCAGTTTACCAACTCAATCAATACAATATTCAGATATTTATGTAAATTAGGTTTATATTATTTCATATGATGGTGGAGTTTTCTAAGATATTCACTATCCTTTTATCCAGGCATAGCAAAACTATCAATATTTATTAACTATCCTTTAGTCCAGGCATAATTTAAATAAATATTAATATTTTAAATTTTATAAAATCCTCTAATTAAAATATGCTGCATCCAAAGTGCACTAAAATTTTTGCATGCATATGAATTCTAATTCGATTCATGATACAAGGTATATAAATCAAGAAACATCGACATAGACATACTTGATCCATATCATCTACATCCATTAGATCAATTAGAAGATGGTTAGTAATATAAAAATATTAAGAATAAATTTATATACTCCTCATGAATAAAATATAAAATTAAAAATAAATCATACTAAATATTGCATCAAAAGAGTGGCTACACCTTAGCCTTAGTAAAAAAAATTTAGTTCATGGCAAAAGAATCAAAAATAATAAATAAAATAAAAAGAATTAAGAAATTTAAATAAAAATATGTTTGTTGCTGAAATTAATTATCCGTTGCTCTTGGCATTGAGAATTTGATGAGAAAGATCTACTGATAGGTGTGCTGGTCGTTGGAAGAAGAAAGAAAAAGAAAATAAAAAGAAAAGTTCTCTCTTCTTTGTTTCTTCCTCTTTTTCTCCCTCAAACTATTCTCTCTAGCCCTCTCTCTGTCTTTCTCTTTAAAACTAAACTCTCCCCAGGTTCTCTCCAAAACCTTTCTCTGTGTTTTCTTCAAACCACTCTTTGCTGGCTAACTCACGGCATCAGATCTTTAAATAGGCTAGAAAGTGAATTCTAGGTAGAAGTCATGAAGAAACTTGGTTTGAAACTCTTAAAACAACTCAAAGAGAATCCTGAATCAATTCTGACCATTGGATGTCGATCAAATGCCTAAAAAAATACTTAAAAACCCATTTTAAAGCCTAGTTTTGATCAGATTAAACCACAGCCATCCGATCTTCCTTGATGATTGAATCTAGGCTGCATGATCGTGTATAGAGGCTTCTGTAGCTTAGTTAAAATCAAGAATCACTATCAGCCACTGGATCTTCACTGGGAGGAAGGGATGCCGTTCGTCAGTGCCTCGATCTCTATCATCTGATCAAATCCCAGCACCAATAGACGTCCGATCCCGCCTGCCTTCCATGTAGATCGATCGCGAGCTAGGTTCATCATGGACCTCTATATTTGCCAGCGAATCAATGCGCACGCCGTCGTGTGAAATCCCCATCGTGCCCTTAGCTAGGTTACTGTAGCGGTCCATCGTACGCCGCAAAAAATTCTGATGTTAGTAGGGTGTCAGCGAGGCATCAGCAGTTCAATCGGGTGGTCGGTTTAGCAGACGATTGGACTGACTGAGCCAATTTTTTGAACCAAACCAGCCGACTAATTAATTTTTTTTATTTACTTTGAAAATTGATTTCGGAGCCAATTGAACTCCATTTTGCTTGAAATTTATCTTGTTTGAACTTGAAAATTAAGCTCTTCTTATTGACAGCCTTCTTTCCTATATAAGATCAATAAAAATATTAATTTTTTAAAATTAAAATAAATTATTTTATAATTTAATACTTTTATTAGTATATTTTTAATACTTATCACATCCTCCAACTTAATCATTGCTAGTCTCTTAGCAATGCTTTATTTATCACCATGTTTTAATAAGATCCTCCTTTATAAAGATAAGGCTAGGATTGAAGATCAAAAAGTTTAGAAAAAATCACTAACTCAGTATTAAGTTTAAGAAGTAAATTTTGTAGTTAGTACAATCAAAAACTTTCTTAGAGTACATCTAAAGATCTATAGCATTATTTATGATGACTAACTTAGCATTTGGATGTTAATTTAAAGGATAAAAGTATCTTCTCTTATCATCTATTTTAATTAATTTTCTATACACTCCTAAGTTAAGCTCATGAATTAAGATAGCTTTCACACTGCCTCTCTTTTTTTCTCATTTTTTTTTTGTGCTGAGCATCCTGGCCTTTCCTTCATCGTTTAGCGTCAACCTCCACCCTTAACATAGGTGCAGAGATCCAGTTACTAAGCTTCAGGCAATCCATATATATTCTATCTTTTGCACTTTTATTTTAGGAAGATAGCTTTTTTCTTAAGTTCAAGTTTTTTTGATTGGAATGTATATTAACCACCAATTTTTAGTGATAATTGAATCCTAAGTTGGCCTTATAATCGACACTTACTTTGCCTTGTTAGTGTGCATGTATAATTAGAAGTGCTAATAGTCTTTAAGTGACCTAAGTAGGCCTCTAAAAGTCAGACCAACTAATCTACTTCTTTAGCTCGCTACATTTATTAGCAAATACTTCTAACTTTTATTACTTTTCCTAGCCTTTCTTGCTCAAGCTTTTCTTTCTTGACACATGGTTTAATTTTTTTTAAAAAAAATTAAATTAATTAAATTTATTTTTCAAAAATTTTAAAAATTTTTCTATCTTCCAACTTATTCTACATTGTCTCAATGGAGAAAGAAAAAGTAAAGATGCAATAAGAGATAGAAAAGAATACACCTATACTATTTGTCCAAACTGGTTCTTTGAAGCTTTGCAAACTAGCTTGAGCTTTCTTTTTCTATCTCTGCAAATTTGAAACACACACCAAAGTAATAAACTGGATCAATCTGCAAAATTGCAACAAGAATTTACTTAAAAAGAAAAGAAAAGGATCAAAATAAAAAAGAAAAGAAATAGCCTATCTAGTAGTTCTGATTTATAGTTTTCAACTTAACTTTCTTGAGGCTCTAAATCGGATCAATCTGTTGCTACTTAAATAGGTATACTTTCATGTTTGGCCAAATCCTCTTTCAATTGGACACTGCTAGCTTTATTAGTCTCAAACCTATTTTCTACAGAATTCTCATATACTGATTTGTCAATAACATTAATTCAAAAATAAGTTTGATTATCATCAAGATGTTTAGTATCTTTAAAAATATTAAAAGTCACTTGTTCATCTTGGACTCTAAGAATTAAGTTTTTTGTTGAACATCTATTAAAGCTCCTCCAGTAACTAAAAAGGATCTTCCTAAGATAAAGGATACATTAATATCTTCTTTCATATTAAGAATAATAAAATCAATAGAGAAAATAAACTTGTTTACCTTTACCAAGACATCCTCCACTATATCTCTTGGATATTTGATGGATCTATCAGCTAGCTGAAAAGTGATAGTGGTAGACTTTGGTTCTCCTAGACCCGGCTTCCTAAAAATAGAGAAAGGCATGAGATTAATACTTGCTCCTAAATCATATAAAATTTTATCGAAACTACTATCAACAATAATATAAAGGATAGTAAAATTTTCTAAATCTTTTAGCTTCTGTGGTAATTTATTTTAAAGTATTATTGAGCACTCTTCATTCAAATTTATTCTCTCATGCTCCTTCAGTTTTTTCTTATTTATTAGAATTTCTTTGAAAAACTTGGCATACCTGAGCATCTGAGTAATAGCATCTACAAAAGAAATATTAATATATAAATTCTTTAAAATTTTAAAAAAGTTAAAAAATTTCTTATCTGGATGCCATATTTATCTTTTTGGAAAAGATAGTGGTGGCACATAGGGCTTTACATTAGGATCAGCAAATTTTATACCTGAAGACCATCCATATGCTAGTTGTTTTGATGACTGACAAATTTTAGTTGATTATTTTGTAGTTTTTTCTTCAATCTTTTTATCTTGATGTGGCTCCTCCAGCTCTTTACTGCTTCTTAGGATGATGGCATTGACTTGCTCCCTTAGATTGGTCTCTATGTTGCTCGATAAGGATCCCTATGGTCTCTCAGAGATTATCTTGGCCATTTGATCTACTCGTATCTCCAAGTTTTGAATTGCTACTGCTTGGTCCTATCTGAATTTGGTTTTTAGATTTCTTATGGCCGCTTCTTGACTTTACATGAATTTTATCTCCATATTCTTCATAGCTGCTTCTTGATTCTACATAAATTTAATGAGTAGCTCCTCCATATTGGGCTTCTTTTTAGGTACTTGAAATCTCAAGGGTGGTCAATGTGCTGCATTTTGATTGCTCCATGAAAAGTTCAGATGCTGTGTCCATCCTTGGTTATAAGTGTTGGAGTAGGGATTGTTTTGCTGAAGCCTAAAAAAAATTATTAAGATAGTTTGCTATATCAGGAGCTTTAACAAAGAAATTATCTATTGGGCATTCGTTTGTATCATATCCTCCTCCACATAGCTCATAAGTGATGCTCTGTACATGCATAGCTGCTCATTTCAAGTTGTTGAGTTCAGCCCGAAGAGCAGCAATCTCTGCTATTAAAGTTGGGATGCTATCTACTCCATATACAACTGCTGGTCTTCTTGGCATCATACGATCTGCTTGCCACTGATAGCTATTTGATGCCATCTCATCAATCAAATCAAAGGCTTCTTTCTCTTTTTTTTGATTAATGGTATCTCCTACTGCTACATCAATCATAGAATGATTAGTAGAAGATAAACTATTATAAAAAGTTTGTACCTAAAGCTAAATGGATAATTGATAGTGTGGACATCTTCTCAGCAATTTCTTGAAATGCTTTCAAGCCTCATATAGTGTCTCTATGTCCATCTGCACAAAAGAAGTTATATCATTATGCATCTTTGCAGTTTTAGAAGGTGGAAAGTACTTGGCTAAGAATTTTTTGGCTAGGACATTTCAAGTTGTGATAGAACTTGCAGGAAGAGAATGAAGCCAACTTTTAGCTTTGTCCTATAAAGAGAAAGAAAATAGCCTTAATATAATAGCATCATCCGACACCCCATTAATTTTAATAGTATCATAAAGTTCAAGAAAATTAGAAATATGGACATTCAGATCATCATGCATGTATCCCTGAATTGGATAGTTGATTAAATCATCTGGATCATCACTGATTTTATTTCAAAATTATTTGCATGCATAGGCGGTCTCTTGATGCATAAAGCTGCATCGACTATAGATGGTGTGATATAATCGTTTAATGGATAATGTGCTGCTCGAATAGCTTCTTATCATCCTTCTACCACCATATGTTCTCTCAAATTGTTGTCATTTGGATCTTCGACTGCCATATTTCTTTTGTAGTCTTCTGATTATCCTCTCAATTTTTAGGTCAAAAGGTAGTAAATCACTATGTTCAATACGTGTCATGCACTGAACATAAACCTAAAAAAAATAAGAATAAAAATTAAAAATTAAATTCTAAAGTAAAGCAAGGATCAAAATTTTAATATTATTTTAGACACAATCTCTGACGACGGTGCCAAAAATTTGATGTGTGCTAATCTATCGCTATGGCAACTGCATCAGTCGATCAAGTAATAAAGTAAGTAGAGTATCATCTCTAGAGAATTATAAAATAAGTACTAAAAATATTTTTTTAAGATTTATTTAGAGAATCAATTTATGAAAATTAAAAAAAAAAGAAGAAATAAAGAAATAATAAAAAAATGTAAGAAAATAAAGAGAGTATAATTATTAGAGTTTAAGTCAAGAGCAATAGGTTATTAAGGCAATCGGTTCACCAACTCAATCAATACAATATTCAGATATTTATATAAATTAGATTTATTTTATTTCATATGATGATGGATATTCCTAAGATATTTACTATCCCTTGGTCCAGGCATAGCAAAACTATCAATATTTATTAACTATCCTTTGGTTTAGGCATAATTTAAATAAATATCGATGTTTTAAGTTTTGTGAAATTCTCTAATTAAAATATGCTGCATCCAAAGTGCACTAAAATTTTTACATGCCAATGAATTCTATTTTGATTCATGATACAAGATATATAAATCAAGAAGCATCGACATAGACGTACATGGTTTGTATCATCTATGTCCATCAGATTAATTAGAAGATGGCCAGTAATCTAAAAATATTAAGAATAAATTTATATACTCCTCATGAACAAAATATAAAATTAAAAATAAATCATAGTAAATATTACATCAAAAGAGTGGCTACACTTTAGCCTTAGTAAAAAAAATTTAGTTCATGACAAAAAGATCACAATCAGTAAATAAAATAAAAGGCATGAAGAAATTTAAACAAAAATATGTTTGTTGCTGAAATTGGTCGTCCGTTGCTCTTGGCATGGAGAACTTGATGAAAAAGATTCGCTGATAGGTGTGCTGATTGTTGAAAGAAGAAAGAAAGAAGAAAGAAAAAGAAAATAAAAAGAAAAGCTCTCTCTTCTATGTTTCTTCCTCTTTTTCTTCCTTAAACTATGCTCTCTAGCTCTCTCTCTATCTTTCTCTTTAAAACTAAACTCTCCCCAAGTTCTCTCTAAAATCTCTCTCTGTGTTTTCCTCAAACCTCTCTTCACTGGCTAACTCTCGACATCAGGTCTTTAAATAGGCCAAGATGTGAATTTTGGGTAGAAGTCATGAAGAGACTCAGTTTAAAACTCTTAAAACAACTCAAAGAGAACCCTGAATCAATTCTGACCATTGGATGTCGATCACATGGCTCAAAAAAATACTGAAAAATCTATTTTAAAACCTAGTTTCCATTGGATTAAACCATAGCCATCCGATCTTCCTTGATGATTGAATCTGGTTTGCATGATCACACACAGAGGCTTCTATAGCTTAGTTAGAACCAAGAATCATCGCCAGCCATTGGATCTTCATCGGGAGGAATGAATGCCATCCGTTAGTGCCTCGATCTCTGCTGTCCGATCAAATCCCAGTGCCAACAACCATCCGATCTCATCTACATCCCGTGTAGACTGGTTGCAAGCTAGGTTCACCATGGACCTCTACATTTGCCAGCAAATCAGTGCGCGCACTATCATGTGAAATCCCCATCATGCCCCTAGCCAAGTTACTGTAATGGTCCACCGTAAATTATGAAAAATTTTGATGGCAGTAGGGCATCAGTGGTTCAGACAGGCAGTCAGGCTGGCTTAGCTAATTTTTTGAACCGGACCGATCAGCTAATTATTTTTTTTATTTACTTTGAAATTGATTTCGGGGCCAATTGAACTCCATTTTGCTTGAAATTTATCTTGTTTGAACTAAAAAATTAAGTTCTTCCTGTTGACAGCCTTCTTTCCTACATAAGATCAATAAAAAATATTAATTTTTTAAAATTAAAATAAATTATTTTATAATTTAATATTTTTATTAGTATATTTTTAATACTTATCATCCACTTTGATATCGAGCAGCCTTTACGGTTGTGCCCTATGTCGCTTCTTCCGCTACCTTCACTAACTTCGCACACTCTTCAGTTAACTCAGATTTTTTTAGGATGTGTATTTTTTCATTTTGTCTAATGACCGTCCTTAAACATTTTATCTCTATCAAAGCCTCGTCACGAAGTCTTTTTGTTTTTAAAAGCTCCCACTTCACTTCAGCAGCCTTCTTTTTAGCTTTGCGAGCAACTTTTTCTAAAGCTTCAATTTAGGTCGTAACTGGTAGAGCTATGATCATTGGCAAAGGTTCGGTACGATGGCAACCGGACATGAATCCACAATATCCACATTGGCTAAATTGTGTGGAAATGAGTACATCACAAGAATCAAAAATTGCAAGTCTAGAAAGATAAAGAAAAGTTCTTTTCATTAATAAAAAGAGTTCATGTTTACAATGGCATGAAAATGAAAATAAAGAAAAGTACAAAAGTTAGGCATTTACGACCTCGGCCTAAGGTTCAGTCGAAGAATTAGGGGTAGCATCTGTTGGCTGCTCGGACTCTCTGAAAGGTGGTGGTGGCATCGATGATGGCTAGGCTTCGGTAGCCTCAAGTGCAAGTGTTTCTTCAACCACTGGTCCAGACTGCGGTTGCTCTTTAGTGGCCATAGGTTCAGAGGCCAGCTAGTCATCATTGGTCTCTTCCTTTCTTTCATACAAAAATGAAAAGTCCAGATCTAGAAAATGGTTCATGACCTTCTGGCAATAGTCTTCTTGTCCGGCAATGAAGACTTCCTCACCGAACTTGACCTTCTTGTTGGTGAACTCTTTTGACCCTTGGAAGGCTTCTGTCACTAAACGGCTGGCCTCGATGATCTTACCCTTGATCTTCTTCTCAGCCTTGGCAATCTTAGCCTACGCTACATGCCATTTCTTTTTCTCTAAAGCCAGCTCACCCTTGGCCTTACCTAGCACCTCCTGCAAGCACTTAATGATGCATGCAAATCTATCGCTTTGGCAAGTGCACTAGATGATCAAGTAATATAGTGTATGAGTAGAGTATCATCTTTTGAGGATTAAAAAATAAGTATTAAAAAATATCCTTCTAAACTTTATTTAGAAAATTAATTTATAAAAAAATAAAAAAATAAAAAATAATTAAAAATTATAAGAAAATAGAAATGATGTAACTTTTAGGATTAAAATCAAGAGCAGTAGAATACTAAGATAATTGGTTCACCAACTCAATCAATACAATATTCAAGTAATCATGCAAATTTGATCAATTTTATTTCATGTAACAATGGAGTCTCCTAAGATATTCACTATCCTTTGGTCCAGACGTAGCAAAACTATCGATACTTACTAACCTTTGATCTAGACATAATTTAAATAAATATTGATGTATTAATTTTTATAAATTTTTTTAATTAAAATACACTACATCCAAAGCATACCAAAATTACCGCATGCATAAGAATCTTAATCCGATTCAAACATAAGGTATACAAATCAAAAAGCATTGACATAGAAGTACTTGGTCTGTATCGTCTACGCCCATCAAAATATTTAGAAGATGACCAGTAATCTAAAAGCATTAAACACATATTGGTATACTCCTCATGAATAAAAAATAATTCTAAAATCTAATCATACTGAATATTATATTAAAAGAGTGGCTACACCTTAGCCTTAGCAAAATAAATTTAGCTCTTGATGAAAAATAAAAATAGCAAATAAAATAGAAAACATAATAAATTTCAAAGTGAACTAGTTGTTGTTGAATTTTGCCATCAATCTGCTCTTGGCATAAAGAAGATTCGGTAGAGGAGAGCTGCTGCTGGATGTGGAAGATGAAAGAAAGAAGAAAATAAAGAAGGAAGAAAGAAAGGAAGAAGGGGGGTGTTCTGCCTACAGGCTCTCTCCCAAAAACTTCTCTTGGATCTTAAAAACCCTTTATTTTTCTATTCCACTTGTTCTGTTCGGCTGCAGGGGTGTTTATAGGGTAGAGGATGGACTTCTGTCACTTAAAGAAACCTAATTTAGCACAAATTTGTTGTTTAAATCCTCCTCAAAGTCTCTGGATCACCACAACCTTAAGATGAGCATCAAATGGTCCAAATTCGCCTAAAAATCTATTTAAAACTCCCAAATCAAGTTGGCTTCCAATTCTAATTGTCAGATCTTGCTGATGATCGATTTTGAGTTGTCGGATAGCTAGTGCTAAAAGAAGCCTAGACAGTTTGAATCAAAACTAGAATCATTAATTTCGACCATTAGATCTTGACCAGTAGCTATGTCAGCCATCCGATTGCGCATTGGAACCCTAAGGCTTCGAATTCAAACAGGAAGCCACCTGAACCATTGGATTTTGACTGGGATGAACGTCAACCGTTGGATCGCGCAACATTAGCTAGTGCATTGCTTGTAGAC
Organism: Cocos nucifera; assembly: GCA_006176705.1. Lineage (NCBI taxonomy): Eukaryota > Viridiplantae > Streptophyta > Magnoliopsida > Arecales > Arecaceae > Cocos > Cocos nucifera. Next base: position 2,461,543 of record QRFJ01000005.1, on the reverse strand, counting down.
TGGGCTTAGCGAAGACTCTACCCAATCAGAACATGCCATGCCACCCGAAATTACTAAAATACCAATTTTGCCCCGAGCCATGCACCATTTTGGTCCGTGGTGAGCCATGTGGTTTTTTGACATCATGGTGATGTCAGGCTGGGCCGGTTTGGGTGCACGTGGATTGTAGTCGGGCCGGGCCATTTTGAACCGATTTTTGAGCTAGTTTGGACTGAACCAACCAGCTTTTTATTTTTTTATTTTTTATTTTTTTGTTTTCTTTTGAATCTTGATTTCGGGCCTAATTTAAGTCTGATTTGCTTCAAATTTTTTTCTTTTAACTAGAAAATCAAGTTCTTTTCATTGGCAACCATGTTTCCTACAAAGAATAAATAAAAATATTAATTTTTTAAAATAAGATAAATTATTTTATAGTTTAATATTTTTATTAGTGTATTTATAATACTTATTACTTAACTTTAGCTTCGGCCACCTCTGCCATCGACCGAGCTTCCACCATGGTAGATTCTACTCTTTGCTCTTCTTTTGTGTGTCGGCGACCTCTGACTGGGTGATCTTGATAGAGTTTGTAAAAATGGCCAGATAGTAGCCTAGCTACACAAAGAAAAAGTAAATCAATGATAGAAGTACTAACAAAACCAAAAAAAATAGAGAAAAATAACTCACTTGGAGAAAGGGGGTTATTGCCTCCCTCTGTTGCAGGCCAAAGTTTCGCCCCTCCAATCTATCCAGGTTGGCGGAGAGGAGCATTTCTTTAAGTAGGTTGCGAGTGACCTTCCAGTTCTCGAAGAAAGCATCAGGAGGGGTCGAGAAAGTTTTCTAGTTAGCTGGGACCTCAGCAAGAGCCGAACTGGTCTATTCAATTTGGGTTGCTATCTAGCATTTTCCCTTAACTTGGGGGGTAGGAGGTAAAACAGGCTTTGGGGGGTGAGCTTAGGCTGGAGCGACTAACACCACTTCAACCAAAGTGGAAAAGACCCCTAGGGAAGGTGGTTCTTTCTGCCCAACTTTGGCAGCCTTCGACTTTTTTTGGGCCTCGGTAATAAGGCCTTCCTCTTCTTTGCCACATTTTTTTTCCAACTATTCAATCTCCTCGGACCTCATATCTATAATAGACCAAAATAAGTCAGAAGAAAGAAAAGTAAAACAAGACATCAAAAGGACAACTGAACTGACTTTTACCTCTAGGATCGGCTAAACTGAGACCCACATTAAAGAGGGTCTGCTCCAATAATAATTGCTTTAGTAGATAAATCTTATACTCCCGTAAAGCCTTAGAGCACTTGACATCCTCTTTCCCTAACTTTAAAATCTAAAAAATAGAATCCCTCGGCCAACTCTAGCGCAGGAGATCCTAGTCTTTGATAGAATGGTATGAAATGAACAAAAAATGCTCCCTCCACCCATGGATCGAGGAAGGAGCACCCTTAATAACAGTAGTGATCTTCCTTTTAGGGGGAGACGTACCATCAATCCTTAGCATAGGGATGCCTCTTGATGGTAAAGAAAGATCGAAAGAGAGAGACAACTGACCGCACTTCAGCCAGGAACCAAATAACAAGAAAATTGATGATGCAATGAAAGGAGTTCAGAACAACTGAACAAAGGGACATGTTAAGGAAGTGGAAAAGTTCTACAATGAAGGGGTGGATGGGTAGCCTAAGCCTAGCTTGAAGTACCTCTTCATACAATCCAATCCGACCTAGGAGAGGGTCGTAGATCCAACTACTTGGCCGTGGAAGTTCCTGCTCGAACTTGGAAGGGACTCTATACTGGGCCCGAATTAGACTTAAGTCATCTAATCTAGTACAGACCTAAAGGTTTTGGGTATGAAAGACAATCCAACCTCATGCCTAACATCCAAATCTACAGGATCCCCTCCCGAGGAGGAAGAAGATCCAGAAGACCAAATCTCCAATGAAACTTTCTGGATCTGTAATTGAAGGATAAAAAAAAAATAGAGAGAATCAAAAATGTTCTAAGAAGATTTAGAGAAATAAAGAAGGAAGATAAGCTATGAAGATGAAGAGACATAGATTAAAAATGGTGGATGATTAAGAGAACCCACCTGCGAGCACATAGGCGATAGAGAAGATTGGGGAGTACTAGTGAAGATTGGAGAAGACCAAGGAACACAATTGGGGGAGATTTCAACAAATTAACATAGGGAAGAAGGAAAGAAGAAGAAAAAATTGAAAGTATATAAAATAAGGGATATGGTCTATATTTATAGGCACAATGAAATAGTATTGTGCAGATATAGGATTGTCTTTGGCCATTGGATAACCAACACTTGGCACTGAAGAAAACAGTGCAGAATTTGCCATGCTACTTTCAAAAAATATTTTAAAAATGATAATGATGCAGTAAAAAATAATTAATTTAATTAATTATCTATTGATCATATTAGATTATTTAACCCTACATATTAGGATCTAAACATAATATGCATGCATATATCAATAGATCTGAAAATAAAATTATATAATAAACTATTTACTACATCTATGTGTTCAGAATACAATACCTTTTTGTGAGTAGTTGATCACCATAATCTGAGTCTACCGAATAATACTCTAGTATCATGTCACAGCCGCATATATGTTCGACCTCTACGGTTAGTCCACATGGAGCTCCTGGTCTCGATCAGCCCCACTGGAGTGCTAGCTTTTTGCTGGGGCCTTCAATGGTTGATCATGATCGATCCGATCGATCATATACTTTTTAATTTTTTAGATATTCTAAAAAATTAGAACAAAAATATTGGAGGATGATGAAGATATATTTCAAATTTGATGGTGATCCGATGCTCACAGCACTCGATCTCTCCATCCAAACCCAGATTCCCAAATCTAGGATTTTAGTCGGCCCAAAAATCTTGACACACTAAAAATCCTATCATGCCCTCTTTGTGTGGATTTTTTCTATGAAATAAGTTTTTATGGAAAGATAACATTCAGATCTATAATCCCTATTTAGTTCATATCTAAAAATAGAATATCCTTGGAGATGAAAATCATAAGAGAAGAGAGGCATAAAGGAAAAGAAAAGTGCTATAGGATCCTAATCACCTTCATTCTAAGATTTTTTTTACCCAAAATTGATGTCCAAACACTTTAAAATTTTTAACACATAATTCTAACCTCTTCTCCTACACATATAAAAATTCTCATAATTTATTAACTTAAATATCATAGAAAAATTATATAGAAAATAATAAGAATCTAGTGGTTGAGAGGTTTTAACCACTCACTTGATTTCAAAAATCAAATGAGCTTTTATCCTTATCCAACGCCCCCTCCCTTGTGTTAACACGCAGAAGGACTCTCCTTCTACGTGCATATTTTTATTTCTCAAAAAATATTTGATAAATAAAAGGGAGGGTGTAGGAAGTAGAGTGGAAAAGTCAAAAATGGTGGACGCATGGGAGAATTTGAATTCAAACTTCATTTGACTTGGTCCTAATTAGTTTCAACCAAATCAATTAATTTAGACCAAATTAAACTAGGTTAAATCCAACTAAATTAGGCTTAACCTAATTTAATAAAATTTTAATCTAATTAAAAATTAATTAGATCTACATTTTGATCAAATTAGGGTCAAAACTTCTATAGCGATTAGGTCATCTCATGACCTGATCGGATCAAATCCAATCGAATCAAATTCAATCAAACTTGATCAAATCCTCTTTGCTCAATCAAATTAAGCTAATTAGTAATTAAATTATTAATTAATTCTTTAAAAATATTTGAGTCTAAATTGAATGGGTTACTGGGCAATAGAGTCCTATCAACATGAAAGTCTTGAAGAGTCCTAAATCAGTGGAACTCTTGAACCCAGTATCCAAAAGGAATCGAACTCACGATTATAGAGTCCCAGACTAGTAGAACTCTTGATCAGAGAGTCTCAGATGAGTAGAACTTAGAGTTTTAGTCCAGTAGGACTCTTGATCATAGAGTCCCAGTCCAGTTGGACTTTTGACCATAGTGTCCTAGATTAACAGGACTCATGATCAGAGAGTCCCAGACAAGTAAGACTCAGAGTTTCAGTCCAGTAGAACTTTTGGTCATAGAGTTCCAATCTAGTGAAACTCTTGAGCATAGAGTCTCAGACCAATGAGACTCTTGATCAGCCATCAAATCAAGTAGGAACTCCTAATGTGTGTGATCCCTTAGGTCCGAACCTAAGTCGGTATCATGAAAACTAATTTTTATACTAATCGAAGTGACCATCTAGCAATGGCATCTGATATCCGGATAGATCGAATAATTGCAATCGTAACATTTAAAATCTACATGAATATGGTTATCATATAATTCATCCCTATGACCTCTGTGTAATAGATGACTTAGGGTTAGACTGTCAATCCTAGAAAATACATCCATGTCGTATCTCAAAGCAATTAGTCCCATGACTCCTCACTAAGACTATCCTGATCAAGGTTTTGCTAAATTAAAATATAATTGAATACAGCTCCTGAAATCAAGAGTGGTCAATCCCATCTTGATACACGCACCGACTTCATAAGTACCTGACTCTATCCAAAAATCTTTCATCACTGAATTAGAAATTTAGATAGTCCGACACCAAAATATAGTGAGTTGCTTGGAAGTCATCATGGTGATCTTAGGTCAGAGGGATATTTATACCCATATTCCATCGAAGCTAATCTTGATAGGAGAAAAGCCCTAGAGTTGATCACGTTCGGTGCAGATGTATCCATACATCTCACTTGCATGCTATATCAGTATCTCAACACTCCTTAGTTATGAGGACAACCAACCTATATGGCACACAATGATCTATACTTGATAAACATTGTCATCCTAAGTAACAACGTATCATTTGGTCGTGAACTATTTAAGGACTAAATGATAAATCCTTCTTTACCGAATCTAGATAGTCCTAAGGATTTTATCAAAACATAGAAGTTCATTAAAAGACAATAAAATTTATGATGAAAAATATCAAAATAACTTTTATTAATTTATAATTTATATATAATTATAAATATATGGCCCAATCATCAATAGACTGACGATTGACTTTGGAACACATTTCCAACAGGCACAACTCCATTGGTCTGTAGAGCTGTCAGGCGGTTCATTTAAAAAGAGCATGCCCTAAATGGTGCATATCTTCCCTCAAATTTCATACTCTAAAATGATGCCCCCTTTTGTCATGTTAATTTGTTTCTGGCACAATGCTTCACCTCACCTGAAGGTTATGCACACATCGTTTCAACTAAAACCAAGTGTTCGCTATATATCTTTGGCAAGTTCTATCTGATGTACTCTCTTTGCTTGAACCAATTCTAGCTTGAACTTTGGAGTAGGGGGCATGTTTCATGGGTAATATATCATCCAAGCCAAAGGCATGAGGATGTCGAAGACATGGAGGACTTTGATATGTATCGATCCCCATTTTCCAATCAAATTGCTGATGATAATTTGAAGTTTGTGAGAGAACTTTGGTTGTCGATCTCCTCTTCGACTGCCAATCTCCTTTGATTGCTGATCTCCTCTCTGGCCGTCAATCCTCTTCAACCACCGATCCCCTTTGTTCGCTGATCTCCTCTTTGGCCACTGATCCTATCATCCATTGATCTCCCTATCATCTACCAACTTCCAACTATCAACCTTAGGCAGTCGACAATCCACTTCTCCACCAACCATTCTACCTACCAATCTGAAGTCCTCTGGCTGAGTTCGATCCGATATGGAGATCCCGCACTTCTTTTCAAAATCAAATGATCGCTATGCAATAGCTAGCCATGAAGTGGATAAGATAGCAATAACTACCCCATTTGAAGAATCTCGACCGCAAATTCTACTATATCATGTCCAAATCGATTGGGATAAACATAAGTAATGCCTCTCGAATGGATCCTACCTCTATTTGTATAAATAAAGACATCAAAGGGACTCTCAAATATGCAATCTCTCTCATGCATGCTCTTTCTTTTCTATTCTAAAGTTACTAACTTGATTATTTGAGGATCCCCATCGAAGCCAATTCTGACTAGGGACTTATTTGTAGGTTTTGCCACCAAAAATCTATAGTCTCTACTCAACTCCAGCTATCCTGACCTAATTTAGAATTATGTAGCAACACCTCCCATGCCACCCTCAGCTAGGGATGTTTATGGGGTGGGGATCTACTCCCCCATCCCCACCCTGCATCTCTAAAACCCTGCCCCATTATCTACAATGGGTAGAATTTACCCCCTGATTACCCTCCCCATCATAAGTACTTGACTGTGCCCAGAAATCTTCCATCACTGAATTAAAAATTTAGATAGTTCGGCACCAAAATACAGTAAGTTGCTTAAAAGTCACCATGGTGATCTCAGGTCATAGAAATATTTACACCCATATTTCATCAAAGCTAATCTTGATAGGAGAAAAACCCCAGAGTTGGTCACGTTCAGTGCAGATGTACTCATACATCTCACTTGCATGCCATATCAGTATCTTAACACTCCTTAGTTATGAGGATAACCAACCTATATAGTACACAATGATTTATACTTGATAAACGTTATCGTCCTAAGTAACAACATATCATTTGGTCATTAACTATTTAAGAACTAAATGATAAATCCTTCTTTGTCGAATCTAGATAGTCCTAAGGACTTCATCACAACACAGGAGTTCATTAGAACACAATAGAATTTATGATGAAAAATGCTAAAATAATTTTTATTAATTTATAATTTATATATAATTATAAATATATGGCCCAATCGTCAATAAATTGATGATTGGCTTGGGAACATATTTCCAATAATCTTTCATTTGGACTAAAGCCAATCAGTGCAATATCTAATACCCATCTTCGACTTAAAATCATCGAACTTCTTCACCGCAATAGCTTTAGTGAATGGATCGACTAGGTTCTTCTTTCCGTTGATCTTCTGAAGGTCGACGTCACCTCGATCTACAATCTCTCGGATTAGATGGTAGCGATAAAGAATATATTTCGTTCGTTGGTGTGCCTTTTGTTCCTTCACTTGAGCAATGGCTCTAGAGCTATCGTAATAGAGTAGAACTGGATCATCAAGAGATGGTGCTACTCTAAGCTCGGTGATAAATTTTCTTAGCTACATCACTTCTTTGGCAGCATCTGATGCAGCGACATACTCCACCTCATAAACTAAATCGGCTATAGTGTACTGCTTGAAACTCTTCCAGCAGACGATCCCACCATTAATGGTAAATATGTATTCCGACATACTCTTGCTATCATCATGATCGGACTGAAAACTGGAGTCTGTGAACCCCATGAGTTTTAAGTCTGATTCACCATATATAAGCCACTGGTCCTTAATATTTTTTAAATACTTTAGGATGGTTTTAATAACCTTCCAGTGATTCTTTCCTAGATTAGATTGGTATCTACTCACTACACCTAATGAGTATGCCACATCTGGTCGCATACATATAATGGTGTACATTATATAATCCACTACTGAAGCATATGGTATTCTATTCATACGCTCTCTATCTAGAGGTGTTGTTAGATAATCCCTTTTTGAAAAAAAAATTTATGGCCTATCGGTAGATAGACTTTCTTGAAATTTTTCATGCTGAACCGTTTCAGCATAGTGTCAGTGTATGTGGACTGGGATAATCCAAGCAACCTTTTAGATCTATTTCTATAGATCTCCATCCCTAGGATGTAGGAAGCTTCTTCCCGATCTTTTATGGAGAATTGTGATGATAACCAGATCTTTATTTCTTATAATATAGGAACATCATTCTCGATTAAGAGAATGTTATCCACATACAATACTAAGAATACTATTGCTGGACCATTAGCCCATTTGTAATGCAGGGCTCTCCTTCATTCTTAATAAAGCCATACATTTTGATTATTCTATCAAATCATATGTTTTAGCTCCGAGATGCCTGCTTTAGTCCATAAATGGACCTCTGAAGCTTACACACTTTAGACTCATCTATGAACGTGAAACCTTCAGGTTGCATCATATACATCTCTTCATCCAGCTCTTCATTCAAAAAAGCTATTTTCACATCCATCTACTAGATTTCATAGTCTAGATGGGTAGCTATGGCAAGCATTATCCAAATAGATTTGAGCATTGCCACAAGAGAGAACGTCTCATCATAGTCAATACTATAATATTGATAATACCCCTTGGCAATCAAATGGGCTTTATAGGTCTCCACTTTTTCATCTGTGCCTTTTTTTCTTTTGAAGACCCATTTACATCCTATGGGTTTTATCCCTTCGGATGGGTCAACCAATGTCCAAACATCGTTGATCTTCATAGATTTCATCTTGGATTTCATACCCTCAAACCATTTCTTAGAGTCGGATCTCTGCATTGCATCCATATAGGTGATTGGGTTATGATCGTTCTCATCGAGTTCGATAGGATCCCCGTCCCAGACCAAAAAATCATAGTATATATCCAATTGATATGGTACTCAACCTGATCTTCTTAAGGATGCTTCTACAATGGGTTTCGGATTTGATTTAATCAGATCCAGCTCAGGTTCAACAACTTATGTCCATTCTTTCATCTATCGTACTTCATCAAGTTTGACCTTGGAGGCATTAGTTTCTTCACCAAGAAACTCTTTTTCTAAAAAAACTGTCTTAAGGCTGACAAATATTTTTTGCTAGTAAAAGTAGTATCCTTTAATTTTTTTTAGGTAACCTACAAAACTACACTTATCAGAACTAGATCCAAGCTTGTCTGTCATCAAATATTTGACGTAGGCCGGACACTCCCAAATCCTAAGGTGTGAAAGCATTGGCTTACGCTCTGTCCATATTTTATATGATGTTTTATTAATAGATTTACTCAAAACCCTATTTAGAATGTAACAAGCTAACTCGAGCCCATATCCCCATAGGAAGATCAGCAAACCAGCAAATCCCATCATGGATCGAACCATATCCAATAGGATTCGATTTCTCCTTTCAGACACACCATTATATTGTGGTATTCTAGGAGGGGTCCATTGAGAGAGAATCCCATTCTTTTCAAGATATGTCAGAAATTTATTGAAAAGGTACTCACCCCCTCGGTCAGACTGAAGAGTTTTAATACTCTTTTTAGTTTGCTTTTCTACCTCATTTCAAAATAGTTTGAATATTTCAAATGACTCTGACTTATGCTTCATTAAATAGACATATCCATACCTTGATAGGTCATCTATGAAGGTTATGAAATAGAAATATCCATCTCTAGCATTCGAGCTCATGGATCTACATACATCCAAATGTACTAAACTCAAGAGTTCAGTGGCTCGATCATTTTTTTCAGTAAAAGATGATTTGGTCATCTTACCAAGAAGACAGGACTCATAGATCAGAAGTGACTCACAATCACTAACCTCAAAAATTCTTTTTTGAGCTAACCTATTAATTCTATTCTTGTTAATATGACCCAGCCTACAGTGCCAAAGATAGACATCAGACACATAACTAATTCGAGGATATTTACTGGATGATTGAACCACATTAATAGGCATAGAAAGTAAATAAATTTTATTATTCAATTATCCAATTAAAATTATAACATCATTCAAAATGATATTATAAATTTTTTTATTGATATTTTAAAATCATTCATGGCCAAAAGGCCTACAGAAATGACATTCAATAAGAAAGTTGGACAGTAATGATATTCATTAAGAATAACTTTATTTAAATTGATTACAAGATTCATGATTTTTAAAGCTAGAATTGGAATTTATCTTCCATCTTCAACATTCAGGAACCTCTCACCTTGATCAAATCTCCTATTGACCTGCAAGCCCTGCATAGAATTACAAAAATGATAAGGGCTTCCAGTATCTAATACCCAGGTAGTAGAATCAAATAAGAAAAAATTATAAGATGTTATAATATAATTATCTTGCCCAGCAATCACTTGCTTCTTCCTCGGTCTGTTCGGATCTAGGAAGGCAATGTATAGAGGATAGTTTCTCTTTCAGTACTCCTGCTTCTTGTAGAAGAAGCACTCTACTTGACTCTAGTTGGGCTTACGCTTCTTGGTCTGACCCTGTGCGGTCATCCTAGCATGCGGCCGCACCTTCTTATTTTTCTTCTTCTTGTTTTTCTTTTCTTTCTTAAAGGATCGACGATCAGAAGAAGACCCTCCCACTACATTCACAATCTGCTTATGGAGTTGATGATCTTTCTCAAAGTTCTGCAGCAACCTCAATAAGTCATGGTAGTTCACTGCAGGCTTTGTCATTCTAAAATGAGTTAGAAAGAGGAGGAAGGACTTGGGCAAAGAATTAAGGATCGCATCCTTACCAAGCTGCTCATGCAGGAAAAAGCCCAACTTGCTAAGGTGCTCAATCATCTCGATCATGTACAATACATGATCGGTGACTGAGGCTCCGTCCCTCATCCGAGCATTGAAAATGGCATAACTTATTTTATACCTTTCAACATCATCCGACATGCCAAAAGAGTCGTTCAATATTTGAAGCATCTCCTGTGGCTGGGCATTTTCAAACCTATGGCTGAACTCATCATTCATCGCCGCCAGCATTATATATCGAATGATGGTGCGATCATTGAGCCACTTTAGATAAGTATCTCAGACCGCTTTCTTAGCATTCAGGGCTGGCTCCTCAGGTGCTCAATCCGTTACCACATAAAGGATCCGCTCATGCTTCAGGATGATTTTCAACTTATGATACCAGCTATCATAGTTGGGTCCTATTAATTTATCATGGTCTAATAATAATCGGAGCGATAGGTTAGTGGCCATGTCTACACAAAAAGAAAAACCAAACCTAATTAGTATATGAATTATTAATTCTAAAGACTTGGACTTCAGTCTAAAGATTCTTTCACTATTTTATATGAATTGGTAGTCTCTACCTCCAATTTGAGGAATTACTCTAATTCCTTAGTGGGTACTAGAATCCACATAGATTACACATGAGTCCAACTTTAATTGATCAACCCATGTGCACTTATGGACAGATTCAAAATCAATTATTTCTCTAAATAACTTCTAGTAACATTGATTTTGCCCCATAGACCTAATCAGTAGGCTTTGACCTCCACTGAAAAAGGTTCGGTTAGGTCTAACCATTAATATGACCATATTTGATCTTATCTAACCAATAAATGATCAGGCCAGACTTTGGTTGGTCAACCTAACCACCATCAGAACAACTTAACAAAATTATCATTTTATGAATGATAATTTTATTAGTCAATAATCACCAAGCCTTTGGGCCTTCAATGATCATTATACCAATGAACTCATTATCACTCAACTTAATGGGAGGCTATGATTTAGTTATCTATATAACTATTTTATTTTTAAGAACCTAATAATTTTAGAAAATTTAGTTGAGCAATTTAAGAAAATTCAATGAGCCAATTTTGATCATTCCACTGACTTCACCAAGTTAGAAAAGAATCTAATCTAAGCTAGCATTAGGAGCACCTAAATCAGTTAAACTGATTTACCTAATAGACATGGGTGAGTCCAAATGATCAAGTGATCTAATCAAAATCTAACTCATCAGGATGGCCAGGTAAGCGAGATCAGTGGAAGGGATATGCCATTAACTCATCAAAGATCGAATCAATGCAAGTAGCTCATAATTAAAAATCACTGGTCAAACTACCAAACTTACTTTAGACACCATCCGATTTATTAGTTTTAATTTGATCAACTTAGTAATTTTGGATTCGACCGCATAGTCTTGAATCAAGTCCATTTGGTCCTTGTTAAAGGCATGGACTTAACCAACTATAACTACTGTAATTGAGTCTATAGAGTTCTTGACCTAATCTAAATTAATATTTAATTAGATTTGATTCATTACTCTAAATTAGTCTATCTTTTAACTAACCTTAGGTCTAACCTAATTTATGGACCTAATTCAGCTAACTCAATAATCCACAAGTTTATGATTAATAACTTAGAGTCTTAATTCACAATTCTAGACACTAAATCATTATACTTAATTTTTAATTAAGTTTATGGGCTAAGGGTTAGGGTTCAATATTTCAAAAATATTTTTAATTTTGAAAGGTTCTTTATAACTTAGCATTATTCACCAATTGAGTCGACTCATTTCAAAATTAAATCATCTTAATTCACAAACAACACTAGTTGTAGGGTTTAATCTGAAACTATGTACACTATATAATCATGAAATCATGAATCAAACTTTATCTAATTATACATTCATGATCATAAATTAGATTAAAATCTAATATAATTAAATCATAAAAGTATTAGATCAAATTTAGTAATTTCATGATTAACGATATAGATCAGCAACGTATCAGGATAATCTTTTCACTGTAGGGGGTAAACCCTACAGCAGGACAACCTACAGTCCGTATGGTCTGAATTTTAATTTTTTAGATCTAATTATTTTAATTATTAGATCAATATTTAGATTAAATTTAAATTATTAATCTAAATATGTAAGCATATCATGTTTAAAGAACCTTGCTCTGATACCAATTGAAGAAAATAATGCAGGATTTGTCATGCTACTTTCAAAAAATATTTCAAAAATAGCAATGATACAGCAAAAAATAATTAATCTAATTAATTATCTATTGATCATATCAGATTATTTAATCCTATACATTAGAATCTAAATATAATATGCATGCATACATCAATAGATCTGAAAATAAAATTATGTAATAAACTATTTACTATATCTACGTGTTCAGAACATAATATCTTTTTGCGAATAGTCGATCATCATAATCTGAATCCATCGAATAATGCTCTGATATCATGTCACAGCTGCATATATGTTTGACTCTACGGTTGGTCCACATGGAGCTCCTGCTCTCGATCAACCCCACTGGAGTGCTAGCTCCTCATCGGGACCTTCGATGGATGATCACGATCGATCGTATATTTTTTAACTTTTTAGATATTCTAAAAAATTAGAACATAAATATTAGAAGATGATGAAGATGTATTTTAAATTTGGTGGTGATCCGATGCTCACGGCACTCGATCTCTCCATCCGAACTCAAATTCCTAAATCTAGAATTTCACTCGGCCCAAAAATCCTGACACACTAAAAATCCTATCACGCCCTCTTTGTGTGGAGTTTTTCTATGAAATAAATTTTTATGGAAATATAACTTTTAGATATATAATCTTTATTTAGATCACATCTAAAAATAGGATATCCTTAGGAATTAAAATCACAAGAGAAGAGAGGCATAAAGGAAAAGAAAAGTACTATAGGATCCTAATCACCTTCACTCTAAGATTTTTTTTTGCTAAGAACTGATGCCCAAACACTCTAAAATTTTTATCACATAATTCTAACCTCTTCTTCTACATGTACAAAAATTCTCATAATTTATTGACATGAATACCATGGGAAAACCATATGAAAAATGATAAGAGTCGAGTGGTTGAGAGGTTTTAACCAATCACTTGATTTCAAAAATCAAATGAGCCTCTTATCCTTATCTAACACCCCCTTCCTTGTGTTTAATATGCAGAAGCACTCTCCTTCTATGTGCATATTTTTATTTCTCAAAAAATATTCGACAAATAAAAGGGAGGGTGTGGGAAGCAGAGTGGAAAAGTAAAAAATGGTGGGCGCATGGGAGAATTTGAATTCAAACTTCATTTGACTTGGTTCTAATTGGTTTCAATCAAACTAATTAATTTAGATCCAATTAAATTAGATTAAATCCAACCAAATTAGACTTAGTCTAATCTAATAAAATTTTAATTAAATTAAAAATTAATTAGATCTACGTTCTAATCAAATTAGGGTCAAAACTTCCATAGCGATTAGATCATCTCATGACCTGATTGGATCAAATCCAATCGAATCAAATTCAATCAAACTTGATCGAATCCTCATCACTCAATCAAATTGATCTAATCAGTAATCAAATTATTAATTAATCTTTTGAAAATATCTGAGTTCAAATCGAATGGGTTACTGGCAACAGAGTCCTATCAACATAAAATTCTTGAAGAATCCTAAATCAGTGGGACTCTTGAACCCAATGTCCAAAACGAATCGAACTCACAATCATAAAGTTTCAAACTAGTGAAACTCTTGATCAGAAAGTCTCAGATGAGTAGGATTCAGAGTCCCAGTCTACTAGGACTCTTGATCATAGAGTCCCAATTTAATAGAACTCTTGACCATAGTATCCTAGATTATCAGGACTCATGATCAGAGAGTTCTAGATAAGTAGGACTCAAAATTTTAGTTCAATAGGACTCTTGATCATAGAGTTTTACTCCAGTGGGACTCTTGACCATAGAGTTTCAAACTAATGGGACTCTTGATCAGCCATCAGATCAGGTAGGAACTCCTAATGTGTGTGATCCCGCAGGTCCGAACCTAAGTCGGTAGCATAGAAATTAATTTCTATACTAATCAAAGTGATCATCTAGCAATGATATCTGACATCTGGATAGGTCGAATAATCATAATTGCAACATTCAGAACCTACATAAATATGGTTACCGTATAATTTATCCCTATGATCTCTATGTAATAGATGACTCAGGATTAAACTGTCAATCCTAGAAAATACATCCATATTGTATCTCAAAATAATTAGTCCCATGACTCCTCACTAAGACCATCATGATCAAGATTTTGCTAAATTGAAATACAATTGAATACAGCTTCTAAAAATAGGAGTGGTCAATCCCATCTTGATACACGCACGGACTTCATAAGTACTTGACTGTGTCCAAAAATCTTTCATCACTGAATTAGAAATTTAGATAGTCCGACACAAAATACAGTGAGTTGCTTAGAAGTCATCGTGGTGATCTTAGGTCGGAGGAATATTTATACCCATATTCCATCAAAGCTAATCTTGATAGAAGAAAAGCCCTAGAGTTGGTCACGTTCAGTGCAGATGTATCCATATATCTCACTTGCATACCATATCAGTATCTCAACACTCTTTGGTTATGACGACAACCAACCTATATGGTACACAATGATCTATACTTGATAAACATTGTCATTCTAAGTAACAACGTATCATTTGGTCCTGAACTATTTAAGGACTAAATGATAAATTCTTCTTTATCGAATCTAGATAGTCCTAAGAACTTCATCACAACACAGAAGTTCATTAGAAGACAATATAATTTATGATGAAAAATATCAAAATAATTTTTATTAATTTATAATTTATATATAATTATAAATATATAGCCCAACCATCAATAGACCGATGATTGACTTTGGGACACATTTCCAACAGGCACAACTCCATTGGTCTGTAGAGCTGTCAGGCGGTTCATTTAAAAAGAGCATGCCCTAAATGGTGCATACCTTCCCTCAAATTTCATACTCTAAAATGATTCCCCCTTTTGTCATGTTAATTTGTTTCTGGCACAATGCTTCACCTCATCTAAAGGTTATGCACATATCGTTTCAACTAAAACCAAGTGTTCGCTATATATCTTTAGCAAGTTCTATCTGATGTACTCTCTTTGCTTGAACTAATTCTAGCTTGAACTTTGGAGTAGGGGGCATGTTTCGTGGGTAATATATCATTCAAGCCAAAGGCATGAGGATGTCGAAGACATGGAGGACTTTGATATGTATCGATCCCCATTTTCCAATCAAATTGCTGATGATAATTTGAAGTTTGTGAGAGAACTTTGGTTGTCGATCTCCTCTTCAACCGCTAATCTCCTTTGATTGCCGATCTCCTCTCTGGCCATCAATCCTCTTCAACCACCGATCTCCTTTGTTCTCCGATCTCCTCTTTGGCCACTGATCCTATCATCCATCGATCTCCCTATCGTCTACCAACTTCCAACTATCAACCTTAGGCAGTCGACAATCCACTTCTCCACCAACCATTCTACCTACCAATCTGAAGTCCTCTGGCTGAGTTCGATCCGATATGGAGATCCCGTACTTCTTTTCAAAATCAAATGATCGCTGTGCAACAGCTAGCCATGAAGTGGATAAGATAGCAATAACTACCCCATTTGAAGAATCTCGATCGCAAATTCTACTATATCATGTCTGAATCGATTGGGATAAACATAAGTAATGCCTCTCGAATGGATTCTGCCTCTATTTGTATAAATAGAGACATCAAAGGGACTCTCAAATATGCAATCTCTCTCCTACACGCTCTTTCTTTTCTATTCTAAAGTTACTAACTTGAGCATTTGAGGATCTCCGTCGGAGCCAATTCTGACTAGAAACTTATTTGTAGGTTTTGCCACCGAAAATCTATAGTCGCTACTCAACTCCAGCTATCCTGACCTAATTTAGAATTCTGTAGCAACACCTCCCATGCCACCCTCAGCTAGGGATGTTTATGGGGTGGGGATCTACTCCCCCATCCCCACCCTGCATCTCTAAAACCCTGCCCCATTATCTACAATGGGTAGAATTTACTCCCCGATTACCCTCCCCATCACAAAATTCATTACCCTACTACCCACCCCATCTTGGACCCCAACCCTCCTCCCTCGGCCCGCCCCACCCACTTGATAAACATAAATATAATAATACAATTTCAATGGCAAATTTTTCAATTTGAATAACATAAACATAGACATGGAAATTCCGGTGGCCAAATTCTACAATAATATCCAACATCAAATTCTACTACAAAGTCCAACACCAAATTTTACTACAACAAACATAAACATAGGAACCAGTAACTGTAAAGTCCAACACGAGTTCTCAAAATTAAGGGATATGTAAATAAACAACGATCCATCCATCCATCACATGTCAAGAACTCCAAATGAGTAAAATATTTCTTCATAAAAATCTTGCTCACATTTGCTATTCCTAAAATACAAATAAATAAAATAAAAAATAAGTGAAAAATACAAATAAGAAAAAAATTGAACTTAGTAAAAAAACACTTTCTAGAAAGAATAATTTTAATCATTTAGATACTACATAAATTATATTATACATCTTCTTCCTCACTTTCATAATCACCCAATACTGTGCCATCTTCATGATGAGTAATCTTAGACTCATCTGATGTAGAAGCTAAAATTACAAAAGAGATAAAAGAAAAAAGTAAGACACTATAAATAATTATAATAAAGTAAATGGTGTTCAATAACAAATTAGAGATTAAAAAATAAAAAGTACTATTGACCTCATGATTGATTTTGATGATTGTCAAACTTTATGTATATTATGTGTCTAATCATGTTTTTCAAAAATATATGTAGATTTTTAGAGGTGTCAACACTAAAAAAATATTCATTAAAAAAGATCTTCATAAATTTACTAAGTCAAGATTTTTAAAGAAGAAGTATTTAAGTTCAAGACTTAGTAGAGTTGACCTAGAGCAAAAGGAGCCATCCCATTAACTGAAAGAAGGCTTAAAATGAAAAATATTATGTTTTAGATGAATTGGAGTCGACCTCAAAGAGTTTGGAGTTGACTCTGGATGTTGGAGGATCTTTGGCATAAGGTCGAGTCAACTCGAGGGTGATCCGAGCCGACTCCATCTCAGAAAATAGAAAACTATTTTTTTTGACATAGGCTATGGAGATGACTCGGTACTGTAGAGAAGTCGACTCGGTACTATAGTGAGTCAACTCTTGAGAATATAAAGTTGACTCCAAACATAGGACAACACCAATGGCTAGTTTTTTTACCATTATAAATGGCTATTTCTCCACTCCAACGACCATTTTAGAGCTTCCAATGGCTAGAACTCAGTCTCCAACCATCGTTAAGGATATTTAAGGCTAGCAAATCAATTGAAAAGCAAGATTAATAGAAATTAAGAGAGAAATTATTTTCAAATAAAAGGAATTCTATTGTACATCAAAAAGTGAGAAAAATAGAGGGATTATGCAGTGATTTCAGAGGACATTCAAGAGCTATCTTCTACAACTTTTCAAGGATCCTCTCAAGCCTGAAAGAAGAGTGTTCAAGCTTCAAAAGAGCCAATCATTCAATCTCTTCTTTGCGTTCAAAGAGTTTAAAATTATATTTTTATTTTTATGTTGAAATTCTTAACTTATATTCTTGTTTCTTTTCAAGTTTCTTTAAGAAAAAAAACTTGAAAATTAGGCTCATCCAAGTCCGCAATTAGACTTGTTAGGTTTTGGTTGGTTGGTATGAAAAACTAATTGGATTTAATTATAATTTCAAAAAATAATTATGTAAGATTTTGATTGGTGCTCTTGTAAAAATCAATTGAATTTGTTTGTGAGTCCGAAAAAATAAACATATTATAATTAAGGATAGATTATAGTAAAAATCTTAAGAAAAATTTTAAAAATAGATGTAGATACGGATTGCACCAAAGCACTATAAATTATGATGTGTTTGTATTGTGCTTCTTCTTTTATCCCTCTACATACTTTGCATGCTTATAATTCTTGCTTTACTTTCATACTTTAGTTTTGTTATTTTAATTCAACTACTATACCATTGTTTATATTTTATAATCACTAAAGATAGTATAAATTAAATTATATATTATTTAAAAAATAAATTTAGATAAAATTTTATAAAAATCTAATTTATCTTTTCTCTTGGATTGCTACCTCTGTGCAATAAGTGGTATCAAACTAGATACTCTATTATTAATTATTGACCTAATCGTCTAAAGCTAAAAATTTTGACAATCCAAATGAAATCTTTTTTAATGATGGCCATTTCATAGATAGTCCTTCACTTTTTAATAGCTCAAACTTTACCTACTGCAAAGTTAGGATACAAATCTTCATTCAAGTACATGACTATAAATTTATGATAAATTATAATCAATAGCCTACACACATCCAATGCATTGATTCATGATAAAAAAAATGATTCAAATGAATGCTAAGGCAATGAATTTACTTTACTGTTCATTAGATGTAAATATATTTAATATAATTTTTTCATATATTTCAATAAATCAAATATGGAAGAAATGAAAAATGACTTATGGAAGAGCAAATCAAAAAAAATAAATCAAGCTCCCATAAAGAGAAAAAAGCTCATCTCAATCTATGCCTCATGGCTCATTAAGATGAAAAGAAGAAACCAAGGAGAAAAAAAGCAATAATTAAGAAGGAGCGAAGCAAAAAAAAGAAAAATGAGAAAATGAAAGAAAGAATTATAAATTATTGTCTCACGGCCAATGATGATGAGATAAATCTTAAAAATTCTTTCGATTTTACTGAGTTGTTTGAAGTCTTCAATGATTTAATAAATGAATTAAAAAAATTAAGGCTTAAAAATAAAAAAATTAAAAGATCAAATCTTCTTTTAGCTGATGAAAAGAGTAAATTATTGATTAAAAAATAAGATATTTTTTTAAAAAAATTCTTTGAATAAAGAAAAAGAAGCACTTCTTAAATTTGAAAAAAACTTTAGTTGAAAAAATATTAAGCTAAAAATAAAATTTAAAAAATCAAATTTTATATTGAAAAAAAAGAAAACTTGCTGAAAGAAAAAAAAATTTTTGGAAGAAAATACCAATCTAATAAAAGAGATTAAAAGATTGAAGCCTATGCTTAATAAGTTTATAATTGACTCTCAAAAGCTTTAATCTATTTTAATCAATCAAAAAACTATTTTTGATAAAGATAAAATTTGCTATAATTCATTAAAAAATAAAAATTTGTGAACAACATGTTTAGCAAAGCGTATTTTGAAAATTATTTTATAGTTTGCTTTAAATATAACAAAATTGATCATAAAATTTTTGAATATAATACTAAAAAAATTGGTTATACTTTGATTAAGTAAATATAGTTTTAAAAAAAAATTATGAGCTCTAACCTCAATGAATCCAAGAAAGCTTAAGTACCAAAAATTATGAAATAATTTTACAGGTATACTAAGAATCCAATGAAGTAAAAAAAAAAATATTTTGATTGGATGCCTTGAAAATGAACTAGGATAGGTGATGATGTTGGTAAAATCTATTTTTTTTTTCATGTCATACCATCAATAATTATTTTGTTGAATGTATTGACTTTAATGATTTATTAATATGTATGTATATGATGATTTTCTTTATATTTTGATAAGTATGATTGATTTTGATGCTTGCAATAATTTAAATATTTTAATTTTTAAATTAATATGCTCTCCTCTACATATCATGTTATAAATGAAATAGTTTTATTTTAAAATTCAGTATGATATTTTAAGCCTCCCCATATCAATCCTATAATTGATGAACTTAAATTTAGTGATACTTAATTGGGTATGAATGTTTTAATTACTAAACCTATAAGAGAAACTATTTTTTGGTAGTCCTCCTATAAGATGCTAAATTATCAAAATTTTTCTAAAATTTTATATAAAATAAGTACTTGAAGATAAGACATTCAATCATAAAAATCAAGTGCTTGATATATTGAATTGCATTGCATTATAGGTTGATCCCCAAGGATTCAAAATGTTTCTAGTTGAAATTAAATATATAGAGCTTATATCTAGATTTTCTTTTCTTGTTATCCTCAAATTTGATTGATTATCTTTCCTACTTGACCAAATTTTTGTTTCTCAAATTTGGCTTGAACATTATCTTTGATCCCTAGTTTGATTGCATATCTATTTTATCTTAATTTTATTCAATTTCCTTTATTTCAAACTTCTTTGAACTATTTCTGCATCAAGGAGTCAATTCAAAATTCAATGGAGTCGACTCGTGGGCTGAAAAGCAGTCTGCAATAGTTCTACGAAGGAGTCGACCCCAGTCTTGCTGGAGTCGATCTCCCCATTGGAGTCGACTCATTTTTGAGATGAGTCGATCTCGTTTTTTGGGATAGGGTATTACAACCCAAGTCATCCCTTTTTTCTTTTCCTTCTATCCTCTCTACTTTGAGCCAGAGCTTCCTCCAAACATTCCATTGCCTAACTCATCCTCTCTCCACTCAAATTCCTTCCCGTTTTTGGTGATCTAGTATCTATAGCACCCCAAAAGTTTGTGGCTCAACGGGCTAAGCACTTACGTATGGAATCTTCTCGACCTTGCCCGTCCTCTTCTCCCATGGTGCAAGAAAGATGCTCCAAGCAAAGGAGCGACTGGAGAACACCTCCACCACTGGTAGATCCAGGACATCGCTACCCTACTACATGGCACTAACGATGATATTCTAGGGGCATGGGGTAGACTTCGATAGCGAGATGTCTCGAGCACTACTACACACAGACACGTACAACAAGCGCTTACATCGATATATGAGATTCGAGAGACATGAGGCTCGTTAAATCAGAAGACATACTTAGAGAGATAAGGAGGACAATGATTCTAATGAGGCTCCAACTGTGGTTCTAATGGTAGATGTTTAGGCTATGAAGTCTGTTGGTGAGACTATGGAGACATCGACAAACCATCCAAGGTGTGTGAAATTAGAATTGCTTTGTCAAAGTGGACCATGGATAATGATGAGGTGATTCATCAAATGGCATCCAAAATGCTTGAAAAATTTTAAAATATTGGTATGAGATTCATGCAATTTATGTGTGTTGCTGCTATTCTGGATCCTAGGTATAAGTTCCACTTGGTCAAATTTTATTTTCAAAAGATGTATGGTGTTGATGGCATGCTGAAGTTCAAAAAATTAGGGATTATGGTGCTCAGATTTTCAGTGAATATGAATCTAGGGCATCACATGATAAACAAGAAACCTACGGCAAGGATTCCTTTTCCTCTTCATCTACTGTGTTGCTTGTTGCTGTAGAGAGTCAAGGGGGTGGTGATTCAATGCTTGATCTTGAGTTTGATAATTATCTTAATGAAGTTATTGATAATGAGCATGTGAAGTCTGAATTGGAGAGGTGTTTAGAAGACAAAAAGATATTTTGGTATTTTGGGATGGTGGAAAAATGATAAATTTTACCCCATACTGAGGAAGATTGTACGTAGAAGATATTTATGATGTTCCTATTTCTACCATTGCTTCTGAATCCGCCTTCAGCACTAGTCATAGGTCGATTACTCCACATCGCAGTCGACTTCATCCAAGGATATTGGAGGCATTAATTTGTTTACAAAGTTATATTAGAGCAAAAAGGTCTATAGCAAAGGTTAAGTAAGGTATTTGTTGCCCAGAGGTAGCAATCCAAGAGAAGGGATGAATTGGATTCTTATAAAATTTTATCCAAATTTATTTTTTAAATAATATGTGCTTCAATTTATGCTATCTTTAGTAATTGTGGAATATAAGTAATGGTATAGTAGCGGAATTAAGATAATAAAATCAAAATATGAAAGTAAAGCAAGAATTATAAACATGCAAAATATATAGAGTGATAGAAAAAGAAGCACAATACAAACATACCATAATTTATAGTAGTTCGATGCAATCCGTACTTATATCTATTTTTCAAGTTTTTCTTAAAATTTTTACTATAATCTATCTTTGATTATAATATATTTATTTTTTCAGACTCACAAACAAATTTAGTTAGTTTTCATAGGAGCACCAACCAAAACCTTATACAATTATTTTTTGGGATCATAATTAAACTTAGTTGGTTTTCTAGGCCAACCAACCAAAAACTAACAAGTCCAATTCCGAGTTTGGATGAGCCTAATCCCCAAGATTTTTTTCCTCAAAAAAACTTGAAAAGAAATAAAAATACAAGTTGAGAATTTTAGCATAAAAATAAAAATATAATTTTAAACTTTTTGAGTGCGAAGAAGAGGTTGAATGATCAGCTTTTTTAAAGTTTGAACACTTTTCTTTGAGGCTTGAGAAGATGCTTGAAAAATTATAGAAGATAGCTCTTGAATGCTCTCTAAAATCACTGCATAATCCTATTTTTTTCTTTCATTTTGATGTGCAATGAAATTTCTTTTATTTAAAAATAAGTTTTCTCTTAATTCTTCTTAGTCTTGCTTCTAAATTAATTATCTAGCCTTAAATATCCTTAAAGATGATTGGAGAGTGAGTTCTAGCCATTGAAAGTATTAAAATGGCCACTGAAGTGGAGAAATAGCCGTTTGCAATGGTCAGAAAACTAGTTGTTGGTGCTATCCTGCATTTGGAGTCGACTCTATTTTCTCAAGAGTTGACTCACTACAGTACCAAGTCGACTTGTCTATAGTACTAAGCCATCTCCATAGCCTGTGCCAAAAAATAGCTTTCTATTTTCTGAGATGAAGTTGGCTCCGATCACCCTCGAATCGACTCGATCTTATACCAAAGATCCTCCAATGTCCAAAGTCAACTCCAAACTCCTTGAGGTTGACTCTAATTTATCTGAAACTTAATATTTTTCATTTTAAGCCTTGTTTCAGTGAATGGGATGGTTCCTTTTGCTCTGGGGTCAACTCCACTAAATCTTGAACTTAAAGATTTCTTCTTTAAAGACCATCACTTAGCAAATTTATGAAGATCTTTTTCAATAAGTATTTCTGTAATTTGACACCTGTAAAGACCTACATATATTCTTGAAATATATGATTAGATACATAATATACTCAAAATTTGGTAATCATTAAAATCAATCATGGGGTCAATATTTTTTTTTTTTTTTTATGATGGTAAAACTTTGAGTATATGCTAAGAAAACTAATGTAAATCAAGACAAGAATAATGAACTAAATTTCATGAAAATTCTTAATGAGCCTTTAATTTATTGCATATCAATAATACATATATATTTCATATACTCATATCAAAATAATGTTTCAATTCAAATTAATGAGTATCAATATTTCAAGCATCAAAATTTTGAGTTTCTTAAGCATCAATCCTTCAAGCATATATTCAATATTCCTTTTTTTCTTTTTGATAACATCAAAAAAATCATGAAAAATATCAAGAAAAAACCATCAAAATCAATAGAATATAAAAATGTAACAAAATGATAGATGTATCAAATTTAGAAAATTAAATTAAATTAAATGAATCATCTCTCTTTAAAAGCTTATCTTTTAAGATTTTTTTTTTTAAAATTAGCTTGAATTCAAATATTAAAGACTCTCTTTCTTTTTAAATGAATATAATTTTTTAATCAGATTTTTAAATATGCACTTTTAAGTTTTAAGAGGAATAGAGCTTTTCAAAAGATTTGAACATAAAATCAAGCATAGCATTTAATTCAATATTTATTCTTTTCTCTTAAAAAATTTCAGTCAATTAAGTTTGAAAAAGATATGTATCAAGTATGTATGGAGCAAATCAAAAAGATAGTATTAAAATAAATGATAGTCATATTTTTAAATTCATTACTTTGAGTAAAAATTATTTTAATATAAATAATTCATAAGAATTTTGCAATGCACATAAAAAATTTAGTATCAAATTCAAATTTTTAAATGAATTTCAAGATTGAGTTTAAAAATTTATTTCTTAGAGTAAGAATATGATTTTAATTCAATTTAACTCCAATCAATTGTCAAGACTAATAATGCATATCAAAATATGAAACTAGCATATTAATGATACCACTTTAAGTAATTTTAAATTATTAAAAAATAATTTATTTATCTAAAATTATTTTAAATCAATAGTACTTTAAATAAAGTAAATCAAACTAAATAAACATGAAAGCATAAATTGATAAGACTATAAGGCATTTGATGAAAAGTTTTAAATCAATAAAGCTCGCAATAAGATAATTGATTGAAAATTTTAGATCAAAAGTTTATTAATATTTTCAATCAAAGTAAATTAGATTAGTTAATTTTTGGGCAACATCTCTTCTTTAGAAAT
Organism: Cocos nucifera; assembly: GCA_006176705.1. Classification (NCBI taxonomy): domain Eukaryota; kingdom Viridiplantae; phylum Streptophyta; class Magnoliopsida; order Arecales; family Arecaceae; genus Cocos; species Cocos nucifera. The sequence continues at coordinate 2,436,891 of QRFJ01000005.1, read as the reverse complement.
CTTATTACATGATATTTTCTCCCCCTTAATTTTATAATTATTGTTAAATAAGTTTTAACATTTAAACTTTTTCTTTTTCTTTTTTTTTAAAGATAATCATCTTTAGTTGATACCACATTAATCTTTAATTAGTATTAATTTAGTAATCAATTTACTTTAAATGAATTCTCCTCTTTACTTTTGTAAATAAAATCATTTTTAATTAAATGGTCTTTAAAGGTCAAATTATTTTCTTTAGTATTTTCTTCCTTTGTTGCATATATTTAAAGTAAGTATATTAAATTTTAAATAATTAACCATCAATCAAACAATCAATTATAATCATGACATAGTAAACTTTTTATGAAGATTTTGCTTTCATTGATTTTAAAACAAAATATATACAACAAGATGCCTAGCATGACAATATCAAAATAATCAATCGATGTAAAATATTTTTAAAATATTATGATCACTAAAAATGATGACACAATTAAATCAATTAAAGTATGAATTGATAAGTTAAAAAATATATAAATGCTTAAATCAAAGATGAACAAATCAAATAATATAAGTGATTTTTTTTTAAGTTATAAAAGTTATTTCTTTTAGTATAACTCAACCAAAATCAGAATAAGATTGAGTTCAAGAAATATTTCTTCCTCATTTAGAAAATATAATTTACTCAAAATCATAGATTCAAAAAGAAATGCTTCTCAAATTTAGTTAAGAAATAGCTTTAAGCTTTAAAAATATGAGATAGATTGTTTCTTTCGAAACTAGAAATTTAGATATGCCATAAAAGATTTTTTTTTTTTTTTTGAAAAACATCTCTTTCTTTTTTTAAGTAGTATCAATTAATTTGATGCACAAAGATACCAATCTTATAATTTATTCAAGGTATAAAATCAAAAATATATTCATACAAATCAGATTTTATGCAAGAATATTTTCTTTCTTTTGTCAAAGATAAAGTAATAGAATACAAGACAATAATGATCTATTTGATATCAATTATTAAAGTTTTTAATTAAAAAAAATAAATTAATTAAATTCAAATCAAATTATCTTGATAAGTTAATTTGAATTGATATTAACAGATCATATAAAATAAATCATAAAGGGATATTTTATTTAAACTCAGGTCTTCCTTTCCTTATGAAATATCATTTAATTAAGTCTAGAAAAGATATAAAATTCTTGATTTTATCTCAAATGATATTATATAAGCTATGCAAAATCAGATTTAAGATAAAATATTCTTTTTCTTTTGTCAAAAAATAATATGATGGAATTCAGGGTAGAAATAGAGTTTTTGATACATATTATGATACTAAATGAACAAAAATTCAGATCAAACAATAGTTTTCTTGAAAAATTTGATACCACTTAAAGGTTAGAGGAGATTAATTTTTAAATTTATCTATTGAAAGTAAATTTTACTTGATATTAAATTTTTAAATCAAAGATAATTTTAAATTTCTATTTGATACAATTGTGAATATTTTAATACAAAGAGTTTTAAGATTCAAAATAAATAATAATTATCTTGATACCAATTATGTGAAAATCTAACTGAATAATTTGCTTAGAAGTTTTCATGATATCAATGAAACTAAAATTCAGACCAATTAATGATTTTCTTAAAGGCTTGATCCAACTTAAAGATTGAAGAAAAACTAATTTTCAAATTTAGTTTAATACCTATTACGAAAGGTATTTTTTAAGTTTGTTTACTCAAATTATGTTTCAAATAGAGCTTGACACTAATTAATTATCAAAAAAAAAGATGACATGATCAAACCATGTAGAGTGTGGAAGATGAAATCAATTATAAATAATTTTTCATGAACAAATTGAGGCAATAAAAGTGCACAAATAAATCAATAATTTATGTTTTCATTAAATTCCAAAGTAATTTCTCCTATAAGTTCTAATAATGTTATCTCTCCCTATTTTTTATAGTTAGTGCCAAATGATTCACCTATCTTGATACTCTTCCTTTTCTTTCAAACAGTGCATGCTTAATTAATTTTAAAAGTGTTTACATAAGATGATGTATACATACAAAACAACCAAAAAGTGGATTGCTAAGAGAACTATGATTCTACAATGAATGTCCTAGCATCCCAACAAAATGATTTAGAGGCTCTAAAATGATGGATCAAGCTAGAAAAGGGATGGTGATCTAGTGGCTCTGGAATATTGGCCCCGATAATCTATCCCTGCTAAAACAAGCCTCTGAAACTCTCCTCTCTGATCATGATGATGGTTTCTAAAGCTAATCTCTGAAACTCTGCTCAAACCTCACTGATGACTCAAGAAGAGATCCTCCGTACTAGTGCATCCTCATCCAATCTAAGATGTGATATGTCTAAGCTCATTGGAAAAATAAATATTAGTAGTTGGATACTTAGTCCCCGAAAATAACTCTATCACACCATAATAAATTTTCAATCTTTCATAAATTTCACTTCGCAACAACCATTCATCCTCGTTCGACAAACAATCATATTGAGGCTCATGCATATACAAGCGAGCAAAAACCTTTTGATAAATCAAAGTAGTACTAATTAAGCATGAGATAAGTAGAGTTCCAATGAGTTTTGCAATCTTTAGATAACCTCTTTTCACATGAAATGGATAACCGTCTAACCATTACTTCAAACTTTTCATACCTCTTAGGTGTTGCAGTCCAAAAAAAAACAATATCATGAATTTTGTTGATACTCTTTATGATGAACGTACCCATATTCTCCACACCCAACCCAAGTCCTTTGGTTGCACCGGCGGCCCCTTGAGAAGGAGATACAATTCACTAGCATTTACTTTCTAAGAGTTGGCCTCATCCCACATTAATCTTTCAGAATAATCACCCAAGAGAATCACCATAAAGACTGAGCTCACTACCAAAACACACCTCGATGTGCCCTTGATATACATCCTTGCTCAATCTTATAAGAACAAGTCAGAGACCACCATGTTCCCCAAGGCCTCATAATTGATGATGAGTGGCTGATGATCAAGGGGAACAATAGAAATCCAGAGGTTATTGAGCATATTGATAAATCTTCCATCACAATTGACCACCTAAGCCTGAAGGAAAGCTTGGGAGCGATTGAGCACAAGGCTCTTCAGATGGAGAAGCATCTATAAGGCCTGATCAGCCCCTCAAATCCATATTTCACCTGCATCAAGGACACCCACAAAGTCTAGGAGTCAGTCATGAACTTGGCCGCCAGTCTCAACTTGAATGCATTCTATCTAACTATCAGTGACTGGATGCTCAAACTATCCCCCTGCACTGACTAGCACATGATATCCCAGTCCAACAAATAAATCCTCCCAATGGTCAGGTCGGACTGGACCATGAGTAATGTTGACCCGATCCAACTCCTTGTTCGGGTCCTTTAGACCCAACCAAATAGAAAATCGAGTCAGGTCAGGTCGGATCCATGGGTGACATTTTTGACCCAATGGATCATTTAAGTCAAGTCGGGTCTATAGATGACCTATTTCCAATCCAGAAAAATTTTGATCTGGATTGTGTCCGAGTCCAAATGATCATTTTTTTTTAAATCATAAAACATGCATTGTATATTATTCATTTTTAACCAGCTAAAAGGAAATTCAAGCCATTCTAACTAACATGGAAAAATGAAGAAATAGTTTTCTTTGTAGCTGTAGGTAACATTGCCATATCCCAAGAGACTACATATAAGGACCACATGACCAAGTAAGCTAACATATAGGTATTAAGAGAACAAATTTTTAAGTTCCTGCCACTAAATTTGACAGCATCTCTCTGCATTAGTTTATTTTTTAATTCCTTATGGCGACTACAAACAATTTTTCTATTATCAAGCACCAATGTTTTCGAAATCCATGTCCATGTAGAAGAAGGTCTTCGATAGAGAACCATAAATTAAAGAGGCCTACCATCATCACTTTTGTTTGGAAATGAGAAAAAGCCTTCTACCCAATGAGATCATGCAAGCAATAAATTCAGCTAATGACAAATTCCTTATGATGAAAATAGACTAGTTTATTATATATTAGTCCCCCAGCTTCACCAAATGCATCCTTCTCTTCAATAATTTGCTAAGATAGTATACTAATCCATAAAGTCATTATGGTATCATATTTTCTATAGACTACTGAGTTTTTCCATGAACACAGGCTTTGTGGTTCTATAGGCTCCTCAAATTTGTACGGTTACTACACACCGAGGACTTCAATCGCAAAAAACTAGGAATGAGTAGTTGGGTTGAATTCTCCCTGCTGGAAATCCATTGGCTCCACAAGTATAATCTGGGGTGCATTGCAACTAGCTTATAACATGTCAACAAAAATCTAGATGCAAGGAAATGCGCTGAAAGAAAACAATTGGGTTGGGTTGGTTGGGGTAATAGGTCAGAAGATCTAAATTAGACTAAGATAAAAATCAAATTGAGTTGGGTCAAAACAATCCAAAATATGGAATAGATCCAAATTTAGAGCCTGACTCGATTTCATAGGTCCTTAAATTGTATTTTGATTGGATCTAAGTGGATTGGTTCGGATCAGGTCATAGGTCGACCCAACTCATTGGTAGCCTTAAATATTGGTGACTATTAATTTGTTGAAAACATGGCTTTTTTGTGTATATATCCTTTGCTTTCTCATTCTATAAATTTGTTCACACCCCATCTTAATAATCTAGATGGCAATCAAAAGCAAGTTCCATGCGAATTTGGTTGACAAAATTAGGACAAAACTGTAGCCCCACGCTACATTTCTATTCAGATACATCTCCTTCGAACGATTGTGTAACGATGGTAAAAGTTCTTGAATATCAAAACTCCTGAGCTACCTCTTCTCTCTCCATCCTTCTTCTTTTTTTTTTTGTTGTTATTCTTCCAGCTAATCCTACGTCGATAGCATGCCCATGCATGCTTCATTTGGCGCTTCTTTAGGATCCAGAGTTCCCAGATGTACCCGGGATTGGATGGAAAAGGAGGGCCAACAAAGTCCAAGATAACAATTTCAATGAAATAAAGTATCTATTAATATTAATAGGTAACCCGTGCTTCATGACGGAACTTTAATTGAAATACATTTAAAAAGATAAAAAAATTGATAATAAATATAAAAAGGTCGTATCTTTCTAAGGTTAGAGCAAAATATGTTAAAGTGTGTGAAAATTTACAACAATTAAAAATAATACTTTTCTTTAAAGGTTGAATGGTGTTTGCTTGAGCTACGAAATAGAAAAAAAAATGAAGATTGGGCCAAGAAGCTAACTACCTCCTTGAACTTGTAAAAAAAAAAAAAATAGTAAGATAACGATTGATGATAAATTACCCTATGTGATGTCTCGTAATGGCTGGTATTGAAGATAGATCTTTGAATAGAACATGAAAAATTTTATTCAATTCATTGTTTAAAGAATAGTAGAATAATAATTATAAAAAAAAAATATTATCAAGCTATGGGTGATGGTGCTTTTGCAGAGCTTTAAAGTTCATGAGTCCAAAAGGACAACTTCTTTCAAGTTTCGAGCCCATGAAGATCTAATATTAAAATTATGATGAGAATCTACCAATCCAAAGTCATTTTCATTAAAAATTTTTGTTACCTTAAAATTAAAGAAATTATTATTATAGTTCTACGAACTAAACATGATCTGGAAGACATATATGCGGTCAATAATCTTCTTCATAGCGGGTGGATTTGTCACCACCCCCACCTTATTAAGCTCTAATTAAATCTTGAACTCTCCAACGATTGCTCTCCATCTTTCAACCCCGGTCATACTCTACACTTCAAACATCGGCTCCTCTACAGCATGGTGGCTGCTCCTAAATCAGCTTAGGGAAAACCACCAATGCCAAGATCATTTTTCCTCCCACATCGTTCCAAGATAAGGGGAGTCCACATTAGATTTTTCTTTTTCCGTCTTCCCTTCCACACCGCGCTGCTAATCCTTTGCTGGTGGCTGCTGCTAATCCTTTGCCTCTCCTCCTCATCCTGCCCCTCCCCCCTTAAAAAAAAAAAAAAAAAGCCAATCCAATCTCATACATCTGTCCTACGCTAGACTTCACCTTGTTCTATCTTTCATCCCATCCCACATCACAATCATTTTCATCTTCTTCGTCTCCATGGATCAATTTTTTTTGGCCCCTGCTTTTTTCTTCCACAAATTCACTATAGACATTCAAATTTTTTTCCTATTATGATCTTTCATCGATTATTCCCTTTTTCCTAACATCCATTTTCTTTAAAAAAAATAAATACAGCCTTCTCCAAATGTTCCTCATCATATTTTTTGGGTCTTTTTTCAATATCACCCCCCTTTGAAAATTTTTTTTTTATGCATATTTCCAATCTCAATCCTTCACTCCATCTTTCATCCCAGATTCTTTTTTTTATAAAATGAAAAAAGATACACAAGTGTAAAAAAAAAAAAAACAAAACAAAACAAACCATGGCAAACAATGGCTCTCTAGATATGCTTCAATTTTTTATTTATTTTTCTCTATAGCATTTTTTTTCTCCTCTGTGCTGATCCCCTTTCTAGCTTCAATCCATCATTCATCTAGATTTCTTTCCAAAAAAAAAAGTTAAAAAATTATAAAAAAAGAGCCAAACACTACTCAGCAAATGTTCTTCAACATTTTTTTTAGTTTTCTCAATATCTTCTTTTCTTTATCCATCATTTTTTTTGATTTCCATACTAATCCATCGGTCCACCCTTCATCCCAAAATTTTTCTTTCTGGCATTTCTTTTTGCTCCTATATACCAATCCTTTTTTCTTTGTAGTTTCATACTTTCTAACCCCAATCCATTCGTCCATCATTCATTTGATTCCTCCTTCCCTTAAAAAAAAAAATAAATAAAATAAGAAGTTGAAAAATCATAAAAAAAAAATATAAGGATCCGATTTTTCTTTTCTGCATGAATCTTAAAGTAGGTGAAAAAAAATGGAGAAGAGGACTTTCAACAAGAGTACACTTCTTCTCTCTTGTAACTATCGAAATCAAGACTGCAAGAGTCGGATTTAGGTTAGAAAATCCAATTTATAAGAAGCCTCTTCCCCTTCCTTGGATCTCCACCCCAAATTGTTCGAGAAAATGCCGTGGATCATCCCGAGATTTGTCAAATCCTTCTCTTGAATTGTCGTTAGAAAGAAATCACTGAAAACCTCCTCTAGCTCCACCGACCCAGAGTAGCCTCCTTCTCCTTCATTCTCTACCATTTTTCTAGTTTTCTCCTCATCACCGACATTTGGTTTGGAGCCAGCAAACTACCAGTTTTACTTTAAATAGGACAATCCCTATTTTGGGCTTGGGTTCTACCAACCCCCATCGACAAGGGCCGTCATCGAGGGCATAGTCTCATCACTGCCGATAGCCACTATTGGTGGCCGGCCCTGGTCTTCCACCACCATTGTGGTTGGGAGGAAGAAAAGGGGAGAGAACCCCTTCTTTTGGAGAAGAAGAGAAGAAGAGAGGGGAGGATTTCTCTCTCTTCTCTAGTTATTTGTTACTCAATTAATTAATTAATTAATTTTCTCTCTTTCTCTTGGATTAGGAAAATTTTGGATGAAAAATTTTGGGGCCCGTTTATTTTCTCTTAGATGAACCAGTGGATCCATGAGGAAAAGGATCTAGGAGACTTATTGGTGGACCCTAGTAAACCCTGATAGAGGATCGTCGACTGAAATCTTAGCAATTTTTTCATGTGTTGATTTTCATCTTGGTTTTTGTAGATTTGAACTTATTGAATTTTTAATTAATTGATCGAGTCATTAGGATTTGATTTATTCGGACCGTCAAACATCATTATCCGGATAGTCATGTCCTTTCTTTCTCCTAATCTTTCCACCATGATCTAGTTACTATATTATTTTTTCAAGTTTTTAGTTTTGATTATGTATGGAAATTATCAACTAGATAAAAAGACATCAAGCAAGAGGATTTATGCTCTAATCTATAAAGCACATAAATTTTTAACTATTTATTTATTAATTAGTCATGTCTTTGATAGCATCGAAAAATTTGGGATTAAGAGTAAATCAGGAATTAAAGCTTTGAAAGTAGAAATCTAATAATAATTTATTATTTCTTGTACTGATGGCTGATTAAGGATGAGTTGAAATCATAGTAACTGATTGGACATGCTAGAAATGGACTGATAGATACTGTAAGAAGTATGAAATCCTATACATGATCACCATTATATATACTATTCATACCATTGGATTTATATCGTTGGTTTTATATCATTGGATTCATATTGATGGATTTATCTTATTTGAGATACTATTATTCTTATACGATTTTTCAATATAAGTATATTATGTATTGACCATATATGTATATTAGTTATTAATGATATAATTATATGGTTATAATATGCTTATTTGATCATATTATAAATTAAAATTGATTGGATGAAATCAACATGCAAAAATTGGATGAAAAATATATAATTTGGACTAACCTCATCATGTGGATAGTCGATCAAAAGCTTATGTCTAGGATGGCAGCCTCCATGAACTTATGCATGAGATAGCTAGCTAGGAGCTTATGCCTGAGATAGTCTCTATGAACTGACGCATAGGATAGCCTTTAGGAGTTTATGCTTGGGATAGTCGATTGGGAGCTTATACTTAGGATGGCCTCCACAAGCTTATACGTGGGATAATCGATCAGGTGCTTATGCTTAAAACAGCATCCACAAGCTTCCATATGGGGATAACTTTCAGGAGCTTATGTCTGGGATAGTCTTCATGAGCTTATACATGAGAATTTAATTAGTCCTGGACTAGGGCATGATCTTGGTTAGTTCAAAGCCAAAATGTAAAAGTTTAAAAAAAATCTGAAGTTATGATAAAAGAAATAGATACCAAGACGTACATATCAAACTATGCTGAATAAAAGGTTTTACTTATTGGCATATAGTGACACATCTCTTTTGATAAGATAGATATCTGATACATATTTATATAGATATTTAAGTTATCCTAAATATTTGATATGAGGTTTATGCTTTATTGCTTATTGCTATTTTTAAATTATATTATTACACTGGTGTGCTTATATGGAGATTCTTATTAGGGTATAAAGCTTACAACCCTTTCTTTTCTTTCCTTTTCAAATTTACAGGATGCTTATGATTAGCTATGATTTGGATCGTGGATGAATAGATGAATAAATAGTGTCAATAATATCTGATTGGATGATTAAGACACTGAATTTGTAATTATGCAAATTTTACTAATTATTATAAAATTAGATTATTATTATTATTATGGATATTGAGGTTGTATCGAATCTTAAGGTCTTACATGATCTCTAAGACATCACTATAGGGTCTACAGCCATATCGTGTGGTTGACTCAGATGCTAGGTTTGGGGCATGACAATATGGTATCAGAGATTAAGTTATGATCATTTGAGACTATGATTTAAGTAATATTCGAACTTAAGATTATGATCACTAGAGACATGATAGAAGTATCGTAAAGAATTTAAAGTTTAGATTTTGAATCATTGGGTATTATGATGAAATTTATATATAAGTGGCATACAATGTTTATAATCGTACTAGATTAGTTATGTCTTGGATTCCAATAAGTATGGTTTGACCTAAGTATAAGATGTGTTAATCCTAAAATAAAGTGGAATATATATTGTGTTGTACTGAATGTACCTATTCAATTATTATTTAAATGATTTTAGAATTCTAAACTTGATATAGGTGAAGATTACGATGACTTTTCTAATTTTGATGTTAATTATTTGATCGCTACAATTTTGGGCTTTTTCAGCAAGAAGTTGTTTAAGATATGGCCTTAAAAAGAATTTTATAATATTAGAAAGTAATATTCTTCAAGAATTGAACCTCTAATAGGAATAGGTATGAAACTAGCAAGTAGCAAAAAAATATATTTGATTCTATTGATATATTAGATTTTATTAATTGGACATGAGATGTGCATCTTAATGGAATCTTTGATAATTTAAGTTATCATCCTTGGATCGGTTTACTTGATTTTTTCTATATTTGTTGGAGATAATTGGGTGTGTTAAAACTCTAGTCAAAGTTAGACTTATGAGCAAATCTAAAGTATCTTGCTATCGATATTGGATTGAGTGGAGAAATTGGTTAGGAATACCTCTATGAGCTTAACACTTAATGGATAAGATCTCAAGTGAGTTGTTGATTGATGTTAAGGATTGTGGTGAAGGAAGCTCTACATAAAATAATCAAGTTGATTCTACTCATGGATATACTGATTTGAACTTTTCTAAATTGTTGAGGTTTGGAGTTAATCTTTTTTAAAAAAGAAAGATTGGTTTGAAATTTTCTAATTGATTGTCATGTAAATCTAGAGTTAACTTACTTTAAATTAATTCTAGATTTTTGGGGTTTTAGATGAGTAGTAGAAACTTATGCAACAGCTTCAAACATGGAAATTGGCTCCAATGTTTAATTTTGATGTGGTATACTTGAGGCATGATAAGAACAAAGAAACTTAAAGTTTTGCTTTAGTTCTATCTAAAAAAAACCTAAAAGGATGGATCTTTCTAAGATTCTAATGTAATGTGGTATTCTTGTCAAGGACTTATTTAGTAAACCTACATAATTTAATAAATTTAGATTAGAGTGCATAGTGGAAGTATGGTGGTTTGAAATAATTAGAAATATTAATTCTTTGATTCAAAAGATATCATAATGGAAGACGTGGGTTAAAAATTTTCTGGAAGGACAGTGCTACCGATCCTTGACCTAATCAGCCATTTCAGCCAGTGGGGTTTCCTATTGTAGACAATACCATGGAGAATACTAGGCATCTCAAATTTATTGCTTTATTGTAAGGGGATTGATGTTCTTCATTTATGCTTGAATCTAGAATGTATTGGCATAGGCTTTCTTTTCCTAACATTGATATTGCTACTCAATTTTACATAGAGAGGTTTGAGATTTTCCTAAGATAAAAGTCAAAATTGTTAAATCATGGAAAAGGTTAAAAGAAGAAACAAAGCTATGAGTGTGAAGAATGTCAACATTCGGGCTTTCTTTTGTTTCTATTAATAGCCAATTGGGTTGATTATGATTATATAAAACTAATCAAGAGAAATTAATTTTATTGGCAAAGAGTTATGCATTTAATTCCACGATCGAAATGTTAGTATCCTTTTGAAACAGTAAAGGGAATGTCATATATATGCAAGGATTTGATCAGCTCTAGATGGAGAGCTAATAGAGAAATTTAAAAGGTCTTGCATGGCAGTAGAATTATCTTGAGAAAAAGAAAGTATAGAGGACATTACCTCTTGAAGGAAAGCTCAATATGAGATGGAGCTTTAGAAGCCAGTGGAAGTCTAGTGCGAGATAGAGCTCTAGATGCAGATGGATTGGGCATGAGACATGAGACTTGGGAGGATGAAATATGACGTCATAAGGTGAAGTTCTTATTACCATAGGAGACTACCCCAAATAGGTCTTAGGTCAGGCAAAGCATAGCAAATGATGAAGATGAGATTGAGCGACCTGTCTTAAATCCCAAGTTTGTCTATCCATGATCAGCAGGCATATGCCCCAGGGCATGGGGGTGAAATCATCCGAAAAGCTCTCAAAGTTAGGAGGAGGCCAAATGTCGAGTCGAGATAAATATTGAAAAGAAAATACCTCAAATTTGATCCACAAGGGGCCCACAATGAAGACTACAGCGAGGAGATGCTCAGGAAGACATCTAAGACTCGGAGCAGGCCTTGGGTCGACCTATAGATATGGGGCCTGCGAACTAGGTGCAGCCCAGCAGGCATGTGGCTAGGCCGTTGCAGTGCACGGGCCTGCAGCACGTGGCCCAGCCGAACGCGTGCAAGTGAGTGGCCCAGCAAGCAAGCGCACGCGGGTAGGCCTCAGGCGTGGTCCAGCACGGGCACGCGCACAGGGCGCACATTGATTTAATGCGGTCCCCTGTGGACCGGCATCAAACACGGTCCACCATGGACCCTTAAAGGGTCTACCATATTTTTACATGGCATATAGGACTTTTTCATCATTTTAGATGGTGTGGTGCATGGTGGCTGGCCAGGTTCACCATGGACCTAGTCCACGAACAGACCACAGGCACAAAAATGCACGATCAAACCATTCTGGTGGCTTGCAATCATGATCTAGCGATTGGGGAGATAGTTTGAGTTGTAGACAATTCCTAACTCTATTGTGGATGTGGATTGGACTGATCCAAGGCCTTTAAATGGCCCTGTGGGTAGCAAATAGATCCAGTGGTAGCAGTAGATGGTAGAGGCTCTAAAGTAGGCAAAGATTCAGAGGTCTAGACAGCAAGCAACCAACCTTGAAGGGCACCAATAGAGAGCTAAAGCAAGAGACTTCAGGTAGACCATCAAATGCGGACAATAGTCATTTCAGGAGGTCTTCTAGAGAGAAAGTGCTTTTATAAGAGATAAGAAGTGAGAGCTTCTAGTTGAGAGAGATTTGTATATAAGGGTTAAGAGTGTGAGGATCTCCTCTTATACTTGTTCTTTTCTTATAGTGAAGCCTTTGCATGCCCCATAGTAGACCTTAGTTTAGTCCACGTACTTGGTTGTATCTTTTTTTTATTTTTTTTTCTACTGTAACAAATGGTACCAGATCTGCAACAAGATGATGTTGAACCCCAACAAGAAGCCCCTTCCCCTCTCTTGGATCTCCACCCCAAATTATTTGAGAAAACACCATGGATCATCTAGGGATTTGTCAAATCCTTCTCTAAATTATCATCAAGAAGAGATCACCAAAAACCTCCTCTAGCTTTGCTCGACCAAGATAGCCTCCTCCTTCCTTCTCTTCCTTTTCCCAGTCTTCTCCTCATCCTTGATGTTTGGTTTGGAGCTAGCAAGCTAGTAGTTATTTTCTAAATAAGGCGGTCCTTATTTTGGGCTTGGGTTCCACTGACCCCCATTGGCAAGGGTCATCATTAGGGGCATAATCTCGCTACCACCAAGAGCCACCATAGGTAGTCGGCCCCAACTTTCCATCGCTATTGTGGTTGGGAGGAAGGAAAGGGAAGAGAAACCCTATTCTAGAGAAGAATAGAAGAAGAAAAAGGAGGATTTCTCTCTCTTCTCTAGTTATTTATTACTTAATTATTTATTTATTTATTTTCTCTCTCTTGGATGGATTAGAGAAATTTTAGATGAAAATTTCTAGTGACTTTTTTATTTTCACTTAGATGAACTAGAGGATCCATGAGAAAAAAGATCTAGGGGACTTGTCAATGGACCCTAGTGAACCCCAGTAGAGGATCCTAAATTGAATCATAGCAATTTTTCCCTATATTGATCTCCACATTGGTTTTTGTAAGTTTGAACCTTTTTTGATTTTTTATCAATTGATCAAGTCATCAAGATTTGATCTACTTGAGCGGCCAGACATCATTATCCAGACAATCATATCCTTTCTCTCTCCTAATCTTTCCATCATGGTCCAATCATTTTATGTTTTTTCCTAATTTTTTGTTTCGATCATGCATCGAAATGATTAACTAGACAAGAATGTTAGAAATTGTGTCCCAAATTTAATCATCTATCTTATAGATGATTGAGATTATTTTTGTATATATATAAATTATTCATTAAATAAAAATTATTTGACATATTTCATCATAAGGTTGTCCATCTTCTTAATCGAACTCCATTATTATGATGAAAGTTCTTAGAACTACATCTAAAATGATAAAAGAGAATTTATCGTGTGGTTCTTAAACTTGTTCATGATCAAATGATATATTATTAATAAGAACGATAATTATATCAAGTATATGTCATTGTGTGCTATATAGATTGATTATCCTCTTAATCAAGAAGTATGTTGATACTAGTATAGCATACAGATGAGATATGATCTGTATTGAATGTGACCATTCTAGAGTACTCTGCTATCGAGAGTGTTATCCAAGAAAATATGAAATAAGTGTTCCTTCGATCTGAGATCACTATGATAACTTGTAAGCAACTCACTGTACTTTGGTACTGAACTATCTAAATTTTTAATTTAATAATAAAAAGTTTTTGAATACAGTCAAATACTTATTAAGTCGGTGTGTGAGCAAGATGAAAATTGACCACTCCAAGTAAAATTGAAGAGAATATCTCAATGCATTTTAATTTAGCAAAATCTTGATCAGGATAGTCCTTATGAGAGTTATGGGATTGAGTAGATTGAGACACTATAAGAATTACTAATCAAGAGTTAATAATTAATTTTGATATTTTTCTGAGCATTATTGATCAAGAAGATGAATTATACGGTAACTATGTTTCATTAGGTTATGAATGTTGCTTCGCTACATTCAATTTTATCTGATCATTAGGTATCATGACTAGATGATCACTTCGATTAGTATAGAAAGCTTATTTCTATGCTACCAGCTTTATGTTCGAACCTACGAAGTCACACATATAGAAATTTCAATCCATTTAGATAGTTGATTAATGATTATGAAACATTAAAAAATTCAATTATCCATATGATTGATAATTAATCTAATATAATTAATTAATAATTAAATTATTAATTAAATTAATTTGATTGAGTTATGAGGATTAGATCAAAATTAATTGAATTAGATTCAATTAGGTCTGACTCGATTAGGTTATTGAATGACCTACTTGCTAAAAGAGATTAGATTTTGATTTGATCAGATATTGGACTCAATTAATTTTTGATTTGATCAAATGATTAAGAGCCTAATTGGATTAGGATAACTCATATTTGGGTTTGATCAAATAAGATTGATTAAGAGCCAAATTGGATGAGAAGTTAAGAGTCCAGGTGGATGCACCACCCCTTGTGCCTAGCCCTTGCTGTTGCCCCATTATTCTAATTGCACAAGGATTTTGTGCATGTGAAACCTAGATTCCCAGCATCTTGCCGCCCACTCTTTAACAGGGTTAGGATTTGAAAAAGTTTCAATTCAAAAAAGTTTTGAATTGGATTTTGTTTCAATATCTAACTCTATGTTTCAACCTCTATATAAACAGTCTTTTGTGAGACAAAGGAGTATGCAAAAAATTTAGAGTTTTCGAGACATCAAAAATCCTAAGAGAGGGGATTGGGTGTGAGGCTTTGGGGTGGGGTTCCAGGCATGTGAGATCTAGAGGAAGCTGTTCCTCTATTAGGTGAGAGCCTAGGATTTTGTGAGAGAAAGAAGGAAAGGTTGTTTTCTTATTCCAAATCCTTTTTTCTTTCTTTATTATTCAGCCATTAAGAAGTCTTCACAAGGAGCTAGCACTCTGAAAGCTGATTGATCAGACTTCACGTGGATAACTTTAGAGGTCATTCATGTATGCGGCTGAAGCAACGAATGTGATCTACACAAGCAGTGATCATCACATCAAGTTTGGTACGAGATTCGATCTCATAATTTTTTATTTTAGATTTTATATGCATGATATCATATCATAAGTTCTGATAAAGAATTTTATAGATTAGATCTAATGCATATTTAGATTAAAAGATTTAATCTAAAAGTCTTCTGCTAATGTTAACTTTCAAAAAAGTTTTGAAAATCATGTATGAAAATCCCATGCTTCTCCAACAAAGAAGACATCGAGCAGGAGGATATACACTCCAATCTCTAAATTAAGATAAATTTCTAACTATTTATTTATTAATAAGTCATATCTCGATAGCATTGAGAATTTAGGATTCAGAGTAAATTAGGAAGTAGAGCTTGAAAAGTAGAAATCTAATAATAATTTACTATTTCTTATGTTGATGGTTGATCAAGGATGAGCTAGAATTATAGTGATTAATTGGATACTATAATTGAATTTGACTGATGATAGAAGTAAGAATCCTTGTATATGATTGCCATTATATATACTATTTGTATCATTGGATTTATATCATGGATTTTGTATTGTTGGATTCATGCTAATGGATTTATCTTATTTAAGATGCTTTTGTTCTTATATCATTTTTTAGCATGAGTATATTATTTGTTGACTATATATGTATATCAGTGATTAATGATATGACCATATGGTTATGATATACTTATCTTATCATTCTATAAATTAAAATTGATTTGATGAAATCAACATATAAAAATTGAATGAAAAAGATATGATTTGGACTAACCTCATCATATGGATAGCCGGCCAAAAATTTATACCAGAGACAGCTTCCATGGACTTATGCCTAGGATAGCCAGCCAAGAGCTCATGCTTGAGATAGCCTCCATGGGCTTACATATGAGATAGCCTTCATGAGCTTATACCTAAGATGGTCAGCTAGGAGCTTATGCCTAGGATAGCCTCTACGGGCTTACGCGTGAGATAATCTTCACGAGCTTATGCCTGAGATAGCCAACTAAGAGCTTATACCTGGAACAGCCTCCATGGGCTGATGTATGAAATAACCAGTCAAAAACTTATGCTTGGGATAGCCTCCATGGGCTTAAATGGGATAGCCTTCAGGATCTTATGTATGAAAATTTGATCAATCAAAGACTGGGTATGATCTTGGTTAGTCCAAAATCAGAAAGTAAAAGTTTAAAAAAATTAAAATTATGATAAGAGAAATAGATGACAAGACATATGAAACTAATGCTGAATAAAAGATTTCACTTATTGGCATATGGTAATACACCTATTTTGACAAGATAAATATCTGATATGTGTTTACATAGATGTTTGAGTTATTATGGATATTTGATATAAGATTTCATACTTAATTATTTATTGCTATTTTTGAATTATATTATTACATTAGTATGATTGTACGGAGAATTTTACTAGGATGTAAAGCTCACATCCTCCTTTTTTTTTCTTTTTAGAGTTGTAGGATGCTTATAATTGGCTATGATTTAAGTTGCAGGTGAATAAATGAATAGATAGAGCATCAATGATATCTAATCAGATGATTGAAGGAACTAAATTTATAATTATGCAAATTTTGCTAATTATTATAAAATTAGATCATTAATATTTATGGATATTAAAATTATATCGGATCTTAAGACCTTACATGATCTCTAGAGCATTACTCTAGGATCCATACGGCTATGTTACATGGTCGATCTAGATGCTGGGTTCAGGGCATGACAAAAAAACATGCCAGATACCACTCTACAGATGTTCTTCAATTTTTTAGTTTGTTGCAGCATTTTTCTTCTCCTTATGCATCATTGCTACCATTCTAATTAATCCATCCATCTATCCTTCATCCTTTTTTTAAAAAAAATAAAAAAAATAAAAAGAGAAAATATCAAATATTGGAATCATGGCAAACAGCTATCTTTTGCCACACATCCTTCCATCATTTTTTTTGAAAAAAAATAGAAGTTCTTTTTTTCTAGAAATTGCGCATGTATCGTTCCATAACCATTCTTCACTTGCTTTGGTCCCCCCCTATGCAAAGCAAGAAATGGGCAACAATCACCATGTGCCCCTCAATCACCAAATCCAGCCTCTATTCCACTCAAAATAAACCACCATGTCTCCCTTTTCTACTTGCACCTGAAACCAACAAAAAGAAAAAGTGGAGCCCACTGTGTTGTCTTCCAATACTAGAAAAATACTGAAAAAAAGAAAGAAAACCAATACACCTCTTTCTTTCTATTGCTCTATGTTCTTTCTCGATCATATCTCTTTTTCTTACCTTGATTGTTTCATACGACCGTAAAAGTGACAAGTGGAAGTCTACCTCAAAAATAGCCAACCTCTCACATCTCCCATCCTAATTTTTCCATTTCAATCATGGGAAGCGAAAGGCTACCCTTCTAGGAACAACACCCCACACAAAGAGGGGAAAAAGAGGATGAGGTTGAGGGCCTTGTGTTGTGCTCATCAATTAGGAGAAATAAGGCTGAGACATGCACCACACGTGGATGATCGACCTTGGATCACCTAAGGTTAGGGGTGGCAATTGGGTCGCTTCGGTCATAAACAAGTTAGGTCAAATATGGGTCGGATTAGAAAATCATAAATATGAATCTGACCTATTTATTAAATATGTCAGAATTTACAACCTGAACCTGACATATTTAATAAACAAGTAACCTAACCCAAGCTATTTAATCTATTTATTAAATGGATAACCTATTAACCCAACCTAACTTGACCTATTTAACCTATTTATTAAATGGATAATTCGTTAACTTGACCTAATCTATTTAACCTGTTTATGACTAGAAATCAATTTTTTTTAACATAAGATACTTTAGAGAGAATAACATCGAACAAAGAGAGAGATCGAGTAGATAGATTCCATCTTTGATGCAATCCAGTTCTACAATGAACATGCATAAGCAATATAATCACTCAGGGTTATATGGCTAGGAGACCGAAGTAATGTGTCGTCAAAAAAAACTTACAACACTCAAGGTGAACTGCCGATGCATCTCAGGTCAAAGAACCAGACACAACTACTGCAAGCATCGAGTCAGTCATTGCGAGAAGGTAGACTCCCTAATGACTAACTCGAGGTGGTCACGCTCAGTGCCTCGCTTCGTTCTCTAATGAGTATCTATACTTTCGCTCCGGTGTCTCCACACCATAGACTCAAGACTCATCTACTAAAAAGAGAAGCGATCGTAACGCAACCTCCCGGATCAATCACCATCCTAGTGATGACCTACTGGTCGGGGAGAATTTTTGAGTTATAATGATTATTCATGTTTAAATTTTCAATCTTGAAAATATGAATTATCATTACCATTAACTAATAGGAATTGTATCACAGACAACTTAATACATAGATGTGATAGAAATAAACCATTTTATTAATTATAGTCAAAATTATAATTTTGCCCCTAGAAGTGTATTACAAGTGTCAGCCAATTCTGGCTTCTAGGGCACATATATCTAACAGGCAGTCGAGGATGGGGAGGGTAGGGGTGATGGTGGCGAAGATGGGTAAGGTGCAAGCCGCAAGCGGTCGATGGATGGGGAGGGCTAAGGACGACAGCGATCGGGGAGGAGGGCGGCAGCGGTGCGATCGAGGATGGGCGAGAGCAGGGGAGACACCGCGATCGAGATGGAAGGGCTGGGGGTGGGTGGTCGGTGGAGGTAAGGTGGGTGTGTTGCGGTGCCATGGCCAGGGTTATGAGAGGGCGGAGGGTGGGCCCCCGAAGTTGGGGATGGGTGGAGTCTCACTGGTGATGGAGAGGAGGGGAGAGAGAGAGAGCACGCACGGAAGGAAAGAAAAATTAAAAATTTTTAACCTAATCTATGACAGCGATTTTCGAATCATTATCGTAGATCTATGATAGCGATTACGATAAATCGCTGCAATAGATTTACAACAGCGATTTATAACCGCTGCCATAGATCAATCGCAGTGATTTTTAATAATCGTTGTCATAGGTTGGAAATAATTTTTTTTATTTTTTTCTAAATATTATATAATTTTTAAATTTAATATTCATCTCCATTATTTGTTATCTAAATAATTACTATTAGATTATTATCATAAATGATCACCTCGATCTGATGGCCCTAGCTTCATCGATCAGAAAAATTTGATTTCGACGATCATGAATGATGATACGATGACTGATAGATGAAGATCTCTGATCGATCTAAAAATCTACAATGATGATTTTGATGATATTTATAGCATACTAGCAAAATTTTACTTCAATCGAATATCGTTATCATGGTCAATTTAGTATGAAATGATTTTGACCGTTAAATTAGAAATAAACGATCAAAGGACTAAACGACGTTCGATTACAAGATAA
>QRFJ01000005.1:2374806-2417157 GCA_006176705.1 Cocos nucifera | reverse complement strand
GGATAATTCGTTAACTTGACCTAATCTATTTAACCTGTTTATGACTAGAAATCAATTTTTTTTAACATAAGATACTTTAGAGAGAATAACATCGAACATAGATGGCTAAACAATAAACAATTCACAAGATAAAGAAATCAATTGAAAATCAATAGCTTCCAAAAAAATTTATCAAGCAACACTACTACAAAACTGAAAATCGCTACCATAGCCCCAAAAATCGCTGCTATAGCCTATGGCAGTGGTTAGCTAACCACTGCTCGCTGTCGTAGCCCAAAAAATTACTGCTATAATTTATGACAGCGGTTAGCTAACCACTGCCACTGCAACTATCGCCGTAGATCTATGACAGTGGTTATTACAGCGGTTATGAAAACTGCTATCATAGATGTCTATTACAGCAATTTTCAAACCGCTATCATAGGCTTGTCTATAATAGTAGTTATAGAACCACTATGATAGATCAATCTGTGGCAGTGGTTATGAAACCACTGTCATAGGCTTGTCTATGGAAGCGGTTATGTAACCACTACCATAGATCTAATGCAGCGATTGACACATTACCTATGACAGTGGTTGACACATTTATGGTAGCGGTTGTAAAATCGCTATTGTAGCTTCTAAATAATTAAAAAATATAAAATTTTTAATTTTTTATGTATTTTATCTGATAAATGCAGAGATATTTAATATAAAAAAATTATAAACATAAAAATATTTCTAAAATGCTAAAATTTTATTATCGAATAAAATTTATTATAATATTTTTTTTAAAAAATACATCAAAAGTCTTCTAAATCTACATCGTCATCATCCCCGAGAGATGGAGCACGGGCTAGAATTGGAGCTGGAGTTGGAGCCGAAGTCGGAGCTGAAGGTGCTGGAGCTAGAATGCATGCCAACATATCCTCAAAGCCCATGAAGGCACCTCTAAAATGCGCACTGAGCGTTGACACCATGTATCTCACGATGTCCTTCAGATGAGATGCGCGCTCCTTAGCCCGATCTATCCGCATCGCAGCATGATATGTCCATGCCAATACCATCTCAAGCTCCTCCTAACTGACGACACTGGAAGCCTATGAAGAGATACTCGCCTCTGATCAGTAGCTGGTCGGTGTACGTCCGGGCCTGCATTAGATCCTTTCAGAGTGCTCAGGCTCCAAGACTTGAGATAGATGATCATGAGGGCTAGAGATATCCAGGCCCTCACTCGTGAGCGCATCTAACTGATCCTGTAATTATAAATGCAATTAAAATTTTATAAGAAATGCTATAATACTAATCATATATACTAATATATTTAATACTTACAAAAGTTCTTTCGATCGCAGCATTCATCGACCTGCCCTTCTTATCCATATGGCTGGATCGAAAGATCTTGTTACGACTAGATATCACTCCATCTCTCATCACTAATAATGGATCAATTTATCAAAAATATAAAAAAAATATTAATTTAATTTATCTAATAAGATTTAGAATTCATTGTCTCTCTATGCACATGACTGACTATAGACTCACGATCGAGAGTGTGCGTATACTCCTGGACTATCCAGTTCTCCTGATTCTGATGGAAGATAGCCTAACAAGTATTCAAATAAATATAATATTTAAATATAAACTTAAGCATATTGAAAAATTTAAAAATTAAGTAATTAACTCTCGACTCCTAGCTCTTCAATGTATACACCATCCTCTCACTAACTCAGAGACATCCGTATCCAAGAAAAGCTCCTCTATAAGTTCTGTCAATGCTCGAGCCATCCTCTGTGGAGCTTGACCTTGTAGCCCTGGTAAATCTCAATCTTCTTCAGTCGGGCATCTCGAGCTCTCTCATGATCAGAAAAGTCGTACCTTCTTTGCACAAAGTTATCAAAAATCAGTTACAAAATTATTCTAATCAAACATAGTGTAAACATGTAAAATGCATAAATATAATTAAGATGCACTTACTCATATCTCTTTCCACATTCAATCCCTGATAATATCATCCATCAATCATCAGTCTTTGGGCTCTATGGAAATAATGTCTAACTGCCTCACAAGAACTCCAAAAAAGGAACATCTTCCGTGGTCTCCTACTGGCCCTCCTCAGATCTATACTGTTACATCATTAATGCTAGTGATTCCACACATGCCCAACATGTGGGACTGCGGAATATCTCTACCAATGAACACCTATGAAAAACGTTATGCAAATATATAAGTATACAAACATAATAAAAATAAATAAATAATATAATAAAAATTACATTAGATATCGATGGAGTAAGCATGTTCGGAGTAATGGATGATGATAGAGGCTCAGATATCGATGAGTACTAGATGCTACTGGTGGACGTAGATGTCGGTGCTGGAGGTCCTGCAGTCGATGCAAAGGTGGATGAAGTATGCTCTACTGCTCCTCAGATGCTGAACTCCTGCATATCCTCAAGAGGCAGGTGAAAGCTTAAATGCATTTGGTCCATTTGAACTGCAATGTTAACGAACATTAACCAATATAAATGATTGAATAATAATCAATAATTTGCCTAAGACCATCCATAAAATTATCATATAATATGACTATACCAAAGATTATGTACAATAATCGACTTGATGGATCTTCGCGTATGCAATATAAAAATAAAAGCAACAAGACGAGGTTTCTCTTGAGCAGTCAGAGGTTCCTTTAGCGATCAGACAACGGCCCACTAAATGGCCGTACCGACATGACACGACCCAAGCAAATGACACTATCGATATGGCACGGCACGGCACGCCCCAAAGGCACTTATTCCTGGCTTAGCTCAACTTATGTGCCATCCCCTATAACTTGGCTATCTCCGTCCTCTCCTCATCGTTTTGTTTACTGCCCATGCCTTCCCCTACCCCTCTCATCTCCACTGCCGATGGGATGAAGGGGTGCTGGACCCCCTTCTGATCCTCTCTCCCTCTCTCGATCTCCTCCGTCGATCTCATCCCGCCGGTCATAGTCAGACCCCTCCCTCCCTCTCTCCCATCTACTCATCTTCCTCGTCAGCGATGGCAATGACGGTCGAACCCCTCACTCCCTCTCTATACTCTCTTTGATCTCCCTCGTTGACGAGATCGACGCCCTCTCTCCCTTCTCTTTTTCTTTAGTTTTGGGTCCCAAAAATTTCGACTTAGATATCCGAGATCCATTAAGGATTGTGGTCTGGTACTCAAAGTATGAATATCCATGCGGTATTTGGAATCGGATCCCGATCATTATAATTTAAAATTGATCCAGATCTAATATCCAGAGTTCCAACCCTAAACTCGATCCATTGCATAGATCTAGTCCAGTGATCTAATAAATATGCAACTATAAATTAAAATAAAAAAAATTATATCTATTGACTTATAAAGAAGGTCGCATCGAAAGCTCCGAAAGTGTCATCGACGATGGTGCTGGAGAAGACGATGGTGCTAGAGGTTAATCACAATAATATAAGATAGTGAGATTAGAGAGAGAAAAGAGTAAGAGAAAAGAGAGAGAGGGAAGGGGGGTTAGAGAGGCACGTGATGAGGAGCCAAGGGGAAAGTGGCAGGCGTGGGGGATGGGAGGGCAAGATAGTAGGCAGTTGGAGATAGAGAAGGGCAAGGGCTGATAGCGTTGGGATGACGGGAGGGCAAGGGCGGTGAGCCGGCTGTGGGATGGGAGGGGCGGGGGAGTGGGTGGTGGTGGCCGAGGACTGGACGCGCGAGGGCGGCGCTAGAGAGGGAAGGAGGTGGCGGTAGGGGCATGAGAAAATCCTGATTTTCGATCCAGGTTCGCCTCCAAAAGAATTCTGATTAGACAAGAGATTATTTCAAAAATTTTCTCTTTGATTCCAATCAATCTTGATTATGTTTCAGACTGATTTATTAATTTAATAAATAAATACAAATAAATAAATTAATCTAAAATATATCAAAGATCGATGGGATCAAGAGGAAATTTTTGACAATACTATCTCTTGATCTAATCAATCTGGACCGAACCTGGATCGAAAAATCAGAATTTTCTTCAACTGGTACAGAGCCATGTGTTCAAATTATTTAGAATCTAATTTTTAATTTTTTTTATTATAAAATGACAGTGATTTCCAGATTGTCACATTAAGATGGATCAAGTATAAATTCTGAATCAAGAAAAATTAAATTAAATAATTTGGATCTAAGATTAAGAAGATATGGCATGACGTATTCTAGAAAAGTAGTCATACTAACTAGTTTACCATTGCTTTGATTTAATGATTAAATCATATTTTAGAGTCTTCTTATTTACTATTTTCTTTATATATAAGGTTTATTAACAATCTGATAAACAGTAAATAAAATTATTTATTTTAATATGTTTGAGATATGATAGATGCAGTGACTAGATAGTTTGTAGGAATATTCTTACATAATTATCAGATAGAATTTATTTGATTAGATCAATTTAAATCTAATTTTTGTACGATTATTATATAATTTAATCTAAAAAATATGCCATGAATCATGATACAATGAAATGTATGCAAATAATGCCTGATAGATCTAAATTTGGTTGATAAGTATATGATATAGATCTATAGCTGTTTGTGTAGATTTACATGTTCCCCTTGAATTAAGCGTTCCTCTTGACGTCCGCGTCAATAAAACAGAAAGGGTTTATACAGGGCCCTCCTCATTCCCATTCGATGGGGTTTCCTTATAACATGTAGGGGTGCGTGCGTGTTCGTCCATTAATCAGAACACCCAAAACTTAACTTGCTACAAAACCCTAGATCCTGAAACCCCTAGAATTATGTGCAATTTTTAATTTATGAACCCAACTTAATTAATCGATTAACGTTTAATGAAATTTAATATAGTCTAAAATTGAGGATCATCATACTGAAGACATATTCATAATACTGGGCTTCGGGTGGTAAGCTAATTAGGTCTAAGCGGTTTGAATCAAACGAATCAAGAGCTGGTTAGCATGGACAACCATGCTTAAAATCTGACCAGCCTAAAGGATTAAGTGCTGGCAAGATCGAGTCCCACGATCAACCGCAATTCTTAATTAGGCTCAAGACGTTAGAGTCTGGATTGTAGGCTAACCAATTGTTCTGAACTCATGTCAATCCAATTTGTTGTCTAAGATAAGTTTTGGCATAGATCGACCGACTGGTTTAAATTGGAAGCTACTCGACCTGAATGCGTTCTTGTATGAGTTAATGGCATAATTTCTTCACCGGTCTCATTGACCTGGCATATCTTTGAACCATGTTCTGATCTGAGTGGTCAATAATTCCGAGCTACACCCATGCCCACTAGGTAGTCATAATTTGTTATGACTAAGCCAAGTTAGTTTTAAAATGAGAAACCTAAATCAATTCTCCTAAGAAAAGAATTAAGTTCGAGTCTTCCTCACCATGGTAGACGTGCGTGCCCTTTTCCGGGTTGAGTTGTTCTACTGATCTCAGTGCTCATTTGCACCGGGAAGACGCAACCATGTTCTATTAAGAATTGGATGCATAGGCCTGGAGGAGAGTTGGGCTCAATATTTCGGATATGGTGAGAGACGCCAATTAGGACCCTGCAGTCCTAGTGCAAATGGTGGGTCTTGCACTAACCTTTGGTTAAGGCCATTTTTAGTTAAATAATCTTTGCTATAATTTTAATCATTTTATATGATGATGATAGTAAAATTCAAATCATTTTCGTATGAACTGTTCATGTTAAGTAGATATTGCAAAAGTACGAGCATATATATATAACAACCAATGGAGTTTAAGAATAGTTATCAGGCGACGTATAGTTTTAGATCCTTCTTAGTCTCATGAGTTAAATTTTATAATCATCATTATAAAAAATGATTAAAGTAGTAGTCAAGATCATTTATAAAAAAATTATCTCATAGTCGGACATCGTCTGGTCCTTTGATCACTCGTTTATCATTTAACGATCGAAATTAATCTATAATAAATTGATCAAGATAACGATATTCGATTGAAGTAAAACTTTGATAGTATGCTACAAACATAACTGAGATCATCGTTGTAGGTTTTTGGATCTATCGAAGATCTTCATCTATCAGATCATCGCATCATCGTTCGTGATCATCAAAATCAAATTTTTCTGATCGATAAAGCTAGGACCATCAGATCGAGATAATCTTTTATAAAAATACTCTAATGATAATTATTTAGATAATAAATAGTAAATATAAATATTAAATTTTAAAATTATGTATTATTTAAAAAAAATAAAAAAAATATATTACAGTGGTTACAAATAATCATTGCCATAGATCGACGTATAGCAGCGATTATAAAGAACCGCTGCTATAGGTCCGACATATGAAAGCGGTTACAAGTAACCACTGCCATAGGTCGAACTATGGCAGCGGTTTATTGTAACCGCCGCTATAGGTCAGACTTATAGCAACGGTTCCTTGTAACCGCTGTCGTAGACTCTATTACAGCGGTTTCGAAAATCGCTGTCATAGTATGTACTGCCGTAGACTTTTTTTATAGTAGTACAAGCAATGAGAGAATCAAAATTCAAAATATAAAATACATAGTGCTCTCATCATAAATCTCAACGCCATCCCCAAACCAAAGCCAATAGGATGGAAATAGGAGCAGCCAAGGAGATGCTCAACCATCACATGCCTAGAACATAGCCCATCCTCCAAGTAGCCAAATCCTATACCTCGCCTATTGGTAAAAGAAACTAACATCAACCACACCTTGACCAGTGGCAACATTCAACACCCATGCCATCATTGGCCAAACAAAAGAAAAATTAAAAAAACATAAAAAATCATAAAAGCATTCCATCAAATAGGCAGGTAAGCAACATATCCATCCTAACATAGTGGTAGACATGCTCCACCACCATGCATGGACAGCACCACCAAAGGACTAGATGAGCTAAAGGACCAAAAGAAGAACTCACTACCATGAGCATCCATAGTGCACAAGCCGATCAATCTCAGTGCCCCATCTAAGGATAGCATGCACTCATACACCATAGTGCACAAGCTAGAGGCCTAGGAAGGAGTCTCCTTCCTCTCCACTCTTCCATCGCTCCTCCCCTACTCCCCTCATCCTTCTCTCAGCTAAATAATTATGTATGCTTCAAATAAAACCCCAAAGTGAAGAAAATGACCTGAAAAATTATCAAAAAAAAAGGAAAAAAAATGATACCTAGATCAAAATGGAGAGAAGAGGAGAGAGGAAATGAACCCCTTTAGTTCTTATCTCCAATAGATTGATGGAGATCGGAGAGTGGATTAGGACTAGGATTGGATAAATTCTGACTACTAGAGAGTGGGAGGGGAAAGAACGAAGCATTAGGATTATTGGAGACATCGAGAGTTGAGGAAAAGGTAACTACCTTTGCTTAGTCATTCGATCGATTAGAAAATGGGGTGCTGCCTGGTTGGCCAAGAGCAAAAGCAAGAGGAAGAGGAAATAGCACCACCTGATCGGGGACCTAGGGCTAGAGACTTAGAGAAGGGATATCGTTCGTATGGCCACATGGATCGAAACAATGGTTCAGTTCACCTTTTCAGTCATGATTTAGTTTTGAATTTTAAACGGGCCACCTCAGGCTTATTTTCCTGAAAAATTAAAAAGAGTTCAAATAGGTTAGCTAACCCAAGCCAACCCAATCCAATCCAAAAATTAAATGGGTTAAATAGGTTACACATCTAAAATTTGAATCCGATCCGAATAATAAATGGGTTAAACTAATCCTAATCCAAACCTATTTATGGTGGGTCGAACGTAGGTCGGGTTGGCGGGTTGGATCATATTTTGCCATCCCTACCTAAGGTAACAATATCGATCATCTCTCTGGATCTCAAGATGATTCACTACAAATCCCACCCTCTCACATGATCCTATCCATTCTTGATCCATATCTATCCGCTTAGTTTTTTTTCACCCAATATAACCTAAGGTTCGAAACAGCCGATGGATGCAATTGGGCATGGATGGTGCACATGTCACACCAGAGGTAACCAAATCCTCTATTTTCCTACCTCTATTTCGGCTTTGGTTCATAATCATCATTTAATGTGGGTTTTTTCCTTCAAGTTGAGCCAAAGATCAAATTGAGATTTTATTGAGCTATTACACCATAGCATCAGCCACATCACATTTAATGACCATTTAAATTCTTATACTGATCAACCATATAGATGGCATAATATCTACCATGTGTCATATCAAGGTTTTTGCACCAAGAAGCAAAAAAAAGGGAAGCATCCTGCATCTATAAGGGAGAAAAAATGTGGCACTTTCATTACATGACACTATCATCCATTGGGGAGCCCTATACTTTTTTTAATAGATTATACAGATTGATAGCTGAATAGATAGAAGTCTAATCGAAACAATAATATGTAGCAATGACATCTATCTAATATATTAAAAGAGAGTTGGGAGCTCTCCTGAAGTATCATGTGTCGGCAAAAGTTTCATCTAGATGTTGGTAGATGGGTACTCCACATGTTAGCAATTTTGAGATTTATCGGATGTGTTGGCTATTGGATATGGAGAGGTAGGTGGGTGGTCCACATGTCAGCAGATTAGATATTTTTCAAATATATTTGTTGTTGTATGTAACCCAATCTTTCTTGTTCAATCTAAGGTGGGACATGTGTTGGTCGTTGGATATGAGGAGAAAAATAATAAAGAAAATGGAAAAAATAAGGCTTACCTATTAGTTAATGCATTATATAGGTCATTAATATGTTGCTAAATAGAGGAAAATAACATGTCAATTCCAAAAGGGCTGGAATAGAGAAGAAAAAGACTTAGAAAAGAAAAGAAATACCATAAGAGAAAAAAAATTCCAAATAGAGGGGCCACCTAGAGGAGGAATGAAGAGGCAATATGGTGCATGGCCAAGCTATATCAGCTGTAGTAGTTACCTCATCGTAGAAAAATAGCAAAGCAGCAACACAAGCGGCTGCACTCTATTATATCTTCATGCCCCAATACTTTTGATCACCAACATTTTGTTGAAGGTATCTAATAAGTACAATCATCCCTCATTATCTTTTTTTCCTCTCATTCCTCTTTCATATTAGAGTTTTTGGGAGTTGTTGTGGGTATATCATGACCATCCTATTTTGATATTGCATCATCTAAGAAAGAGAACACCATGAGCAAGAAAAATGCATTTCTTTCTTCTGCTTCTCCCTTATTTTCCTATTTTCATTGTAGCATTGGTGGGTTGTCAGAAAAACTGCGACCATCTTATGCCACTATTATGCTATGTGGGAAAGGGAGGATCGATGTGGGGAAGAGAGATGAGGGCAGGCCAAGATAGTTAAGGGGGATCGGGGAAGAGACTGTATTTAGAAAAAAAATAGAAAAAGAGAATGTTTAAACGTGGGCCATACCTCGGCCCCAAAGACTCTTTTTATTTATAGTTAGGTTTTGAGCCAGGATGATTGGCCTCATGTGGATTGAAGGCTCCC
Organism: Cocos nucifera; assembly: GCA_006176705.1. Taxonomy (NCBI): domain Eukaryota; kingdom Viridiplantae; phylum Streptophyta; class Magnoliopsida; order Arecales; family Arecaceae; genus Cocos; species Cocos nucifera. The sequence goes on along the minus strand of QRFJ01000005.1, from coordinate 2,407,700 downwards.
TCCTTTCCTCTTTCTTTTTATAGAAAATATTTGAGTAAGAGTTGTGCGATTGTTTGCATGATGGAGGAAGGAGGGTGTTTGAAAAAAAAAAATGCAAACATGGACCGAACTTAATTGAATATGGATTAGGTCTAGGTAAGTATGGACCAAGCTTCAGTCTAAGCCTCAGTCCTCATAGGCTAGACTTTGGCCCAAGCCTCAACCCTAAGCTTGGGCCTTAGTCCTAAGTTTTATTTGTTTTGAATCAGATTTTGGGTAGAGCCAGTGGATGTAACATGAAAAGGAGGTTCTCTCATTGTCTTTTAGAAAAAATCTGGCTATTGGGTTTTTTCTTTCTTCGAGTCAAGCTGGAGATCAAATCAGGATTTTATTAGGCCAAGACAAAGACATCATAGCATTAACCACATCACATTTAATGATCATTTAAACCCTTATACCAAGTAGTTCATGTAGGCAGCATCATATCTACCATGAGTCATATCAAGGCTTCTCGTACCAAAGAGCAAAAAGAAGAAAAACATCATGCATCTATGATAGAGAGAACCTATGATAGAGGGAGAAAAAATTATGGCACTTCCATTACACAACACTTGTCACCTATTGCAGACTCTTGTACTCCCTTTAATGTATTGTATAGATTGATAGCTGATTAGACAGAAGTCTAGCCAAAATAATAATATGTGGCAGTGACATCTATCTAATATACTAAAGGAGAGTTTGGAGCTCTCCTAAAATGACATGTGTCGGCAACAGTTTCATTTAGATGTTGATAGATGGGTGCTCCACATGTTAGCAGTTTGGTAGTTTACCAGACGTATTAGCTATTGGATATGGAAAGGTAGGTGGGTGGTTGTCAGTAGATTAGATATTTTTTAACATATTTGCTGCTCTATGTGACCTAGGCTTTCTTGTTCAATCTTCAATGAGACATATGTTGGTTGTCGGATCTAGGAAGACATAATAAAGAAAATGAAAAAGATAAGGCTTACCTATTAGTTAATGCATTTTACGGGCCATTAATATTGCTAAATAGAGGAAAATAACATGTTGATTCCTAAAAGACTATAATAGAGGAGAAAAAGATAGAAAAAAGAAAGAAAATAAAGTAAAGAGAAAAAATTCTTAAGAGAGAGAGCATCTAGAGTAGGAATGAAGAGATAGCATGGTACGTGGCCATGCCATGCTAGTTGTAGTGGTTACCTCACCACTAAGAATTAGGAAGGCAGCAACAAAAATGGTTGCACTCTGTTATATCTTCATGCCCGAAGACTATTGGTCACCAATATTTTGCTAAAGATACCTGATAAGTGAAGTTGTCCTTATCATCTTTCTTTTTTCTCATTAGATTTTTTGGGGGTTGCTATAAGTAGACTATGACCATCCTCTTTCGGTATTGCATCATCTAAGAAAGAGACAACACTACTAGCAAGAAAGATACATTTCTTTCATTTGCTTCTCCCTTATTTTTTTTTTCCCATTGCAACATGGGCGGGTTGTTGGGGGAACCATGGCCATCTTGCCACTATGGTGTTGTGTGAGAAAGAGAGGATCGACATGTTAGGAGGGTTTTGGGGGGATCGAGGAAGGAACTGAAGTTTAGGAGGAAAAATAAGGAAAAAAGAGAGTATTTGAATATGGTCTGCGCCTCACCCTAAAGACCTTCTTTATTTATGGTCAGATTTTGAGCCGAAACAATCAACCTCACATGAAAAGGAGGCTCTCTCCTTTCATCTTCTTTTTTATAGAAAATGTATGAGTAAGGATAGTACGGTTGTTTGCATGGAGAAAGGATGATATTTAAAAAAAAGAAATGCAAACATAGATTGAACCTAGCTAATATAGACCAAGTGTAGGTAAGCACGGGCCAAGCTTTGGCCCAAGCCTCAACCCTCATGGGCCGAGCTTTGGCGCAAGCCTTAATCCTCAGCTTGGGCCTCGATCCTAGGTTTTATTTATTTTTAATTAGGCTTTGAGCTAGGCCAACGAACTTACATGGAAAGGAGGTTATCTCCTTACCTTTTAGAAAAATCCGGTTATCAGGTCTAGATTAGAGGGTTAACATTATCAGGTACTAGATTAATTGGTTGACTTGTCGAGTTATCGGGCGATGGGTTAATGGGCTGATGGATTAGGTTCTTGGATTTTGGGTTAGTAGGTTGATGGATCGATCCATTTGGCTATCGATTACAACTAGGTGTAAGCATAGGGTTAGCTTTAGGCTAAGAGTTGGAGTTAAGTTTACAGTTAAAGTTAGAGGTAGGGCCAAAGTTAGAGTTAGCGCTATGGTTAGGGTTAGAGTTCAGGCTATGGTTAGGTTAGCATTAGGGTTAGAACTAGGATTAGGTTTAAGGTTTATAGCTAAAGTTAAGGAGGTGGAGATTGCCAGAGAGGTGGGAGAAAAGAGAAAGTGGGTGAGAGGAAGGAAACCAAAAACAAAAAAAACTAAGGAAGAAAAGGAAAAAAAAAAACTTACCTATAGTGATTAGGGAATAAGATCCATCACTAGTACCTCTCACTGGCAATAAATGGGGAGAATGGGCCCAAAGGCATCCTCAACGTATCTTCACGAGATGGATGGATTCCGATCCCTCGCCACCATAAGTGGAGGGTGAGTGGGCAATGAAGTAAGTGGGAAGAGGGTAAGGAGGGATCAAGAGAACTGAGTGGTCAAGGAATTAGAATGGAAAGATGCTAGCACCATAAGGAAGAGTGAGATTGGAGTGGATCTCTTTAGATCCATAAGCGGGGAGAGCGAGATTGGGACGGATGTTCCATGGAGAGGAATGGAGAGGGATGGGCTTTTGAGGAGGAAGGTGATCATGAAAGTTGGTGGATCTCCTCAGATCCATGGAGGAGAGGGAGATTGGGATAGATCTCCTTAGATCCATGAATGGGGAGAGCAAAATTAGGGTGGACCATCGGATCCATAGAGTGAAAGACGATGGAGGAAGGAGAGGAATGGAGAGGGGTGGGGTTCGGAGGAGGAAGGCGATGGAAGTGGATGGAGTCCTCCAGAATGTTCCAAAAACATTGGGAGTGGGTAACTAGCATTTAAATTTAGGTGGTTGCAATAGATGATGGGTCTAGTAGGATAACCCTCCTTGGAAGCATAGAAATAATCTTTACTCTAATTTATGGTGCAATCAAATTTTAATATTATTGTTTGATTAAGTTCATGATTTAAAAGTTTATTGCTATTTTGACTAAGTTGCAATCAAAATTAAAAAATATGGAAACATGAAAAATAATATCTATAATAAAATATAAAATTAAAATTTTAATACAGCACCATGATAATAAACTTAAACTCATAAAACACAATATATGCAATACACACTAGCTCTCAACATACATAAATCATCTTGATGAAGGAATTAATTATTTTCAAAAATATATAGAATTACATGTTGATCCAACTACATCGTTCTTTTTTTTTACTCAATTTCTTTTTTCATTTTATCACTAAACTAAAAGCCTAGTAGAATGATCTTTATCGCATTGATAAAATCTTTTATTATTATAAAAAACCTATACTTAGCAAATATTTAATTAATTATTGAGATAATTTATGTATAAATTGCCCATAACCAATGTAGAAAATCACCATCAATTGCTAATTATATAACTCAATATTATCCTTGCAGAGAACCTATAATAACCAAAAAAAAAAAAAGTTGAAACCTCACGTGCTATGTGCGCGAGACAGAAGATGGAAGACTCCCAACGGGAGTCTTTCTCTTCTTTCTTTTCGACTAGGAGAAAGGGTAATAGGGCAGCCAAACTCTAGGACCCGTGCTCTATGGGAGTCTTCCTCTTCTTTCTTTTTGACTAGGAGAAAGAATCCTAGGGCAGCCAAACTCTAGGACTGATGCTCTATAAGAGAGTTCCTTTCCCTTCTTGCCACCTTGTCCCAAAATTCTCTCCATTGCTGGTGAAATCAAAGATTAGAGGCATTATTTCCGTCAACTGACTTTTAAGGAGTTGCTACTGATTCATCATCAAACTAAGATATTTATCTACTACTTTTTCTCCCTCATTTCATTTTCAAACTCCAGGAAGCCATTGATGGCCAGAACAAGCCACCAACTTTCGGATTTTAGAGGAGGCCAAACCTCCTCTATTTCGATTTCTTCTTTTCCTTCCACCGAATTAGCTGTTGCTGCCAAAGATAGCCTTGCTTTGGTTACCGAGGGCCAAAATCACCAAGAGGGGATGCCGTCGTTTGGGGGTCACCATCGTGGGAATGGCTGGCCTCTCTTCCTTTCCCCTACTCTATTTTCACAAAGAAGAAGAAGAAGAGAAAGTGAGAGACTATTTTCTCTCTCTTTCTTTTATTTATTTATTATTTTCTTTCTAACCAGGTTGAGGAAAAGGAAATAATAATTAAATTAAATATATGGGGACTTAGAGTGGACCCCTAGTGAGCTGAAAAGTGTTAAGTTAAATAATTCATATTTTATTATTTTAATATTAAGATTGGTCTATAGGAGAACGATCTTCTAAACAAAAAATCTTCAAGCAGGTTTCTTTAACACTTGATTCATAAAATCATGGTGCAGATTGAGATTAGAAGATTTATTGGGCATTATAGAGATAAGGATCTCTTTACAAGATCACCGGTATGTATATTTTTGCATCATACATGATGATATTAGTTTTATATGGATATATGATTATTTAATTATATATGTGTAATACATGTTATTATGTGATTGTTGAATATATGAAGTTTGATGTTTGAAAATTGATTAAGAGATGTAATACAAATTATTAAAAGAACTCTTGAATGTGTAAGAGGATTTGAACTAGCCATGATGTGATTGTCGGTCATGGGCTAAATCATGACAATCCGAATTACTAGTCATAAACCGAATCATGACATCCAGATTTGCTACTATGAGCTGAAGCGTGGCTAGTTTGATTTACCACTGCAGGTCGAAGTGGCTAGTCCAGTTTGCCACTATGGGCCAAAGTAAGGTTTATAGTTTGCCCATCATGTGCCAAATCATGACCATGATTAATTCAAACTAAAAGATAATGCATGACTTGAAAAATATTAATAAAATATAAAAGATAAATTATATATTATATTTATAAGAAATTTATGATAGTTGTTGGTGTGAAATCTGATCGATGTTGGATCGAGTTGAAGTCGAGAAAGAAAAAGTCACCATTGGTGACCTACAAAATAAAGTTTCATCCGGAGTCGGTGGTGGTGGCTCTAGTAGGATCCTCCAACGATCAAGTCAGCTCTTCTGGCCAACAGGAATGGAGTGCTCAAAAAAAAATTCAACAGAGTTTTGGAAAGAAGAAGAGAGCTTAGAGAAAACTTATCTGAAGGATCTCCTTTATAGATGGAGCCTAAAACAGACTGATAGTGACAACCATAACCGTCCGATAGCTGGCCGCTCGAAGTCGCATGAAATTTATTACGGAGAGGGATGCTGCCTGTAGTAGACTAATAGTGATAGTCATAGCCATCCGGTAGTGGATCGCTCGAAGCTACGTGGGGTTTGTTACGAAGAGGGGTACCATCTGTAGCAGACTGATAGTGACAACTATAGTCGTCCGATACTGAGCCATCCAAAATCTCATGAAGTTTGTTATGAAGAGAGGTATCCGTTGTCATGATATGCCCATTCATCGAGATTTAATAGTCGAAGTTTGGAGAAAGCAGGCGTTGGTTGGTGAAGAGCTTTGACGTATGTCAATTCTAGAAGAGTTCAGACTCCTAAAGAAAATACGGATAGAAAAGATCATTCGAAAGGAATACTACTTAAAATATGAAAGTAATTCATTGGAGGAATTTGGATGAAGTTCGATTGATGGAGAAGTTCAGAAGGAGTTTGACTGATGGAGAAGCTCGATTGAAGGAGAAGTTCGAAAGGAGTTTGGCCCCTAGAGGAATCCAACTGAAGGAGAAGTCTAGAAGGAGTTCGACTATTGAAGAAATTCGATCGAAAGAGAAGTCCAGAAGAAGTTTGACTCCTGAAGGAATTCAACTAAAGAAGAAGTTCGAAAGGAGTTCGACTATTGGAGGAATCCTACTGAAAAAATCTGAAAGGAGCTCAGCTCTTGTAGGAATCCGATCGAAGGAGAAATCTAGAAGGAGCTCGACTCCTGGAGGAATCTGATCGAAGGAGAAATCCAGAAGGAGCTTGGCTCCTAGAAGAATCTGACCGAAGAAGAAGTCCGAAAGGAGTTTGATTGCTGGAGGAATCCGATGGAAGGAGAAGTCCAGAAGGAGCTCGGTTGCTGGAGAAATCCGACTGAAGGAGAAGTCCGAAAGGAGCTCGACTATTGGAGAATTTTTGATTGAAGCTCTTCTATGATTATCAGTTACATTAGGCTAAGCATCAGACTGAACTTCGACGGCAGCGAGATTTATCCCTAACACGACTGAAAGAGAAATTCGGAAGAAGTTCGACTGTTGGAGGAATTTAACTGAAGGAGAAATTTGAAAGAAGTTTGGCTTCTGAAGGAATTCGACTGAAGAGCGAAGTTCGATAGGAGTTCAACTACTGGAGAAATCCGACTACTAAAGGAGAAGTCCAGAAGGAGTTCTGGCTCCTGAAGGAATCCAATTGAAGGAAGAAGTCTTGAAAGAGTTTGGCTCCTATAGGCACTTTACTGAAGGAGAAATTTGTAAGAAGTTCGGTTGATGGAGAAATCCGAGTGAAGAAGATATTTGAAAGAAGTTCGACCGCTGGAGGAGTTCAGCCGCTGAAGGATTTCGATTAGGGCCTGACTGCTAAAGGAGTTTGGCTAGGGTTCGATCGTTGGAGGAGTTCGGCTAGGGTTCGACCGCTGGAGGAAAATTTTTGATCAAAGATCTTTCATGATTACCAGTTGCATTAGGCTAAGCATCAGGCTGGACTTCGGTGGGAATGGGGTATATCCCTAATAATAGTCCTCCCACTCTGGAGTTCGAAATTCGAAGGAAGGGAGTACAAAAAAGATGACTGCCAAAGTTCTTTTTCAGGCTCTGCACCCTGTTGAGGATTGAAGTTCGGAGAGAAATCTTATCTTCTATTGAAGTTGAAGCTCGGAGGAGATCTTATCTTCGGTTGAAGTAGAGAGAGATCTTATCTTCTTTTGAAGTTGAAGCTCGAAGAAGATCTTATCTCCAGCCAAGGTTGAAGGAGTCTTATCTCCTATTGAGATTGAAGCTCGGAAGAGATCTTATCTCCAATCGAGGTTGTAATAGATCCTATCTTTTGTCGAGGTTAAAGTTCGGGGGAGATCTTATCTCCAACCGAGGTTGAAGGAAATCCTATCTTTCGTTGAAGTTGAAGCTCGAAAAAGATTTTATCTCCAATCGAGGTTGAATGAGATCTTATCTCCTGTTGAGGTTGAGGCTTGAAGGAGATCTTATCTCCAACCGAGGTTGAAGGATATCTTATCTCCTGTTGAAGTTGAAGCTAAAACTTGGAGAGATCTTATCTCCAGCCGAGGTTGTAGAAGATCTTATCATGTTGAAGTTGAAGCTGAAGCTCGAAAGAGATCTTATCTCCAATCGAGGTTGTAGGAGATCTTATCTTTTGTCAAAGCTGAAGCTCGGGGAAGATCTTATCTTCAACCGAGATTGTAGGAGATCTTATCTCATGTTGAAGTTGAAGTTAAAGCTCGGAGGAGATCTTATCTCCAGCCGAGGTTGTAGGAGATCTTATCTCCTATTGAAGTTGAAGCTCGAGGGAGATCTTATCTCCAGCTGAGGTTATAAGAGATCTTATCTCCTATTGAAGCTGAACCTCGGAGGAGATCTTATCTCAAGCTGAGGTTGTAAGAGATCTTATCTCCTGTTGAAGCTAAAGCTCAGGGGAGATCTTATCTCTAGCCAAGGTTGTAGAAGATCTTATCTCCTGTTGAAGTTGAGGCTGAAGCTCGGGGGAGATCTTATCTCCTATTGAGGCTGATGCTCGGAAGAGATCTTATCTCCAACCGAGGTTATAGGAGATCTTATCTCCTATTGAAGTTGAAGCTCGGGGGAGAACTTATCTCCAATCGAGGTTGTAGGAGATCTTATGTCCTATTGAAGTATTAGGGTCGTCGGTACGGCCTCTTCCTCCATCTTATTTTATATCGACGAGATCTTCGACTTTGCTCATGTTAGGATGAGATTCTTCTCTTGTTCCTAACGAGCTGTAGGAGCACATTAGGGCCATCGTCAAGGCCTCTCTCCTCACCTCATCTAAAGGATGAGGTTCTCCTCCTGTCTTAAATAACCAAAGGTCTTCGACTTGCTCATGTTAGGATGAGGTTCTCCTCCTATTCTTAATATGGCCACTTTTGATTGCTTCTTTCATTCTCAGATTTTCTGAATTTCAAGGTCGTGGGAGTGTTGTTCCTCCAAGCTCCTTCAGACAATAAGCTCTGGAGCAGACGACCTTCTCTATTTCATACAAGCCTTCCCAATTTGGGGCAAGCTTCTCCTGGTTCTGAGGCTAAGAGATGGCGGCTCGCCAAAGCCCTAAGTCCTCCAAAGATAGTGTTGATGATGCTGAGAGGCGGTTGATCTTCTTGTTGTTCCTCCCTCCTTGGTGGTTCTGACTGCGGCAGTGCCCTCGATCGATCTTCTCTTGCTTCAGACTGATGACTGTGGAGCATTGAGGGAGGCGTAGTTCTGAAATCTTCTAAGGAAGAACTTCGTCGTGCCCTTCTATCAGAGCTTCTTTGACGATGAGCTCGAGGAGGAGTTCGAGCTCACTTGCATTCGAGGAGAGTCCATGAGCATGATCGAACTTCATTCGGCCCTCTATCAGCTGTGGATTTATTAGACTCGCTCACCTGCCGCTCTCCTACAGCTTTCTCATCTTTCAATTTGAAGGCTTCTTTCGCTCGGACATATCTCTCAGGTCGAGCTAACAGATCAGTAAAGTTTCTGAGGTACTTCTTCTTCAGAGAGAATAGCAAATCATTCTTCTGAAGGCCATCCTTAAGTGCGCCCATCGCAACTGACTGGTCTAGATTTCGAACCTCCAACGCAGCAGCATTAAATCGGATGATATAAGCCCGAATGGATTCTTCCTCCTGCTTGATGTTTATCAGAAAATCAAATCTCGGTGAGGACGTCGGCTGCTGATGAAGTAAGCCATAAACTGATGGCTCATCCAGTAAAAGAAGAAGATCGTACCCGACTTCAATATCGAGTACCAATTTTTTGCTACTCCCTTTAAGATAGATGAAAAAGCTCGGCATAAGATGGCGTCTGGTGCGCCATGGAGCAGCATCATGGTCTGAAAGGCCTTTAGGTGATCGATCAGATTAGAGATTTCATCGTAGCTTTCAAATTGGAGAAGCTTGAATTCGACAGAACGAACTCTTGCATAATTCGGGGAGAGAAAGAGGGATCGATGCGAACGTCGTCATGATGAGCCAGGGTAATGTGGTGGATATCATCAATCTGTCGGTCCATCTTCTTCAGTTTTTGATCGAGAACATCATTTCGATCGTAGATCTTGGAAGACTTTCGACTGTAGATGGGGAACTCTTTCGAAGAAGAATCATGATCCGAATAAGGATCCTCTGCTCTCTGTTTCTTCTTTTTAGGGGTGATGGGTATGCTAGCCCAAGTTCTCCTTCTTCGGATCAATTTCTGATATCTCGATGATAGGTTTTCTGATGAAATCACCATCAGAGACTGCCGCATGGCCTGTACCATTTCAGTAAGGCCCTGAACCTTCTGCATCAGCAGATTAAACTACTCCAGATTTATCGTGGCCACCAATGGAGAAGGAGGTTAAAGCATCGACGATGGAGCAAAAGTGGATGAATCTGGCTCAGATTTGATGGCAGAAGCGGTTGATCTTCAGATAGTCATCTTTTTTGAAGGCATTTCTTGGAATTGAGGGAGGGGATGGAGATGAACCTTGAAGAAGAAGATCCACAGGATCGACTGAGCACTCCTTTAAGAATAAGGGTACCTCAAGAATAGAGGATTCTTCCTCTAGCATCAATCCTATTGGTGCGAAATCTGATCGACATCAGATCGAGCTGGAGTCGAGGAAGAAAAAGTTACGGTCGGTGACCTATAAAATAAAGTCTCATCTGGAGTCAGTGGTGGTGGCTCTGATAGGATCCTTCGATGATCAAATCAACTCTTCTGACCAATGGGAATGGAGTGCTCAGAAAAGAATTCAGCAGAGTTTTGGAAAGGATAAAAGAGCTCAGAGAAAATGTATCTGAAGGATCTTTTTTATAAACGGAGCCTAGAGCAGACTGATAGTGACAACCGTAGCTATCCGATAGCTAGCCGTTCGAAATCGTGTGAGATTTGTTATGAAGAGGGGCGCCGCCTATAGCAGACTAATAGTGACAGTCGTAGCCATCCAGTAGTGGACCGCTCGGAGCCATGTGGAATTTATCATGGAGAGGGATGCCGCCTGTAGCAGACTAATAGTGACAGCCATAGCTGTCCGGTACTGAGCTGCCAGGGACCTCATGGAGTTTGTTATGGAGAGAGGTGTCCATTATCGTGATGTGCCTATTCATCAAGATTTAATAGTCAAAGTTTGGAGGAAGCAAACGTTGGTTGGTGAAGAGCTTTGACGTATGTTAATTCTAGAGGAGTTTGGATTCTTAAAAAAAATATGGCTAGAGAAGATCATCTGAAAGGAATACTACTTAAAATCTAGAAGTAATCCACTAAAAAAATTTGGATGGAGTTTGACTGATAGAGAAGTCCAAAAGAAGTCCAATTGGTGAAGAAGCTTGGCTAAAGAAGAAGTTCGAAAGAAGTTCAGCCCCTGAAGAAATCCAATCGAAGGAGAAGTCTGGAAGGAGTTCGACTCCTGAAGAAATCTAACTGAATGAGAAGTTTGGAAGGAGTTCGACTGCTAGAGGAATCCTACGAAAAAAATTCAGAAGGAGCTCAGCTCCTAGAAGAATCCGACTGAAGGAGAAGCCTGGAAGGAGCTCGACTTCTGGAGAAATCTGACCAAAGGAGAAGTCCAAAAGAATCTCGGCTCCTGAAAAAATTCGATCGAAGGAGAAGTCCAAAAGGAGCTCGACTGCTGGAGGAATCCGACTAAAGGAGAAGTTCGAAAGGAGCTCGACTGTGAAAAAATTTTTGATCGAAGTTCTTCTATGATTACCAGTTACATTAGGCTAAGCATCAGACTAGACTTCAATGGGAGCGGGATTTATCCCCAATATGATTGAAGGAGAAGTCTGGAAGGAGTTCAGTTGTTGGAGGAATTTGACTGAAGAAGAAGTTCAGAAGAAGTTCGGCTTCTGGAGGAATCTGATTGAAGACGAAGTTTGATAGGAGTTCGGCTGCTGAAGAAATCTGACTGAAGGAGAAGTCCGGAAGGAGTTTGACTGCTGGAGAAATTTGACTGAAGAAGAAGTTTGGAAGAAGTTTGACTCCTAAAGAAATCTGACTGAAGAAGAAGTCCAGTAGGAGTTCGGCTTTTGGAGGAATCCGACTGAAGAAGAAGTTCGGAAGGAGTTCGGAAGGGGTTCAAAAGGGATTCGACCGCTGGAGGAGTCCGGAAGAACTTTGGTCGCTGGAGGAGTCTGGAAGGGGTTCGACCGTTGGAGGAGTTCGGCTGCTAAAGGAGTTCAAAAGAGGTTCGATCGCTGGAGAAGAATTTCAGATCGAAGCTCTTCCATGATTACCAATTACATTAGGCTAAGCATCAAATTGGACTTCGACGGGAGCGGGGTTTATCCCCAATAGTAGTAAATGATTCTCGATATACATACTTATGTAATTGTTGTGTTATAATTCGACATGAGGTTTTGTGGCTTATGATATTTTTTTGATATGATTCATTCATTATTGTTGAATTATATTATTATATTGGTATAAATATGATGTGATTCTTACTGAGCTGTAAAGCTCACAACTCTTTTTTCTTTATTTTTTAGAGTTGCAGGATATATAATTTTGGATGGGTCTAATCTAAAGTTCGAGCAATGGAGTGATTTCATAGGCCTATTATATTCTTTAAAGCCTCGTCCTAAGGAATATGCAGCCATCACATATTCGATCCTGGTACTGGGTTCGAGGCATGACAAAGTGGTGTCAAAGCTTAAATTTAAGGTTACAAGGGACTGTGGCATAAGTGATGTCGATGCTTAAGGTTATAATTAATTACTAGAAATTATGACTAAAGTGGTATTTGAATTCAATGTTATAATTATTAGGGACTGTGACTTAAGAGGTATTTAAGCATAAGGTTATGGATCACTAAGGATGTGATAGAATGGTATTTGGATGTAATTTATAAAATTGATAATCTATGACTTTATTTGTTCAAAATTATTTAGTAACCCCAAGATATTTGGTAGATTTAGATCAGAGTGTGCAATGAAAGCGAGATGATTTAAATCATTTAAACTTGATTGTAAATTTTGATTTCAATGACAAAGGATTTAAATTTCTTTTCTTAGCGAGAGGAAGGGGGTCAAGAATGGGATGAGAATTTGGTTCACTTAAAATTTTTGATTTTATGGTATGCCAATTATGAGGATGAAATTATTTTAAGGGATGGAAAATATAATAACTCGATCTTTAAAAAAAAAAAAGTTGAAACCTCACGCGCTATGTGCGTGAGGTAGGGGATGGAAGACTCCCACTGGGAGTCTTCCTCTTCTTCCTCTACAACTAGGAGAAAGGGTCTGGGAGTCTTCCTCTTCTCCTTTTTCAACTAGGAGAAAGGGTCCTAGGGCAGCCAAACCCTAGGACCCGTGCTCTATAAGAGAGTCCCTTCCTCTCCTTGCCACCTTGCCCCAAAATCCTCTCCATTGTTGGTGAAATCAAAGGTTAGAGGCATTGTTTCCGTTGACTAACTTTTGAGGAGTTGCCACTGATTCATCATCAAACTAAGATATTGATCTACCATATTTTCTTCCTTTTTTCTTTTTCGAACTCCAGAAAGCCATTGATGGCCAGAATAAGCCACCGACCACCAGATTTTAGAGGAGACCGAACCTCCTCCATTTCAATTTCTTCTTTTCCTTCCACCAAATTAGCCACCACTGTCGAAGATAGCCTTGCTCAGGTTGCTGAGGGCCAAAATTGTCGAGGGATGCCATCGTTTGGGGGTCACCATCGTGGGGATGGCTGGCCTCTCTCTCTTTCCCCTCCTCTATTTTCACAAAGAAGAAAAAGAAGAGAAAGAGAGAGACTATTTTCTCTCTTGTATTTATTTATTTATTTATTTATTTATTTCTCATCAAGTTGAGGGAAAGGAAATAATAATTAAATTAAATATATGAGGACTTGGAGTGGACCCCTGGTAAGCTAAAGAGAGTTGAGTTAAATAATTTATATTTTATTATTTTTATATTAAGATTAGTCTATAGGGGAACGATCTTCTGAACAAAAGATATTCGAGCAAGTTTCTTTAACACTTGATTCATAAAATCATGGTACAGATTGGGATTAGAAAATTTATTGGGTATTATAGAGATAAAGGGTCCTTTTACATGATCACTGGTATATATATTTTTGCATCATGCATGATGATTTTGGTTTTATATGGATATATGATTATTTAATTATATGTGTAACACGTTGATTTTTTGATTATTGAAAATATGAAGTTTGATGTTTGAAAATTGATTAAGAGATGTAATACAAATTATTGAAAAAAACTCTTAAATGTATAGGAGGATTTGAACTAGCCGTGATGTGGATTACCGATCATGGGCCGAATCACGATAATCTGGACTGTCAGTCATAGGCCGAATCATGATACCCTAGTTTGCCATCATAGGTTGAAACATGACTAGTCTGATTCGCCACCACAGGCTGAAGTGCGGTTAGTTTGATTTACCACTATAAGCCAAAGTATAATTATTATGGATTGTCATCATAAGTCAAAGCATAATTTATGATTTGCCAGTCACGAGTCAAATCATGACCATGATTAATCCAAACTAAAAGATAATGCTTATCTTGAAAAATATTGATGAAATATAAAAGATAAGTTATATATGATATTTATGAGGAATTTATGGTAGTAAATGATTCTCGATATTCATGCTTATGTAATTGTTGTGTTATAATTGGACATGAGATTTTGTGGCTTATGATATTTTTTTACTATGATTCATTTATTACTTTTGAATTGTATTATTATATTGATGTAAATATAATGGAATTCTTACTGAGTTGTAAAGCTCACAATCCTTCTTTTCTTCATTTTTTAGAGTTGCAAGATATATAATTTTGGATGGGCCCAATCTGAAGTTCGAGCAATGGAGTGATTTTATAGGCCTAATATATTCTTTAGAACCTCATCCTAAGGAGTATGCTGCCATCACATATCCGATCTTGTTGCTGGGTTCAGGGCATGATAGAACCACTGATGATATCAACTACAAAGAGATTATTATGGCAAAAGTGATTTAGCTTTAAACATGATCTTATTATTTACTTATTTATTTCTTTAATTGATTGTATTCTTATCCTATTCCTAAACCTGCTTAATTCAACAATACTTAAATGATTTTTATTTAGTTTTATTGCTCAGTTGAATGAAGAATTTATGGATGAAGAAGATTAAAACGAATGTAATTTCATCAGTTAACAAAAAAACTATATTTTGTATTATATAAAAATATGTATCGATAAATTATTGGAGTATTTTCTTTAATGCCAACTAAACCTCACGGTACAATGCAGGTTACATACTAGTTATTCATGATGTTTTGGTCTTTGAAAAATTGTGGTAGGATTTAACATGCTAAATTTTATTTAGTCATGCTTGATTTAATTAACAGGGTATGCTGGAAGATAAGCTTCTATCTTAGTCACCTATGTAGGTGATGTATAGAATGATTTATTATTTGATCCATATATGGTGATCTGATATGTCTTTTGGTAGCCCTAATAAAGTGTCTAAGTTAGTTTAGGTGGTCTGCATCATTCTAATTTCTTTCCTTTTTCTTTTCCAATTCTACTCTTCAAGTATGCTTTATCTTTGTTATGAAAGTTTTGTAAAAGAAAAAAATGTTTGTCACTCACCTAAAATAAAAATCATATGTCGTCAATCCTTGATGCAGAATACCAAGTTTGCTTGGCACCAACTCATATTTGTCCATCGATTGAAAAAAATAATTGTTGTTTTATCGATGGATTGCCCCCAATCGTTTGCTGGTTCACTTTGCAATCACAAGGTGGGTCCTATAACCAATGGCATGTTTTACCCGTCATTGGTCTGTGATATCAGCAAGACCGCAGAAAATCCCAATAAGAGAGCCTCATCAAAACATAAGTTTTTTTCGAGCATTGTTGACTTAATTTTAGTATCGGTGGTCCGGCGTTTGTCCCTCAATACATTCTTTGATGTAGAAAGGAATTTGTTTTAAATAGGTAGCAGGAAGTGAGACATTTAGATTTTCCTCCAGATTGTTGAATTGCTTGCAGTAGCTTTACTTTTAGTTCATTATAATGATCTTTTTAGTGAATCCAAATGCAAACAAATACTCTCAATGACTCGATGAATCTGAACAAGAGAATGATAGAGAACATAATCCTTAATAGCAGCTTGCCAATCCTTAGGCTAAACTAGATTTTGTGTTATATCAAATCGCTTTTACTTATATCTAGGCAAACTTTAACAAGTTGATGAAAATGAAAATAACTTGTCACTGCATACTCATGGAGAACTCTTTCCATAAATATGCAAGGCATCTCATCATGATATCATAAAGCAATAGTAGAATAAAATTTAAATAATTAATATTTAAATTTATTTCGAATAATTAAATCAAATATCTTATAAAATAATATTACATAGTTTTTCAGCAACATCAATAAATTCTAATCTAAAATAAAGATATCAAATTCTTCTTCTAATTTGCTCTCCCATAATAATTTTCGAGTTAGGCTAGTCCTTTAAATCTATAAGAATAGTAACATATAGAGTAATAAGTTAGACAGCTTAGTAAGTAATGTACATTTTAGCTAAATAAATTCAACAATAATAATATATTAAAAATAAGTATGTAAAGTGCATCAATTCAAAATATATAATACTAATAAAAAAAGATCCATGCAAATTTAGTCTTTTCAAAATATATTTTTAAATTTATTTTCATTCATACATCAATTTCTTTCAAAATATCATGTATATCTCGATAGCCATGAACTAAGTCAAAGTATCAGTGCATAACCTCCATTGGTGGGATATTAAGTATCAGCATTTAACCATCCCACTAGTAAGATATCAAAATATCAGTGCATACAACTCCCATTGGTAGGATATCCTACCATCAGAGTACTAGTATTTAACCATTCCACTGACAAAGTATCAAAATATTGGCCAGCTCATAATCTCCACTGGTAGGGTATCATGTATAAGCATTTAACCATCCTATTGATGGGGTATCAAAGTACCAGCACACAACCCCCACTAGTAAGGTTCGATATATAATCAGGCTACGAGTCAAAATTCATCTCAAATCAATATGCTTTCTCAAAATATATTCCAAATCGAATAATTCATAAAGCCATGTAACATAAAAATTAATCGATATGATTCATATCAAATTCAATACATTCAATCATAAATTACTTAGTATTTCAAAAAGTGATATATTCGATAATTCAAAATACATGCATCAAATTCATAAATTATGAATAATATAATATATAAAATATTTTATACTTTATCGATAAATCTAAAAAAGTACATCATTACTTATCTCACACGTACTTCAATAAAAATCCATATAATTTCATAAATTTTATTTTAAAATTTTTAATTTATAAATCATATTGTAATATAAATGATTAGACATATTTTTTCGAGATGACTATACCATACCCTTATATAGAATTGAGTCCACTAATTAGAAAGAATATGGATAATGAAAAAAGACATGATTGATAGATAGTCATACTCAATAATATGAATCAATCCGATCATCTAACTTCATCCGATCAAGATTAGATTAGAATGTAGATGGTTCAATAGAGATTGAGAATAATCAAATCAGTAGTGTCCGATAAGAATCAAGATAGAAGCCAATATAGTGCTCAATGATCAAAGGTCAGTTCGATCAAATAATTTCATTTAATCTACATCATACAATGATTCAATAGAGACTAATAAAAACTAAATTCTATGATGCTTGACAAAGGTGTAGATGATGCGGAGTTATCCGCCAATAATGTGATTCAAGGTCTATCTATTGGTGAACTCAAGTTCAAAGGAATAGGATGGATTCACTAGGTTCATAAATCATGTAGAGAGAGAATATCAGAGAAAAAAAAATTAATAAGATAGAACCTGATGGATTAGACAACACTATCCAACATCTCAATCGGTTTAATCAAGATAATTTAGTCAAATCATGATTGAGCTAATATACAGATGATTTAATAAAAATCATGAATGATCAAATCTAATGATATCCAGTCTGGCCAAGATCAGTGCCGGCATGCTGTTTGGTGATTGTGGATCAGAATTCTTTACTAAACTCGATCAAAAACATCAAAAGAAAATTTTTAACTGGGCTAATCTTAGAAAGAATAAATTTTATAAAAAGAGAAATAATTCTAAAGAAAAAAAAATAAAACTTTTTAGAGAGAAAGTAGAGGGAAGCTAAAAAGAGAAAGTGGAAAGAAAAATAATTTCACGAAGAGAGAGAGGAAAAAGAGATTTCTCTCTCTTCCTTTTTTTTTTCTCTCTTTTTTTTTCTTTTTTTTTTTTTCTTTTTCCTTTTTCTCTCTTCTTTTTCTTCATTCTTTCTAGTGGAGCAGGAGACCTTGGGGTCCTTGTTTGTTCCCTGGATCATGGAGCACTGCCGGCATGGCTATGGCCGATGAAAACTGAGGCTGTGATGGCGCAGCCCAAACATTTCAGGCTGGTGGTCAGCAGTGACGACCAGCGTCGATAAAACCAAAATGAGGAGAGGCAGAACCAAGGGAAAAACAAGAAATTTTTTTTTTTCTAATTTTCTGACATAACCGGCAGCCGGCAGCATTACCTAACATTGTGGGAAGAAGGAGAAAAGAGAGAAGGAGGGCCGGGGCTTACCTTGGGTGCGTGGCTCTCCGATCCTGATTACCAACAGGCACGATGATGACTTCCAAGAAGAAAATTCTGGTGATTCAACGATAAACTCCGTGAACTCCGACTTGGGATCGGAAGGAGGGTGGAGGGGTTGTTAAATAGAGCGAAAGGGAGGTGCCAAAATCCTCCTTGGATTCAAATTCCATTAGTGGAATTGTGAGGGAAACAGTCTGTATTCTTTGGGAATTCTACTTCCCATCATATTATATCTCTTTTTTTTCTATCTCTAATGAAACAATATTAAGATCAACACCTATAAAGGTGCCTCCTTCAGTTGGGCTCTCATGGATCTGCAGTTATACACAATATTTTTCTTGAATTTGATAGATCTGATAAAAAGATCTTTGTATAGTCTGAAGCTTACCCCATGAACCTGCTCAATTCTGAGTGTGCCATTAGTTCAGATATGAAGTGGAGATCAATGTACTTAGATCTTTTAGCATTTTGAAATCTGTTGGTCCACTTACTAATAATGAGCATTGATCTCTGTGCATTGGAAGAGTCACTGCATTGCCATTTGCTCTATTTTGGTTAAACAAGATCATGTACTTATTCACAATGCTCTTTAAGTCCATTTTCTTCACATCGGGGTGGCTTGTTCTCTTATTTCTGATGTTTCATTTTGTAGTTAAGTTACATGCCTTCCAGTCTATCAATATATAATTGCTTTGCTAACATCTGAATGCTAGACAATAAGAATTTGACTTCCTTCTTTATGGTTTATAGAGAGTCTGATGCGAGATAGCAAATAGAAAAGAAAGATAAAATGAAAAAAAAAATAAAGAAATCAAGAAAAAAAAATAGCCTACTTTAAAATTTTTAATTTATCATTCCAAGCTGCTCCTTCAATATAATAGGAGTCTTTAAATAGACTCTCAAATAAGATGAAAATGAAATCATATCCTAATAAAAGTAGAAATCATATTCCTCCATATGGAAACAAGGTAAAATCTCTTGAATAAGATAAAAATAATATAAATTTTTTCTAAGATGAAAATTTTTTTCTCAATATGGAAATAAGATAAAATCTCTCAAATAAGATGAAAACAAGATAAAATTTCTTAATTATTCAAAATCCCATCATTTTTAAATTACGGTGCCTCTGCCTAAAATAAGTGTGAAATTTCTTATTCTTATTATTTCCTCTTGATTGAAAAGAACTCACCTCTAGTGAGAAATTACAGTAGACCTTTGAAGATCTAGATCAATATGATGTAACTCATCCTCATGAACCTAAGTAGCATCTAAAATTAGCCGGTCCTACCACTTAACCAAAAACTTTTGAAATCCACTATAAGCAGGAAGAAATATTCTTGTCGGTGATAATGCACTTAATATGGTCCAATGATGATAATGAAAGTGGAGGAAGAATTGGAGCTGGCATTGAAGATGTAGTACGACCATATAGGAGACAAGATCAATTACTTCAAAGCAATTTGCATGGTGCACAGAGGCTCTAATACCAATTTGATGCGGCACCAAGAAACTCAAGATAGCAAATAAAAAAAGAATATAAAATAAAAAAAAAATAAAAAAATCAAGAGAAAGAAAAATATCCCACTTTGGGATCTTCAATTTATCATTCCAAGCCGCCCCTTTAATATAATAGGAGTCTTTAAATAGACTCTTAAATAAGATAGAAATGAAATCACGTTCTAACAAAAGTGAAAATTATATCCCTTCATATGGAAACAAGATAAAACCTCTTTAAGATGGAAACAAGATTTTCTCTCAATATAAAAATAAGCTAAAATCTCTCAATTATTCAAAATCCCATAATTTCTAAATTACGATGTCTCTATCTAAAATAAGTATGGAATTCCTAATTATCATCAAGAGTCCCCACTAGATTTGCAACTTTAACAAGTCAGCATATGGACGGTGAGTGATGACATATAAAGTATTCATAATGTTAATCAATGAATTTGACTATGATATAATGCATATCGAGAAATTATTGATCAGTTTTCTATCCCAATTATGATTGGAGGGGATATAATTGATCGACAGTATATTTGGATATTCTTATAGGACCGAGCTGAAAATTCTGTAGGATTTATAAATTGGGCCATCGATTTAAGTATGACTTTGTGTCAACTAAGCACCATCTAACCCAAATCCTGTAGAAAGAAAAAAAATGATCTTTATATATCTTTTTTCTTATCCCAGTCCAAAGGCGAAGATCCCAACTGGATTCTGACATGCTCATAGAAAATGCAAGCTAGATGGGCCAACAAGCTCAATTCCTATAGGATTTTTAACCTAGTTCTGCAGCAATATCCAAACAGGCCTTGAAGTATTTGCCGACGAGAACAAGTTGAAGCGCAAAGAAGTAAAATGAAAACTAGTATTCTGCTTAGCATATTGATTTATGTGTCATAAGTTGGTCTGTGTGAGTAATGAAACAGAAAAGCAAGGTCTCATAAGAAGCAAGAAAACCAATTGAAAGCAAAAGAAGCCTCTTTCATGCAAGACTAGTTTCTGCTTTTTTTTTGTGTCTTCTAACAACATGGTTCTTGCTAAAGATTACAAGTTCCATCAGTAATCACTTACAAAGCTTTTCTCTTAATTTGTATAATTGTATTCTGTTAATTCTTGTCCTTTTACATGAGTGCTTCATGTCTTTGAATGACCCATTATGGAATTGCTAACTAGAAACATCTATGACAGAAATTACTTGTTTTACCGTTCTATGCATGTAATGACTTGCATGAATTTTCCGGTCATGTTATAAGCAATATGCACTTCCATTAATATGGTGGACTAAATCATATTAATGTGCTAAGCATTACTGATGATATCACCTGCAAAGAAATTGCGGCAGAAGTGATTTTGCTTTAAACATGACCTTATCATTTACTTTTTTTTTCTTTAATTGTTTGTATTCTTATCCTATTCCTAAACCTACTCAATTCAATAATACTTAAATGATTTTTTTGGTAGTTTTATTTCTAGGTTAAATGAAGAATTTATGGATGAAGAAGATTAAAACGAATGTAATTTCATCAGTTAGCAAAAAAACTATATTTTGTATTATATAAAATTATGCATCGATAAATTATTTAGAGTACGTTCTTTAATGCCAACTAAACCCTGCCGTATAGTGTGGATTACATACTAGTTATTCATGATGTTTTGGTCTCTGAAAAATGTGGTAGGATTTAACATGCTAAATTTTATTTAGTCATGCTTGATTTAATTAACAGGGTATGCTGGAAAATAAGCTTCTGTCTTAGTCATCTGTGTACGTGATGTATGGAATGATTTATTATTTGATTCATGTATGGTGATCTGATTTGTCTTTTGGTAGCCCTAATAAAGTGTCTAAGTTGGTTTAGGTGGTTTGCATCATTCTAATTTTCTTTCCTTTTCTTTTCCAGTCCAACTCTTCGAGTATGCTTTATATTTGTTATGAAAGTTTGGTAAAAGAAAAAAAATTGTTTGTCATTCACCTAAAATAAAAATCATATGTCGTCGATCCATGATATGGAAAACCAAGTTTGCTAGGTATCAATTCATATTTGTCCATCGATTTGATGGTTTGCCCCCAACACTTTACCGATTCACTTTGCAGTTACAAGGTGGGTCCTTAACCAAGGACATGTTTTATGTGAGGACCAGCAATGTTTAACCTGTCATTAATCTGCGACATCAATAAGACAACAGAATATCCCGATAAGAAAGCCTCATCAAAACATAAGTTTTTTCGAGCATAGTTGACTTAATTTTAGTATCGGTAGTCCGGATTTTGTCCCTTAATACATTCTCTGATGTAGAAAGGAATTTGTTTTTAATAGGTAACAGGCAATGAGACACCAGCTTGGTGGATTGCTCACAATAGCCTTACTTTTAGTTCATTCTAATGATCTTTTTAGTGAATCCTAATGCGAATTGATATTCTCAATGACTCGATGAATTCGAGCGTTAGAATGATAGAGAAAACATAATCCTTAATAGCAGCTTGCCAATCCTTAGGATAAACTAGATTTTGAGTTATCTCAAATTGTTTCTACTTATATCTGCGCAAACTTTAACAAGTTGGTGAAATTGAAAATAGCTAGCTCTAATGAAACAATATTGAGATCAACATCTATAAAGGTGCCTCCTTCGGTTGGGCTCTTGTGGATCTGCAGTTATACCAACTATTTTTCTTGATTTTGATAGATCTGATAAAAAGATCTTCGTATAGTCTGAAGCTTACCACATGAACCTTCTCAATTTTCTTACGGTGCCATTAGTTTAGATATGAAGTGGAGATCGATGTACTCAGATCTTTTAGTCAGCTCACTAATAATGAGCATGGATCCTTGTGCACAGGAAGAGTCACCCTGCACTACTATTTGCTCCATTTTGGTTGAACAAGATCATCTACTTATTCACAATGCTCTTTAAGTCCATTTTCTTCACACGGGTGGCTTGTTCTCTTCCTTCATTTTAGTAGTTAAGTTACACGGGTGGTGTATTCATAATGTTGATCAATGAATTTGACTATGATATAATGCATATCGAGAAATTACTGATCGGTTTTCTATCCCAATTATGATTGGAGGGAATATGATTGATTGACAGCCTATTTGGATATTCTTATAAGACTCAGCTGAAAATTCTGTAGGATTTGTGAACTGGGCCATCCATTTAAGTATGACTTTATATCTAACCCAAATCCTGTGGAAAGGAAAAAAGATCTTTCTCTATCTTTTTTCTTATCCCAGCCCGAGGGCGAGGATCCCAACTAGATTCAGACATGTTCATAGAAAATGCAAGCTGGATGGGCCAACAAGCTCAATTCCTACAGGATTTTTAACCTAGTTCTGCAGTAATATCCAAACTGGCCTTGAAGTATTTGCTGACGAGAACAGGTTGAACTGCAAAGAAGTAAAACGAAAACTAGTATTCTGCTTAGCATATTGATTTATGCGTCATAAGTCTCTAAAGTCGGCCTCTGTGAGTGATGAAACATAAAAGCAATGTCTCATAAGAAGCAAGAAAACCAATTGAAAGCAAAAGAAGCCTCTTTCACGCAAGACTAGTTTCCACTTTTTTTTTTTTTTTTGTCTTCTAACAACACGGTTCTTGCTAAAGATTACAAGCTCCATCAGTAGTTTTGCTGTCCTAAAATGTCAAACCTTTTCATGCCTCTCGCTATATCAGTTTACTTTCTTTCTGGAGGGACCTTTTTAAATTTATCCAGTAATGTGCTAAGCATGAGAATAATTTACTTTGTGCCAGAATGAACATTTCCAACTGCAGTGGACACCTTATATATTGCCTTTTTGTATATGTTCCAGGGACCAACAAGCAAGCTCTGGATCCTGGCACTTCATGGCCAAGTTCTATCCATTGAGGTCAAAGAATGAGAATGGATAGCCTACAATCGATATTGGCGTATGGACAATATTCGCTTCACACTCAAGAGAGAGAGGCAGGCCATCATTTTTTTTTTTTTTTTTTTTTTTTTTGATGTAATTGAGTTAGAGAAAAT
This sequence comes from Cocos nucifera, assembly GCA_006176705.1. Classification (NCBI taxonomy): domain Eukaryota; kingdom Viridiplantae; phylum Streptophyta; class Magnoliopsida; order Arecales; family Arecaceae; genus Cocos; species Cocos nucifera. The sequence goes on along the minus strand of QRFJ01000005.1, from coordinate 2,384,186 downwards.
CTAACTCAGGTACTATTTTTATTGGTATACTTGTAATTACATGTAGTGCGATTAGAAACATAGTTTTTTATATAGATGGTGGTTCCACCCCACACCTGATTTCTTCAGATCTTCAGTGCCTGTCGTTCAGACAGACTCTAAATGGGTTGTTCGTTACGGGCTATTAGTTGTATCCCCTCAAACTTTCAGCCATCTTCCCACAAGACCTTAATGGTTATTTTCCTTCTCTTAGTTAATGCTCGGTGGAACCTGGTTCGAGGTAAATTAGCATGACCCATCGACCTTGTATAGCCCATAACGATGACCACAGAAAATATGAAGTTATCGCTTATGTATTTATAGTCCATATTCTTCATTTTCTACATATGGTTATTGTTGGTGCAGAAATCCGTCGCCGCCGGAGGTCGCCGAAATCGAGGCCGTTGAGCGCCACCGGGGACCTGCAAAACGAAGTCCCGTCTGGAACCGGTGGGGTGGTGGCTCCGGCAGGACCCTCCGACGGTCAAGTTAGTTTCCGGCCAACAGTAATGGAGTGCTCGGAATGAGTTCCGGAGCTTAGAGATGTGGAGGAGAGCTTAGAGAGTCGAGAGTTCAGAGAGCTTAGCCTTAGCGTGTCGGGAGGGTCCTTTATATAGTGGAGCTTGATGGTGACAACTGCAGCCGCGTGCTGGAGGGCCGCTCGAGGTTCGGCGGAGTCAGTCTCACTGGTGCCGTGTGCGGCGGATTGAGGGTGACAGCCATCGCCGCCTGGGTCGGCGGATTGAGGGTGACAGCCATCGCCGCCTGACAGTGGGTCGCTATCGCCTGCGGCGGTTGCAGAGCTTGCCGAATGAAGGGTTGAAGGCCGTTCGTGTGCCCATTTCGGAGGAGTTCGGGCTCCTGAAGAAGAAGATAGGAGGGAGTTCGGCTCCCATAGACGTCTGGCTGGAGGTATGCAGCTAAGGCTCGTCCGCTGAAGAGTTCGGCTGCTGAGAATCCGAAGCTCGGCCGTTTGGAGGTTCGGCCGGCTGTTGGACTTCGGCTGAGGCTTGGACACTTGAGAATTCGGTAGGAGCTCGATCGGCCGAAGTTCGATGAGGGCGACCGCTGCGGAGTTCGGCCGAGTGACGACTGCTGAGGGGACTTCATTGAAGCTCGGCCGCTTGGAGTCGGTCCGAAGGAGTTCGGCCGTGGGGAGTCCGAAAGAGTTCGGCCGCCCAGGAAGTTTGGTCTCGACGCTGGGAGTCCGGAAGAAGCTCGGAAGCTGACCAGTTCGGCCTGCTGGAAGAAGTTCGGCCGCTGGGAGTTCGGCCCGGAGCCTGGGGCTGGGGAGTTCGGCAGCTAGGTAGTTCGGCCCGGACCTTGGTGCAGGGGAGTTCGGCCTCTAGGCAGTTCGGCCCGGACCTTGGCGCAGGGGAGTTCGGCCTCTAGGCAGTTCGGCCGTGGTAGGGGCTCGGCCTGGCGCCTGGCGCTAAAGCTCCTCAGCGGCTACTGGTTACATTGGGCTGAGCGTCGGGCCGGGCTTCGGCAGGAGCGGGATTTATCCCCAACAGTAGCCCCCCCACTCCCGAGTTCAAAAATTGAAGGAAGGGAGTACCAAAACAGGCGACTGCCGAAGTCTTCTTCCAGGCTCCGCATTTGTTGCAGCTGAAGCTCGGGGGAGGTCTCATCTCCAGCCAATATTGACGCTGAAGTTGAAGCTGAGGCTTGGGGGAGACCTCATCCCCAGTCGATGTTTGGAGTTGAAGTGGGACTCGTTTCCAGCCAAAATTGGTGAAGCCGATGTTGAGGCCGGAGTCAATGTCGCCCCCCGTGGTCAGGGTCGGAGTTGACATTGCCTTCATCAACCGAAGTCGATTCGGGGGAGACCTCCTCTTTTGCAGTCAAGGTTATGATCGCTTGGGGGAGATCCCGTCTCCCGCTGATGCTGACACCGAAGTTGAAGCTGAGGTCCGAAGGAGACCTCGTCTTCTGCAGTGAAGCTTGCCGTAGACTCTGGGGCTCGGCCTTGGACCTTGCTCACGTTAGGACGAGGTTCTCCTCTTGTTCCTAACGGGCTGTGGGGGCACATCCGGACCGTCGTCCGAGCTTCTCCCCCCATCCCGTCCTTCGTGAACGGGGTCTTCGACTTTGCTCTCGTTAGGACGAGGTTCTCCTCCTGTTCCTAACGGGCTGTGGGGGCACATGGGGACCGTCGTCCTCGCCTCTCCCCCCATCCCGTCCTTTGTGGACGGGGCCTTCGACTTTGCTCACGCTAGGACGAGGTTCTCCTCCTGTTCCTAGCCGGCTGTGGGGGCACATGAGGACCGTCGTCCTCGCTTCTCCCCCCATCCCGTCCTTCGACTTTGCTAGGACGAGGTTCTCCTCCTGTTCCTAGCCGGCTGTGGGGGCACATCCGGACCGTCGTCCGAGCTTCTCCCCCCATCCCGTTCTTCGCGAACGGGGCCTTCGACTTTGCTCGTGCTAGGACGAGGTTCTCCTCCTGTTCCTAGCGGGACATTTCCGCTCGCTTTTTTCCCAGCGACCCTGAAACGATAGTGTCGAGCAACAAGGTTTTATTGAGGGAAACTACTGGTAGTACATTCTCAGATTTTCTGAGTTCCAAGGTCGGGGAAGCGCTAGTCCTCCGAGCTCCTTTAGGCGATAGGTTCCAGGTCGGATGACCTCTACCACTTCGTACGGACCTTCCCAATTTGGGACGAGCTTCCCTTGACTCTGGGGCTGAGAGACGGCTGCTCGTCGGAGCACCAAGTCCCCAACTCTGAACGCCTTGCTTTTGACTCTGGAATTGTAATACCGAGCCACCTTCCGTTGGTAGGTGGCCATCCGGATGCGGGCTGCCTCCCTCTTTTCTTCTAGAAGGTCGAGGTTGGCTCTGAGGTCCTGGGGGTTGAGTTGCTCGTTGAAGCCCACGATTCGAGCAGACGGGAGTTTGAGCTCGATCGGGATGACTGCCTCGGTGCCGAAGGCCAAGGCGAAGGGTGTCTCGCCGGTCGGTACCCTCTGCGTTGTTCGGTATGCCCAGAGGACGTGGTAGAGTTCGTCTGCCCAGGCCCCTTTTGCCCTGTCGAGCCTCGTTTTGAGGCCTTGCAGCAGGGTCCGATTGGTCACTTCGGCTTCCCCATTGGCTTGCGGATGAGCCACCGATGTGAAGTGGTGGGAGACGTTTAGTCCTTCGCAGAACTCGGCAAACCGGGCTCCAGCGAACTGTCGCCCATTATCGGTTATGAGGGCTCGGGGCAGACCGAACCGGCAGATCAGCGTCTTCCAGACGAAGTCCTGCACCTTGGCCTCGGTGATCTTCGCTAGTGGTTCCGCTTCGACCCACTTGGTAAAGTAGTCAATCGCGACCAGGAGGAACTTCCGTTGTCCGGACGCCGTTGGGAAGGGGCCGAGGATGTCCATTCCCCACTGCGCGAAGGGCCAGGGTGCAGTGAGCGGAGTGAGTTCGGACGCCGGCTGCCTTTGCACGCTGGCGTTCTTCTGGCAGCGGTCACATTTCTTCACGTATTCCGTGGAATCACGAAGTAGGGTTGGCCAGTAGTACCCTTGCCGAAGTAGTCTTTGCGATAGGGATCTGGCTCCTGCGTGACTCCCGCAGAGTCCTTCGTGGACATCCTGTAGCGCGATGTAGGCCTCAGAGGGTCGGAGGCACCTCAGCAACGGGAGGGAGTACGACCTTTTATATAACCTGCCCTCGTACAAGACGTAGCGGGAGGCTTGACTCCTGAGCTTCCGAGCTTCTCTCCGGTCGTGAGGGAGGACCCCTTCTTCGAGGTAGGCGATCAGCGGGTCGATCCAGCTGGGCTCGAAGTCCGTCCGCAGGATGGCCTGAGGTTCTTCGGTGGTCGGGCACTTCAGAGTTTCCAGAAATACTTCTTTTGGTAGTTCGGCCGGGGCAGAAATGGCCAACTTGGAGAGAAGGTCGGCCCTTGTATTCCCGGTCCTTGGGATGTGCCGAATGTCGAAGCTGTCGAAGGCTGGTATTAAGTTCTTCACCTTCCCGAGGTACATCACCATGCTTTCCTCCCGCGCCTCGTAGCTGCCGCCGACCTGACCGACCACCAACTGGGAGTCGCTATAGACTTGAAGCCGACCCACCTTCAATTCCCTGGCTATCTGCAGCCCGGCTATCAGCGCTTCATACTCGGCCCCATTGTTGGTTGTGGGAAACTCGAAGCGCAGTGCGTACTCGGTGACGATCCCCTCGGGGCTAACCAGGACCAGCCCTGCGCCGGCCCCGCTAGAGTTGGATGAGCCATCCACGTGCAGAACCCAGGCGCCTTCAAGAAGGTCGGCCCTTTCTTCAGGGAAGCTCGACCGCCACAGCTCGGCTTCGTTGGGGCTTGGTCTCCCTCCGATGATAATCTCGCTTGATTCAAGTTCGGCTTCAACTGGTGCGGTGCATTCCAGCACGAAGTCCGCCAGTATCTGAGCCTTGATCGATGGCCTGGGCCGGTAATTGATGTCGAACTCCGTGAGCTCGATCGCCCATTTGGCGATTCTTCCTGAAGCGTCTGCTCGGTGGAGGACGGCTCTTATTGGTTGGTCCGTGAGGACCGTTATGGTATGCTCCTGAAAGTAAGGTCGGAGCCTCCTGGCAGCGATTAGAAGACAGTAAATTAATTTTTCTAACTTGGAGTACCTGGTCTCCGCATCCCTCAAGGCTCGGCTCACGTAGTAGACTGGTTGTTGCGCCTTCGCATCTTCCCTGACCAGGACAGCCGCCAGGGCCATTGGAGAGACAGCTAGGTACAGGAGCAGCCCTTCTCCAGGTTCGGGCTTTGCCAGCAGCGGGGGCGCGCCGAGGTAGTTTTTGAGCTCCTCGAATGCCTGTTTGCACTCCGCTGTCCAGCAAAAATCTTTCGGTCGCCTGAGGACCTGGAAGAAGGGCAGGCACCGCTCGGCCGACCTCGAGACAAAGCGGTTCAGGGACGCCACCTTCCCAGCCAGGCGCTGAACTTCCTTAATTGTTTTCGGGGCAGTCATCTCCTGAATGGCTCGGATTTTCTCGGGATTTGCCTCGATTCCGCGTCTCGACACCATGAATCCTAGAAATTTTTCCGGAGGTCACGCCGAAGGCGCATTTGGTCGGGTTCAACTTCATCTTGTGCCTCCTAAGCGCACCGAAAGTTTCTTCAAGGTCGGCGAGGTGGTCTGTCGAGGCTCGGCTTTTGACTAGCATGTCGTCCACGTACACCTCCATGTTGCGGCCGATCTGCCCCTTGAAGACCTTATTGACCAAGCGCTGGTAGGTGGCTCCTGCATTCTTGAGTCCGAAAGGCATGACCCTGTAACAATAGAGACCTCGGTCAGTAATAAAGGTGGTCTTTTCTTCATCCTCGGGCGCCATGCGTATCTGGTTATAACCAGAAAATGCGTCCATAAAAGTGAGGAGCTCGTGGCCCGAGGTTGCGTCCACCAGCTGATCGATCCTCGGCAGGGGGTAGCTGTCCTTTGGGCAGGCTTTGTTCAGCTTCTTGAAGTCGACGCACATCCTCCATTTGTTGTTTGCTTTTTTGACGAGGACCACGTTCGAGACCCAGGTCGGATAGTTGACCTCCCGGATGAGTCCGGCTTCGAGGAGCTTATCCACTTCTTCGGCTACCGCCTTCTGTCTCTCTGGGGCTTGGTGGCGTAACTTTTCTCTGATGGGTCGGTGCCTTGGGTCGATGGCCAGCCGATGTTCTATAACATCGGCGTCGATCCCTGGTACATCCGCTGGGGCCCAGGCGAAGACGTCCGCATTCCTTCTGAGGAAAGCGACGAGCTGTCCCCTAACCTCGGCCGCCAAGTTGGAGCCGATCCGCACCTCATGCCCCGGGTCTCCGTCGTGTAAGGACACAGGGACGAGGTCTTCCGCAGGTTCGCCCCGTTCTTCAGTGAGGTCGTCGCGGACGTCCAGTCCATCAACAAGGTAAGGGTCGGGCCGGTCTCCCCCGCGCAGGGCGACTGAGTAGCAGTACTTTGCCAGGGCCTTGGTCTCCTCTGACCTCGCCGACTCCGTGGCTCGTCGGGAATTTCATCTTTAAGTAGTAGGTTGACACTACCGCCCGTAGTGCGTTTAGGCCGGGTCGCCCAAGGATTGCATTATAGGCGGACGGGGTCCTCACGACCAGAAAGTCGATCCGCGCCTTGGCCAATTTTGGGGATTGGCCCGCCGTCACCGCCAAAGTCACCATGCCTTCGACCGGAACGGCGTGTCCGGCAAATCCTACCAGGGGGGAATTTACAGGTCCTAAGCGGGTGTCAGGTAGGGACATTTTTAAGAAGGCATCGTAAAACAATATGTCCGCCGAACTTCCATTATCCACCAAAATGCGGCGTACATCATAATCAGCGACGTTTAAAGAGATTACAACCGCGTCGTTATGTGGAAATCGGATCCCCTGGGCGTCTGCCTCGGTGAAGGTCACGGGCTCCGAGGTCCTCTGCCTCTTCGCCGGTCCCTCGGATTCGTCGGTCTTTCCCCGCTGCGGTCCTCCCGAGACGGTGTTAATGACGCCGAGAGGCGGCCGATCCTCCTGCCGATCCTCCCCATTCGGCGGCAACATTCTCGGCCGATCTTCCCGCTCTTTAGGTTGTCTTTGCAGGAATCGGCCAAGCCTGCCCCGCCGGACCAGCTCCTCGATTTCGTCCTGGAGCTGGATGCACTCCTCGGTATCGTGACCGTGGTCACGGTGGTAAAGGCAGAACTTGTTGGGGTTGCATTTTCTGGGATGGGAACGCATCCTCTCCGGCTCCGGAAGTCGTCCCTTGATCTCCAGCAGCACTTGAGCCTTCGGGGCGTTGAGGGGGGCGTAGCTGTGAAAACGCCGTCGGAGGGGAGAACCTTGGCGCGGAGAGGAACCTCGTCGCGGGGGAGAACCTCGGCGCCGGGGGGAACTTCGGCGTCGGGGGGGACTTCGGTGCCGAGGGGAACTTCGGCGTGCCCTTCCGTCGGTGGCTTCCCGCCCCCGAGCCTGAGGTGGAGTCCGGGCTCGCCCGCGACCAGGGGGAGTTCGGGAGCGCGGCCAAGCTTCGGTGCGCTTTCTTTCTTCGGCGGGCCTTCCCGCTCTGCCTACTCGTCGCTTGTCGCGAGCTTCATTATCCTTGGCCTCAAAAGCCTCCTCTGCCCGGGCATAGCTTTCGGCCCGAGCTAGCATGTCAGCGAAATCCCTGGGATATTTCTTTTCCAGGGAGAACAACAGGTCGTTCTTCTGAAGGCCGCCCTTGAGGGCGGCCATAGCAACTGATTGGTCCAGGTTCCGGACTTCCAGCGCGGCAGCGTTGAACCGGGTGACGTAAGCCCGGATGGGTTCCCCCTCTTTTTGCCTGATGGCCAACAAGGAATCCGAGCCTCTGCGCGGCCGTTTGCTGCTGACGAAGTGGGCCGCGAATTGTTGACTCATTTGGTCAAACGATAGGATGGTGCCCGGCTTAAGCGCCGAGTACCAATTCCTGGCCGCTCCCTTGAGGGTAGAAGGGAAAGCCCGACACAAAATGGCATCAGGCGCGCCATGGAGCAACATCGTTGTCCTGAAGGCCTCCAAATGGTCGACCGGGTCGGTGGTCCCATCGTAGCTTTCAAAATGCGGGAGCTTGAAGTTCGGCGGTACCTGTTCCTGCATAATTTTCTGTGAGAAGGGAGGATCAGTGCAAATATCGTTACCGCGGGAGGAAGGAGTATGACGAAGTTCTTCTATGCGTCGTCCCATCTCCAAGAGCCTTTGATCCAGGAAATCTTCGCGATCCTTAATCCCCAAGGTCTTCTCGCGGAATAGGTGTGAAGCCTCTCCCTGGGTCGAGCCGCGGTCCGAGCAGGGGCTCTTTGCCGGCTGCCCTTCTCTCCCGAGGGCCGGAGGTCGGGTAGCCCACATCGGTCGCTCCTGGACTGGGTTCCCGGGCTCCGGGGAACCCCGCGCCGGTCGAGTGGGCGCCGGACCTCGCGAATGCGTGGCCTGCACTGCCTGCACCGCCTCCGTAAGATCGCGGACCTGCTGGGCAAGCAGGTCGAACCGCTCCGCATCTACCGCGAGTACGGAGCGGGCCCGTGTTGCCGGGGCCGGAGTGGGAGCGGACGGACCCGAACGGGATCGGGCCGCGGAGGCTGCCGACCTCCGGGTCGAGGCTCTTCTGGGGGGCATTTTTCTTTCCAGAAAAGGAATACTGAAGAGGGAGAAGAGAGATCCGGAGCAGGGGAAGGAAATCGTCGCCGAGCACTCCTTTAAGAACAAGGGAACCTCGAAGGTTCAGGCCCTTCCTCTAGCGCCAATCTGTTGGTGCAGAAATCCGTCGCCGCCGGAGGTCGCCGAAATCGAGGCCGCTGAGCGCCGCCGGGGACCTGCAAAACGAAGTCCCGTCCGGAACCGGTGGGGTGGTGGCTCCGGCAGGACCCTCCGACGGTCAAGTTAGTTTCCGGCCAACAGTAATGGAGTGCTCGGAATGAGTTCCGGAGCTTAGAGATGTGGAGGAGAGCTTAGAGAGTCGAGAGTTCAGAGAGCTTAGCCTTAGCGTGTCGGGAGGGTCCTTTATATAGTGGAGCTTGATGGTGACAACTGCAGCCGCGTGCTGGCGGGCCGCTCGAGGTTCGGCGGAGTCAGTCTCACTGGTGCCGTGTGCGGCGGATTGAGGGTGACAGCCATCGCCGCCTGGGTCGGCGGATTGAGGGTGACAGCCATCGCCGCCTGACAGTGGGTCGCTATCGCCTGCGGCGGTTGCAGAGCTTGCCGAATGAAGGGTTGAAGGCCTTCGTGTGCCCATTTCGGAGGAGTTCGGGCTCCTGAAGAAGAAGATAGGAGGGAGTTCGGCTCCCATAGACGTCTGGCTGGAGGTATGCAGCTAAGGCTCGTCCGCTGAAGAGTTCGGCTGCTGAGAATCCGAAGCTCGGCCGTTTGGAGGTTCGGCCGGCTGTTGGACTTCGGCTGAGGCTTGGACACTTGAGAATTCGGTAGGAGCTCGATCGGCCGAAGTTCGATGAGGGCGACCGCTGCGGAGTTCGGCCGAGTGACGACTGCTGAGGGGACTTCATTGAAGCTCGGCCGCTTGGAGTCGGTCCGAAGGAGTTCGGCCGTGGGGAGTCCGAAAGAGTTCGGCCGCCCAGGAAGTTTGGTCTCGACGCTGGGAGTCCGGAAGAAGCTCGGAAGCTGACCAGTTCGGCCTGCTGGAAGAAGTTCGGCCGCTGGGAGTTCGGCCCGGAGCCTGGGGCTGGGGAGTTCGGCAGCTAGGTAGTTCGGCCCGGACCTTGGCGCAGGGGAGTTCGGCCTCTAGGCAGTTCGGCCGTGGTAGGGGCTCGGCCTGGCGCCTGGCGCTAAAGCTCCTCAGCGGCTACTGGTTACATTGGGCTGAGCGTCGGGCCGGGCTTCGGCAGGAGCGGGATTTATCTCCAACAGGATATATATGGGTAGGGATGGCATCGGATC